>CM076582.1:160554552-160998414 GCA_034641835.2 Pinus albicaulis | reverse complement strand
CCCCTGTTGAATCCTTAGTTAAACTGAGAGGGGGGGGTGAATCAGTTTAGGACATACATGAGCTTTTTAAACCTTTTCATTAAGCTTATTTACAACTTAATTTTATTATCAACTCAATATGTGAACAATTTTAATATGAAGCAGCAAGTATTAAGATAATGTTACACCAAGCTTATTATCAGAGCAGCAATCATTAAGCAGATTGACTAGAACATATTAACAAATAGGCAACACACACAGAGACAGCAGATATAAGTGGAAACCCATAAAGGGAGAAAACCACATCTTATTATTGTTGTGATCTGACATAAGCTCCAACTCCCTCTCACCACTGATTTTCTACAGGCACCAACCTACAGGAGGCTCCAACCTTAGTCAGCTACAACTGACATCTATCAAGCTTCAACTTGATAGGGAAGTTCCAACTTACTCATTCAATCAAAAGAAAGTATTTGCTGATTTACCTCAGATGTCAGCTCTGTTTTGTAGCATCTCTTTCTACTCCTCTTTTTCTTATCTTCTCTGCCTCAATTCTTCATACTCTGCTTTCTCTAACCTCTCTACTGTTTATCAATATGATATCCTTTATACAATTTTCCTCATAACTGTTAGCATTCTACAGGGAATTCAAAGTGAATAGCCCTGACTCTTCACCTTCTGCCTCCTTACTTCTTTTTCCAACTCATTCAGAAAACTACAGCAATTTGTACAACTTTCAGTTTTACAGTGGAGTTTTATTTCCTACGGAGACTTGCCAGTGCATCACAAACAATATAAACCAATCAAAAACGTATACATTCAGTTACAATGTGGATTACAAATCATCCTATCCAGTTTTGGATCACCGTGTGTTTGTCTTTTCTGCAGCTGTCTCTGTCTTTTTCTTCTCTGTATGCTTTTCTGTTCATTTTTGTTGCATAACTCATGCATATATGTAACTGCACTTTTTATATAATGCAATTCAATTCTCGGCATAATAATAAGGCATTTTTAACATATAAACTGCCGCGTTGTATAACTCAAATAAATCTTGGCAATATAACAATAATAAATCATTTTAATACATAAAATTCCCTTTCGGGCCCACTCGCCGAGCTTGCTTTATTCTCCAATGCAATGCATCACCTCTTGACTACTTCTGATTGCAATTAATCGCAATTGCAACTGCCAGTTGCATATTTCAATACTTTGCTTTCACTCCGATGCGATGATTCACTACTCACTGCACTTTACTGTGTCGATGCGATGGTTCACTGTTCACTGCTCTTCACTGTGCTGATGCGATGAATCACTCCGATGCGATGGTTCACTATTCACTGCTCTTCACTGTGCCGATGCGATGAACCGTTCCGATGCGATGGTTCACTGTGATGCCGGAACTCAAACACGTATGAATCACAGTTCATAAACCCATCGGGTCTGCATCTTCATCGCAATCGAAATCCGAACATTCATTGATATGCTCCGCTGCCATACTTTTCTCCGATGCGATTCATGAGGGTCCCACCTTATAGGACTTCGTTTGTATTAAACCCGAACAATAGAGCACTACATATATATATACTTTGATCCCTTGTGTATAAAGCACTACATATATGAAGCGCTGCATATATATAAACTTTTCGCTTCAGCTTTTATGTATCCTCCAGCTTGGGTTAAGATTCTCGGAATTTCATGTAGGGGGTCCCACTTGCGCATTAACTTTGGTTTATATTCAAACATTAACGTAAGGTTTCGGGCCCACAGCTTATATATCCGCATACCAACTCATTTATAAGAGGTTCAGATTATCACCAGCATAACATATATATATATATATATATATATATATATATATATATATATATATATCAGCATGTATTGCGTAGGCCTTGACATTTCATACTTTGGCTTGACCTTCTTTTCGAATCAACGTTCGCCTTTTATGCATCAACCCAACATACATATATGAAATCAACCTTTAATAGCTCAATAAACCAAAGGTTCTCACCCTGGCAGAGTTCGACCCACTATATATATATGCTCCATGCTTACCCTTCGTATGATATATTATAAGTCCAAACCACAACTTTAGTTAGCACATTACATGCGCATTTATATATATGCCACCACCGCACTATCAACTAACTCCATACCCTTCCATGCCTATGGTTCCATTATCTCGTACCAACCAATATATATTGAATCATTTTAATACATAAAATTCCCTTTCAGGCCCACTCACCGATCTTGCTTTATTCTCCGATGCAATGCATCACCTCTTGACTACTTTCGATTGCAATTAATCGCAATCGCAACTGCCAGTTGCATGTTCTGATACTCTTCTTTCACTCCAATGCGATGATTCACTATTCACTGCACTTTACTGTGTCGATGCGATGGTTCACTGTTCACTGCTCTTCACTGTGACGATGCGATGAATCGCTACGATGCGATGGCTCACTGTTCACTGCTCTTCACTGTGCTGATGCGATGAACCGCTCCGATGCGATGGTTCACTGTGATGCCGAAACTCAAACACATATGAATCACAGTTCATAAATCCATCAGTCCCGCATCTTCCACAGGGTCCGCAATCGCAATCCAAACTTCCATTTATATGCTTTCTGCTGCCATACTTTTCTCCGTCTGTTGTGAGGTCCACCTTATAGGACTTCGTTTGTATTAAACACCGAACAATAGAGCGCTATATGTATGTATGTATGTATGTATGTATGTATGTATATACTTTGGTCCCTTGTGTATAAAGCGCTACATATATGAAGCGCTGCATATATATAAACTTTCTGCTTTAGCTTTTATGTATCCTCCAGCTTGGGTTAAGATTCTCGGAATTTCATGTAGGGGGTCCCACTTGCGTATTAACTTTTGTTTATATTCAAACATTAACATAAGGTTTCGGGCCCACAGCTTATATATCTGCATACTAACTCATTTATAATAGGTTTGGATTATCACCAGCATAACATATATATATATATATATATCAGCATGTATTGCATACCCCTTGACATTTCATACTTTGGCTTGACCTTCTTTTCGAATCAACGTTCGCCTTTTATGCATCAACCCAACATACATATATGAAATCAACCTTTAATAGCTCAATAAACCAAAGGTTCTCACCCTGGCAGAGTTCGACCCACTATATATATATATATATATATATACTCCTAGAGCTTACCCTTATTGTATTATATTGTAAGTCCAAACGACAACTGATTTAGCGCATTACATGCGCATTTTATATATATGCCACGACATACTATCAACTAACTCCATACCCTTCCATGCCTATGGTTCCATTATCTTAATTTTTATTATATATTAACATATATATATATATATATATATATATGTCTATATATATATATATATATATATATATATATATATATATATATATATATATATATGTATATGCGCATGCATATATATATATATATATATATATATATAGATATATATAATTCCAGGCAGGTGTGAATACCAATGTATTAACTTTAACATAAGTCCAACCCGCACCTCATTTCATATAGGTTTCGACTTTATCACAATATATAAATATATATCACCATGTATGCATATTCCCCGAGTCAAGCGTTAAAACCATTAATATTTGACCCGTATTATGTCATGAAACCTTTATCATATAAAAAAATTATCACCGTGCTCACCATTGAATATCAAAACCATATATTAAATTAAAATGTCGGCCCCACGGCTACTTTCCTCGAGTTAACTCTCGTCCATCGCGCGATCATGGCCACCGCTGATTCCCCAACACCTTTGATCGGATGGATAGAACGCTTATCACGTTTTTTCAATCTCTGAGCGTTAACGCTCCAAATTCACGCGATGAACGTGGTTTTTACAAACCACTTTTGGTCACGTGTCAGTCCATAACATACATCGCGTTTAAAAAGGTGAATTCAGCTTACCACTCAAGGGCAGCGCGATACAGGTTGTTTCTTCCATCGAAACTGCCTTTACTATTCCTCATGGTTCCGTTCTTTGACTCAGGGTTCAGATATTTTGTAATTTCGCTTCAAAGGTTTATTTTAACCTATATTCTTCGTTTAAATGTCTTTATTGTGCATTAACTCATATACACAGAACCTCGCTGTTTTTTATCTTCTCAGTTCTGCCCTTTCTGCACTGTCCTGCATCTCCTGTGATCATTTCACTGTTGGTTTGTTAACAGTTCTACCTCTTTTCTCTGTCTCCGCCTCTGATATTCTGTGTTTCTGTTGCACTATACTCTCTGCTACTTTTCTCCACTGCTCGACCATTTCATCTCACGGCTCTGCCTCCTCTGGTTCTGCCTCCTTTCTCTGTCTCTGCATCCTCAGTCTTTTACTGCCTTGCTTCTTTTGCTGCTTCTCGACCCTCTATGCATCTTGCTACCTCTTTTTCTCTCTCTCTTCTATGATGTCTCTTTTTCCATCAATGACAACATTTCCAACAGTCTCCCCCTTTGGCATTGATGGCAATACACTTCCTCTGCTTGCCTTTTAGGACCCTTTCTTCTGTTGCTCACTTTTCCTCCCCCTTTGACATCAATGGCAAAGGGTTGCTCTTTTTCCAGTGTAATTTTAAATCTCGTCCATGTTTCTTTGATATTGAGGACCTGTTTCATGCTCTGTTTAGTTGCTCTAGCCTTTTTATGGCTCTCTTTGTTGACTGATCTCCCCCTGGAATGATGTCTCCTTTTCTGTTCTCCCCTTGGAATGAAGCTTTCTTTTTCTTTCAGAGAGTAGTATCTGAAGATAATACCCCTAGTTTGTTTCTCAGGTATTCAAATGGCTCTCTAGCAAGAGGTTTTGTGAATATATATGCTGTTTGTTCTTTTGTTGGCACATATTCCAACTTCACTACCTTCTGTGCTACTTGTTCTCTTAGGAAATGGTACTTGATTGGGATGTGTTTAGTTTTTGAATGAAGTACGGGATTTTTTGAAATACTTATTGCACTTGTATTATCACATTTAATAGAGATAGGTTCATCAATGCTTACCTTCATGTCTTGGAGGGTTTGTTTCATCCACATGACGTGTGTGCAACATGTTGTTGCTGCTATGTATTTTTATTTTGCTGTAGATAGAGAGATAGATGTTTGTTTCTTGCTTAGCCATGCCACCAGACTTTTTCCCAAGTAGAATGCACCTCCACTTGTGATTTTTCTGTCATCCACACAACTGGCCCAATCTGCATCTGTATATGCTGTCAAAGTGAAGCTCTTGCCTTTTGGATACCATAGCCCATACTGTGTAGTTCCTTGTAGATATATGAATATTCTTTTGACTGCTTGAAGGTGATTTTGCTTTGGTGCTGCTTGATATCTAGCCACAAGTCCTACTGCCAACATAATGTCTGGTCTAGATGTTGTTAGGTATAGCAGACTTCCTATCATGGATCTGTAAAGTCTTTGATCTATATCAGCAGATCCATCATCAGCACATAGCTTGCATCCAGTGATCATGGGAGTTGACACAGGTTTGCAGCCTTCCATTTTGAACTTTTTCAACATCTCTTTTAAGTATTTTTCCTGTGAGATGAATGTACCTATGTTCTTTTGCTGAATTTGAAGTCCTAAGTAGAAGGTGAGCTCTCCAATCATAGACATCTCAAACTCTGATTTCATCTCTTCAGCAAATCCTTTTGCTAGCTCATCTTTTTTTCTTCCAAACATAATGTCATCAACATATACTACAACAATCAGGAGTTCGTTTTCATGGGTTTTTATGTATAGATTGTTGTATACTCCTCCTCTCTTAAAGCCTTGTTTTTGCAAGTACTTATCTAGCCTTGAGTACCAAGCACGAGGAGCTTGTTTTAGTCCATATAGAGCCTTCTTTAGTCTGCACACATAGTCTTCTTTGTCTGTTAATGAGAAACCTTCTGGTTGTTCCATGTAGACTTCTTCTTCTAGATCTCCATTCAGAAATGCAGATTTCACATCCATTTGATATACCTTGAAGTCTTGGTAGCATGCAAAGGCCAGAAACATTCTGATGGCTTCCATTCTGGCTACAGGGGAAAATGTTTCATCGTAATCAAGTCCTTCGATTTGTGAATATCCTTTGCAGACAAGTCTGGATTTATTCCTGATTACCTGTCCTTCCTCATTCATTTTATTTTTGAATACCCATTTTGAGCCTATGACATTTTTCTCAGTAGGTCTAGGAACTAGTTCCCAGGTATTGTTCTTCTCAATTTGGTCCAATTCTTCATTCATTGCATTCACCCAAGACTTGTCCTTGCTGGCTTCTTCAAATTTCTTTGGCTCTATTTGTAACAACATGGCTATGTATACCTCTTCTGTTTGTTCAGTTAGCTGCCTTCTTGTCTACACTCCTACACTCTTGTCTCCAATGATTTGATCTTCTGGATGGTTCTTTTGGTATCTTGAAGGGCTTTGAAAGCTCGATTCGGTATCATACATTGTCTTGCTTGTTTCATCATCATCTTGGTCCTCTTCTTCATGATCTTACGGATGTTTGCTGCGGTCTGTGCTGCTTGTCTTGTTTGAATTTCTTCGTCAAATATTACGTCAAATTCATTCTACAATTTTTGAAAGAGTCTTGTTGCTTTTGTACCCTTTACTCTTGGATGCATATCCTAAGAATATTCCTTCATCTACTCTTGCATCACGCTTCCCAGTTACCATCGGTATTCTTTATGCCGCTTCCAAGACTCTAAAATTGCTGATTTAGAGTTATGGGGTAGGCCATGGATAATAGTCTTGTCACTGCTTGGCCTTATATGAGCTTTGTTAAGGATATGCACAGTTGTGTGTAATGCTTATACCTAGAAGGTTTGAGGAATGTTACTCTCTTGCATCATGGCTCTGGCCATTTGTTGTACAGGCATGTTTTGTCTTTCTGCTACTCCATTCTGTTGAGGTGTCCCTGCAATAGTAATTTTTTTCTTTATCCCATGTTCATTGCATAGGTCTGCAAAGTCATAATCTGTGAATTCACCTCCTCTATCTGATCTGATGCATTTTAGCTTTCATCCTGTTTAATTTTCTGCTAATGCTTTGAATATCTTGAATTTCTCCAGTGTTTCCGATTTATTCCTGAGAAATGCAACACATGTCATTCTAGAGAAATCATCTATTATTAGCATGAAGTAGGATTCTCCACTTGGTGTTTTAGTTCTTGCAAGTCCACACAGGTCCATGTGCACAAGCTGGAGTGGTCTTCTTATTGATAGCTCATCCTTGCCATTAAACGATGTGCGGGTATGTTTGCCCAATTGGCAAGATTTGCATATGGTATTTGAAGGCCTTTTTATTTCTGGCATATCTCTGATAGCTTTCTTCTTGCTCAGTCTGATGATATGGTCGAAGTTAAGATGTCCCAATATCCTATGCCATAACCATGACTCCTCAATTTTGCTAAGATGGCATGCTTCATTCTCTTCTTTCACTATGTAGACATTACTCTCTGTTCGAACACCTCTGATCAGAGTTTTTCCTATGGTGCTTGATCTGACTTCACAGTGTTGTGCTCTAAAAAGAACTGCACAGACTTTATCACACATTTGACTGACACTCAGCAGATTTTCTTTCATCCCATCCACAAATAGTACATCTTGGGCCTTTCCTCTACCATTATCTAGACTGACTGAGCCTTTTCCTTTTGATTTTCCCAGCTTTGTCATTGCCAAAAGTAACATTTCCATATTTCTTTTCATCAAAGGTTATAAACTTGCTCCTATCTCCAGTCATATGTTTTAAGCAGCCACTGTCCAAATAACATTGACTTTTCAGGTCTTGAGCAGTTAGAGCCAGGTCACATTTATTCACCTCCTTTTTCCACTGGAAGTATCCTTTTGTTTGGTACCTTTTGTGAGATGATGAACCACATTCTCTGAGAGGACATTTGGAAGGCATATGTCCAATTTTATTGCATACACAACATTTGAACATAATTTTTGCAGCATTGTGAGCATGAGTAAAATCTCCATGATTCATAAACCTCCTTGAGGTGTTGAACATCAATCTTTGTCCATATTTTCTGCACTCAATGATTTTATGGCCAAATTCCTTACAATAAAAACAGTAACCATAGAAACAATTTGCATACCTGATGTGAGGTTGTCTTCTCCATTTGTTTGCTTGAGACAGTCTCTTCACTGTTTACATCCTTTGCTGGTTTGAATTACTCCTCCTTGTATGACAGTATGCAGCAATATGTCCCAGCTTGTGGCAGGCATAACATGTGGCATTTTTCATAGGAGGGAAGAATCTCCTTTGATAGCTTCCAAATTTGACATACTCAGGGGTATATGAGCCTTTTTATGTTGGCTGAGTGTTTTTTCCATTCTTTGTTATTAGAGGTTTCTTCTGGTTTCTATCTCCTTCATTGCGTGTTTCTTTTACAAAAATAACATTTTTGTTTTCCTTTTCTTTGCCTTTACTTGATTCTCCTTCGTAGCCTATCCCAATTTTTATCAGAGGAGATCTTTGAGCATCCAGAATTTCATTCAACTTACCAAAGCTTGTCATATGAGAGGAATTTATAGACACTTTCCTTTGAGCATTTTCTAAATTCTTCCTCAGACACACTACTTCTTCTTCCAACTTCTCTTGGTCCTGAGTTTTATCCTTGATTTGGCAATCTTCAAGCTCTATCTTCAGCTGCATGAGGACTTCTGAATTCTATTCTTCTCATACATACTTGAGGAGAATTTCTTTTTGTTTTCTGCACTTCAATTTGAGTCTGTCAATCTCCTCCAAGGCACTTCTTAGCTCCCCCTCAAGGTCAACTTCACCTTCTTCTTCATCTTCTAGAATGAGTCCTTCAAGTTCTCCTATCGCCATCAATAAAAATTCAGAGGTTCCTTCTTCACTTGAGGGTTCATCTGAGTCTTCAGATGCACTGTTGTCTTGTTGAGCATAGAAAGATTTTCTACTGAATTTATTTCCTTTCTGCCAGTTCTTTGATGTAGTTTTCTCTAATTCTTGAGCCTGATTCCTTGCTTTCTTATGAGGACACTTAGTAGCATAGTGTCCAACTCTTCCATAGTTAAAGCATTTGAATGGAAGTTTACCTTTATATTTACCTGAGCCTTTATCTAGTTTCTTGAAAAATTTAGCCTCTTCTTCATCAAAGCAAGAGCATTTATCTTCCTTTTCTTCTTTCTTCTTTTCTGTTTTAAAAGTTGCCTCCCTCGCACTTGGCTTCTTCTATGGGAGTCTCATCTCATAGGCTGTTAGATTTCCAAGTAACTGGTTCATGGTCAAGGTTTCCCAGTCAGCTGTTTCTTCTATAGCAGAAACCTTGGGTTAAAGCTGGGTGGAAGAGATCTTAGAATCTTTTGTAAAATTACACATTCTGGTATATTTTCTCCAAGAGCTTTCATATTGTTAACAATTTATGCAACTCTTAAGAAGAAGCTGCCAACATCTTCATCATCCTTCATTTTTAAATTTTCAAACTGAGCTCTATATACTTGAATTTTGGTTGTCTTTACCTTTTTCTTTCCCTCATGGATATTTTCGAGAGTATCCCACATGTCTTTGATAGTCTTGTTGTGCATTACTTTGATAAATTTAGCTTCACATAGTCCATTTAAGATTGTATTCATGGATTTTTCATTAGCTACAAAGTCTTGTTTAGCTTCTTTCTCTGAGTCAGTTGCCTTTGGGGCATATCCAAATTCCACAGCAGCCCAAACTTCTATTCCTAGAGACATTATGTATGCTCTCATATCTAGCATTCGATTTTCGAGAAGGCAGAATTAACCTTTAGTGAAAAAAGGGGCTTTATTGGTTGAGCTTCCTTCTTGACTAGCCATCCTGGGGACCTAGGATCTCCTTTCAGTGGTTAAACTAGTACTAAAGGAACTGGCTCTAATACCAACTGTTGAATCCTTAGTTAAATTGAGAGGGGGGGTGAATCAGTTTAACACATACATGAACTTTTTAAACCTTTTCATTAAGCTTATATACAACTTAATTTTATTACCAACTCAATATGTGAACAGTTTTAATATGAAGCAGCAAGTATTAAGATAATTTTACACCAAGCTTATTATGAGAGCAGCAATCATTAAGCAAATTGAGCAGAAAATATTAACACAAAGGCAACACACAGAGAGACAGCAGATATAAGTGGAAACCCATAAATGAAGAAAAGAACATCTTATTATTGTTGTGATGTAAAGGCAAGCTCCAACTCCCTCTCACCACTGATTTTCTGCATGCACCAACCTACAAGAGGCTCCTACCTCAGTCTGCTACAACTGACATCTATCAAGCTTTAACTTGATAGGGAAGCTCCAACTTCCTCCTTCAATCGAAAGAAACTATTTTCTGATTTACCTCAGATATCAGCTATGTTCTATAGCATCTCTTTCTACTCCTATTTTTCTTATCTTCTCTGCCTCAATTCTTCATATTCTGCTTTCTCTAACCTCTCTCATGCTTATCAATATGATATCCTTTATACAGTTTGCTTCATAATTGTTCACATTCTACAAGGAATTCAAAGTGAATAGCCCTGTCTCTTCGCCTTCTACCTCCTTACTTCTTTTTCCAGCTCATTCAAAAAACTACAGCTATTTGTACAACTTTCAGTTTTACAGTGGAGTTTTATTTCCTACGAAGACTTGCCAATGCATCACAAACAATATAAACCAATCAAAACATATACATTCAGTTACAATGTGGATTACAAATCAACCTATTCAGTTTTGGATCACCGTGTGTTTGTCTTTTCTGCAACTGTCTCTGTCTTTTTCTTCTCTGTATGTTTTTCTGTTGATTGTTGTTGCGTAACTCCTGCATATATGTAACTACACTTTTTATATAATGCAATTCAATTCTCGACATAATAATAAGGCGTTTTTAACATATAAATTGCCACATTGTATAACTCAGATAACTCTTGGCAATATAACAATAATAAATAATTTTAATACATAAAATTCCCTTTCGGGCCCACTCGCCGAGCTTGCTTTATTCTCCGATGTGATGCATCACCTCTTGACTACTTCCGATTGCAATTAATTGCAATCACAACTGCCAGTTGCATGTTTCGATACTTTGCTTTCACTCTGATGTGGTGATTCACTGTTCACTACACTTTACTGTGCCGATGTGATGAATCACTCTGATGCGATGGTTCACTGTTCACTGCTCTTCACTGTGCCGATGCGATGAATCACTCCGATGCGATTTTTCACTGTTCGCTGCTCTTCACTGTGTCGATGAGATGAATCGCTCCGATGCGATTGTTCACTGTTCACTGCTCTTCACTGTGCTGATGCGATGAATCTCTCCAATGCGATGGTTCACTGTGATGCCAGAACTCAAACACATATGAATCACAGTTCATAAACCCATCAGGTCCGCATCTTCATTGCAATCGCAATCGGAACTTTCATTGATATGCTCCGCTGCCATACTTTTCTCCGATGTGATTCGTGAGGGTCCCACCTTATAGGACTTAGTTTGTATTAAACCTAAACAATAGAGCGCTATATATATATATATATATATATATATATATATATATATATGTGTGTGTGTGTGTGTGTGTGTGTGTGTGTATGTATTTTGGTCACCCAATGTGTAAAATCCCATATATAAAATTTCGCTTGGCTTTATGTATCCTCCCGGCAGGTTAGAATTCTTTGGGAAAAATTTCATATCAGGGTCCCACTTGCGTATTAACTTTGGTTTATATTCAAACATTAACATAAGGTTTCGGGCCCATAGCTTATATATCCACATACTGACTCATTTATAAGAGGTTCGGATTATCACCAGCATAACATATATATATATATATATATATATATATATATCTGTGTGTGTGTGTGTGTGTGTATCAACATGTATTGCATACCCCTTGACATTTCATACTTTGGCTTGACCTTCTTTTCGAATCAACGTTCGGCTTTTATACACCAACCCAACATACATATATGAAATCAACCTTTAATAGCTCAATAAACCAAAGGTTCTCACCCTGGCAAAGTTCGATCCACTATATATATGATCCGGTCTTACCCTTCGTATGATATATTGTAAGTCCAAACCACAACTTTGGTTAGCGCATTACATGCGCATTTATATATATGCCACCACCGCACTATCAACTAACTCCATACCCTTCCATGCCTATGGTTCCATTATCTCGTACCAACCAATATATATAAACATATATATATAATTCCCCGACCATAGTGAAGACCAATGTATTAACTTTAACATAAGCCCAGCACACACCTCATTTCATATAGGTTTCGACTTTATCACAGTATATAAATATATATCACCAGTATGCATATTCCCCGATTCAAGCGTTAAAACCATTAATATTTGACCCCTATTATGTCATGAAACCTTTATAATAAACAAATTATCACTGCGCTCACCATTGAATATCAAAACCATATATTAAATTAAAATGTCTGCCCCACAACTACTTTCCTCAAGTTAACTCTCGTCCATCGCGCGATCGTGGCCACCGTTGATTCCCCAACACCTTTGATCGGATGGATAGAATGCTTATCGCGTTTTTTCAATATCCATGCGTTAACGCTCCAAATTCACGCAATGAATGTGGTTTTTACAAACCACTTTTGGCCACGTGTCATTCCATAACATACATCACATTCAAAAAGGTGAATTCATCTTACCACTCAAGGGCAACGCGATACAGGTTGTTTCTTCCACCGAAACCGCCTTCACTATTCCTCATGGTTACGGTATTTTATAATTTCAGTTCAAAGGTTTATTTTAACCTATATTCTTCGTTTAAATGTCCTAATTGTGCATTAACCCATATACACAGAACCCTGTTGTTATTTATCTTCTCGGTTCCGCCCTTTCTGCACTTTCCTGCATCTCCTGTGATCATTTTGCTGTTGGTTTGTTAACGGTTCTACCTCTGTATTCTCTGTCTCCGCCTCTGCTATTCTCTGTTTCTGTTGCACTGTACTCTCTGCAGACTTTCTCTGCTGCTCGACCGTTTCATCTCACGGATCTGCCTCTGTATTTTTTTATTCCTTCTTCGTGAATCTTCTCTCAACTCTACTCTGTACCCCCAGATTTATCCTGTTCTTTTTCTCTTTGCTTCATGTCTCATTGTCCCTCTTTTGCCTCTCTTTCTCTGCTTCTTATCTGCCGCTTTGTGTTGCTTTGCTTCTCTATTTGCTACCTCTGCAACTCTGCTATTTTTCTTCTCTCCTTTACCATCAATTACAACATTTCCAACAGTTTCCCCCTTTGGCATTGATGGCAATACACTTCTGTTGTTTGCCTTTTGGGACCCTTTCTTCTATTGCTTGCTTTTCCTCCCCCTTTAACATCAATGGAAAAGGGTTGTTCATTTCCCAGTGTGCTTTTAAATCTCGTCCATGTTACTCTGATCTTGAGGACCTGTTTCATGCTCTGCTTAGTTGCTTTGGCTCTTTTGTGACTCTCTTTGTTGACTGATCTCCCCCTGGAATGATGTCTTCTTTTCTGTTCTCCCCCTGGAATGAAGCTTTCTTTTTCTGTCAGAGAGTAGTATCTGAAGACACTACCCCTAGTTTGTTTCTCATATATTCGAATGGCTCTCTAGCAAGAGGTTTTGTGAATATATCTGTTGTTTCTTCTTTTGTTGGCACATATTCCAACCTCACTACCTTCTGTGCTACTTTTTCTCTTAGGAAATGGTACTTGATTGGGATGTGTTTATTTTTTGAATGAAGTACAGGATTTTTTGAAATACTTATAGCACTTGTATTATCACACTTCATAGAGATAGGTTCATCAGTGCTTACCTTCATGTCTTGGAGGGTTTGCTTCATCCACATGACTTGTGTGCAACATGTTGTTGTTGCTATGTATTCTGCTTCTACTGTAGATAGAGAGATAGATGTTTGTTTCTTGCTTAGCCATGCCACCAGAATTTTTCCCAATTAGAATGCACCTCCACTCGTGCTTTTCCTTTCATCCAAACAGCTAGCTCAATCAGCATCTGTATATGCTGTGAAAGTGAAGCTCTTGCCTTTTGAATACCATAGCCCATACTGCACAGTTCCTTGTAGATATCTAAATATTCTTTTGACTTCTAGAAGGTGATTTTGCTTTGGTGCTGCTTGATATCTAGCCACAAGTCCTACTGCCAACATGATGTCTGGACTTGATGTTGTTAGGTACAGCAAAATTCTATCATGGATCTGTAAAGTCTTTGATCTATATCAACAGATCCATCATCAGCACATAGCTTGCATCCAATGATCATGGGAGTTGACAAAGGTTTCCATTCTTCCATTTTGAACTTTTTCAACATCTCTTTTAAGTATTTTTCCTGTGAGATGAATGTACCTGTGTTCTTTTGCTGAATTTGAAGTCCTAAGTAGAAGGTGAGCTCTCCAATCATAGACATCTCAAACTCTAATTTCATCTCTTCGTCAAATCCTTTTGCTAGCTCATCTTTGTTGCTTCCAAACATAATGTCATCAACATATACTACAACAATCAAGAGTTCATTTTCACGGGCTTTTATGTATAGATTGTTGTCTACTCCGCCTCTTTTAAAGCCTTGTTTTTGCAAGTACTTATCCAGCCTTGAGTACCAAGCACGAGGAGCTTGTTTTAGTCCATATAGAGCCTTCTTTAGTCTGCACACATAGTCTTGTTTTTCAGTTAATGAGAATCCTTCTGGTTGTTCCATGTAGACTTCTTCTTCTAGATCTCCATTCAGAAATGTAGATTTCACATCCATTTGATACACCTTGAAGTCATGGTAGCATGTAAAGGCCAGAAACATTCTGATAGCTTCCATTCTGGATACAGGGGAAAATGTTTCATCGTAATCAAGTCCTTCGATTTACGAATATCCCTTGCAAACAAGTATGTCTTTATTCCTGATTACATGTCCTTGCTCATTCATTTTATTCTTGAATACCCATTTTGAGCCTATGATATTTTTCTCAGTGGGTCTAGGAACTAATTCCCGGGTATTGTTCTTCTCAATTTGGTCCAATTCTTCATTCATACCATTCACCCAATACTTGTCCTTGCTGGCTTCTTCAAACTTCTTTGGCTCTATTTGTGATAGCATAGCTATGTATGCCTCTTCTATTTATTCAGTTAGCTTCCTTCTTGTCTAGACTCCTAGACTCTTGTCTCCAATGATTTGATATTCTGGATGGTTCTTTTGAGTGTATCTTGAGGGGGCTTTCGAGCTCAGTTTAGTATCTTCTGTTGTCTTGCTTGTTTCATCATCATCTTGGTCCTCTTCATCATGATCTTCTGGAGGACTGCTGCAGTTTGTACTTCTTGTCTTGTTTGGAAGTTCTTCATCAAATCTTACGTCAATGCTTTCTACAATTTTTCGAAGAGTCTTATTGTAGCACCTGTACCCTTTACTCTTGGATGCATATCCTAAGAATATTTCTTAATCTGCTCTTGCATCAAACTTCCCCAGATTTTCTTCATTATTATTTATGTAGCACTTGCTTCCAAAGACTCTAAAGTGTTTGATTGAAGCTGGTTTACCATTCCATAGTTCATAGGTAGTCTTTTCACTGCTTGGCCTTAAATGAGCTTCGTTAAGGATATGCACAGTTATGTGTACTTCTTCTGCCCAGAAGGTTTGAGTAATGTTACTCTCTTGCATCATGGCTCTGGCCATTTGTTGTACAGACCTATTTTGTCTTTCTGCTACTCCATTCTATTGAGGTGTCCCTGCAATAGTAAATTGTTGCTTTATCCCATGTTCATTGCATACGTCTGCAAAGTCATAGTCTGTGAATTCACCTCCTCTGTCCCGGTCGATGAATTTAGCTTGCATCTGTTTGATTTTACGCTAATGCTTTGAATATCTTGAATTTCTCCAGTGCTTCCAATTTATTCTTGAGAAATGCAACCCATGTCATTCTGGAGAAATCATCTATTATCAACATGAAGTAGGATTCTCCACATGGTGTTTTAGTTCTTGCAGGTCCACACAGGTCCATGTGCACAAGCTGGAGTGGTCTTCTTGTTGATAGCTCATCTTTGCCCTTAAAGGATGTGTAGGTTTGTTTCCCCAATTTGCAAGATTTGCATATGGTATTTGAAGGCCTTTTTATTTCTGGCATATCTCTGACAGCTTTCTTCCTGCTCAGTCTAATGATATGGTCAAAGTTAAGATGTCCCAATCTCCTATCCCATAACCATGACTCCTCAATTTTGCTAATATGGCATGCTTCATTCTCTTCTTTCACTATGTAGACATTACTCTCTGTTCGAACACCTCTGATCGGTTTTTTTCTGTGGTGCTTGATCTGACTTCACAGTCTTGTGCTCTAAAAATAACTTCACAGCCTTTATCACACATTTGACTGACACTCAGTAGATTTGCTTTCACCCCATGCACAAATAGTACATCTTGGGCCTTTCCTCTACCATTATCTATATTGACTGAGCCTTTTCCTTTGATTTTCCCAGCTTTGTCATTGCCAAAAGTAACATTTCCAGATTTCTTTTCATCAAAGGTTATAAACTTGATTCTATCTCCAATCATATGTTTTGAGCAGCCACTGTCCAAATACCATTGACTTTTCAGGTCTTGAGCAGTTAGAGCCAGGTCACATTTATTCACCTCCTTTTTCCACTAGAAGCATGCTTTTGTTTGGTACCTTTTGTGAGATGATAAACCACATTCTCTGAGATGACATTTGGAAAGCATATGTCCAATTTTATTTCATACACAGCATTTGATCATAATTTTTGCAGCATTGTGAGCATGAGTAAAATCTCCATGATTCATAAACCTCCTTGAGGTGTTGAACATCAATCTTTGTCCATATTTTCTGCACTCAATGATTTTATGGCCAAATTCCTTACAATAAAAACAGTAACCATAGAAACAATTTGCATACCTGATGTGAGGTTGTCTTCTCCATTTTTTTGCTTGAGACAGTCTCTTCACTGTTTGCATCCTTTGCTGGTTTGAATTACTCGTCCTTGTATGACAGTATGCAGCAATATGTCCCAGCTTGTGGCAGGCATAACAGGTGGCATTTTTCATAGGAGGGAAGAATTTCCTTTGATGGCTTCCAAATTTAACATACTCAAGGGTATATGAGCCTTTTTCTGTTGGCTGAGTATTTTTTCCATTCTTTGTTATTAGAGGTTTCTTCTATTTTCTGTCTCCTTCATTGCGTGTTTCTTCCTTTGTAGGAATAATTTGAGCTGCTTCATCAGCCTTCTTTGCTTTTACAAAAATAACATTTTTGTTTTCCTTTTCTTTGCCTTTACTTGATTCTCCTTCATAGCCTATCCCAGTTTTTATCAGAGGAGATCTTTGAGCATCCAGAATTTCGTTCAACTTACCAAAGCTTGTCATATGAGAGGAATTTATAGACACTTTCCCTTGAGCATTTTCTAAATTCTTCCTCAAACATACTACTTCTTCTTCCAACTTCTCTTGGTCCTGAGTTTTATCCTTTAGTTGCTTAAGTAACATGTCTTCTATCTTCTTGGCTTCTTCAAGCTCTATCTTCAGCTGCATGAGGACTTCTGAATTCTGTTCTTCTTGTAAATACTTGAGGAGAATGTCTTTTTGTTTTCTGCACTTCAGTTTGAGTCTTTCAATCTCCTCCAAGGCACTTCTTAGCTCCCCCTCAAGGTCAACTTCATCTTCTTCTTCATCTTCTAGAAGCAGTCCTTCAAGTTCTTCTATCTTGAGCATGATTCCTTGCTTTCTTATGAGGACACTTAGCAGCATAGTGTCCAACTCTTCCACAGTTAAAGAATTTGAATGGAAGTTTACCTTTATATTTACCTGAGCCTCTATCCAGTTTCTTGACAAATTTAGCTTCTTCTTCATCAGAGCAAGAGCATATATCTTCCTTTTCTTCTTTCTTCTTTTCTGTTTTAAAGATGCCTCCCTCGCACTTGGCTTCTTCTGTGGGAGTCTCATCTCGTAGGCTGTTATATTTTGAAGTAACTAGTTCATGGTCAAGGTTTCCCAGTCAGTTGTTTCTTCTATGGCAGAAATCTTGGGGTTAAAACTGGGTGGAAGAGATCTTAGAATCTTTTGTAAAATTACACATTCTGGTATAGTTTCTCCAAGAGCTTTCATATTGTTAACAATTTATGCAACTCTTAAGAAGAAGCTGCCAACATCTTCATCATCCTTCATTTTTAAATTTTCAAACTGAGCTCTATATACTTGAAGTTTGGTTGTCTTTACCTTTTTCTTTCCCTCATGGATATTTTCAAGAGTATCCCACATGTCTTTGGCAGTCTTGTTGTGCATTACTTTGATAAATTCAACTTCACATAGTCCATTTAAGATTGTATTCATGGCTTTTTCATTAGCTACAAAGTCTTGTTTAGCTTCTTTCTCTGAGTAAGTTGCCTTTGGGGCATATCCAAATTCCACAGCAGCACAAACTTCTATTCCTAGAGGCATTATGTATGCTCTCATTCTGATTTTCCAGAAGGTATAATTAGCACCGGTGAAAAAGGGGGCTTTATTGGTTGAGCTTCCTTCTTGACTAACCATCTTGGGGACCTAGGATCTCCTTTCAGTGGTTAAACTAGTACTAAAGGAACTGGCTCTGATACCAATTGTTGAATCCTTAGTTAAACTGAGAGGGGGGGGGGTGGTGAATCAGTTTAACACATACATGAACTTTTTCAACCTTTTCATTAAGCTTATTTACAACTTAATTTTATTACCAACTCAATATGTGAACAGTTTTAATATGAAGCAGCAAGTATTAAGATAATGTTACACCAAGCTTATTATGAGAGCAGCAATCATTAAGCAGATTGAGTAGAACATATTAACACATAGGCAACACACATAGAGACAGCAGATATAAGTGGAAACCCATAAAGGAGGAAAACCACATCTTATTATTGTTGTGATGCAAAGACAAGCTCCAACTCCCTCTCACCACTGATTTTCTACAGGCACCAACCTACAAGAGGCTCCAATCTCAGTCAGCTACAACTGACATCTATAAAGCTTCAACTTGATAGGGAAGCTCCAACTTCCTCATTCAATCAAAAGAAAGTATTTGCTGATTTACCTCAAATATCAGCTCTATTCTGTAGCATCTCTTTCTGCTCCACTTTTTCTTATCTTCTCTGCCTCAATTCTTCATACTCTGCTTTCTCTAACCTCTCTATCGCTTATCAATATGATATCCTTTATACAGTTTGCCTCATAACTGTTCGCATTCTACAGGGAATTCAAAGTAAATAGCCCTGACTCTTCGCCTTCTACCTCCTTACTTCTTTTTCTAGCTCATTCAAAAAACTACAGCAATTTGTACAACTTTCAATTTTACAGTGGAGTTTTATTTCCTATGGAGACTTGCCAGTGCATCACAAACAATATAAACCAATCAAAAACATATACATTCAATTACAATGTGGATTACAAATCAACCTATTTAGTTTTGGATCACCGTGTGTTTGTCTTTTTTGTAGCTCTCTCTGTCTTTTTCTTCCCTGTATGCTTTTCTGTTCATTGCTGTTGCGTAACTCCTGCATATATGTAACTGCACTTTTTATATATTGTAATTCAATTCTCAGCATAATAATAAGTCGTTTTTAACATATAAACTACCGTGTTTTATAACTCAGATAACTCTTGGCAATATAACAATAATAAATCATTTTAATACATAAAATGCCCTTTCGGGCCCACTCGCTGAGCTTGATTTATTCTCCGATGCGATGCATCACCTCTTGACTACTTCCGATTGCAATTAATCGTAATCGCAACTGCCAGTTGCATGTTTCGATACTCTTCTTTCACTCCAATGCGATGATTCATACATTCCTTTTGCACTTTGCGGCCATGGAAATCGATGGTCCCGCTCGATACGATAGTTCCTTGTTCAGCACTCTTCATTGTGCCGTCGATAGAATCGCTACGATGAGATGGTTCCTTATTCATTGCTCTTCCTTTGTGCCAATCGATGGTTCACTATGATGTTGGAACTGAAACACGTATGAATACAATTCACCAACCCATTGAGTTACATCTTCCCCGCCATATTCTGTCAGACTTTCATTGATATCATATCTTCGCCATACTAGAGCTTCAAAATTTATTTGTTTATTCATTTATTTATTAAAATTTAATATTTTTCTTTTTTAAATTTAATTTGTTATTGTAATATTAACATTTTTTTTTTAATTTAATAAAATCTAATATATATATTTTTAATTTAAGTTCATATATATATATATATATATATAATTTAAATTTAATTTATTTTTTAAAATTTATTCGTTTTTTTAATATATATTTTTTTTAATTTAATATTTTTATTGTATTTTTTTTAATTAATTTTTCATTTTTTTATTTTTAATTTAAATAATGTATTTTTTTTTTAATTTTTATTTTAAAGTTTTAAATTTATTAAATTTAATATATTTCTCTAAATTTAATTTTTTATTTTAAAATTAATTTTTTATTTTATTAATTTAATAAACATTTTCTTTTTCTTTTTAAATTTAATTTCTATATTTTATTTTTTATAATTTCTTTCTTTTTTAACTTGTTTTTTTTTTTTAATTTAATATTTTTATTTTGTTTTTATTTTTATTTTTTTATTTCTATATATTTTGAAATTTTAATCTTAATTTTTTTTTTCTTAAATTTTAGGTTTTTTTTAATGTTTGAATTAAATTTTTTATTTTTTTATTCCTATATATTTTTAAATTTTAAGCTTTAAAATGTTTTTATTTTTTAAATTTATTTTTTTCTTAAATTTTAGGTTTTTTTTAATGTTTGAATTTTAAAAATTAAAAAATGTTATTTCTATTTTTTAAAATGTCAAAAATACGACACAATTTTTTTTTTGTTATTCCAGCATCAACTAGTTTTGTTTTGAGGGTGTTTTTTCAATCCTTTTTTCAAGAAACAATTTTGTTTTAGCATAATTTTATAATTAAAGGCTGATTAAAAAAACAAAATCATTAAATTCTACTTTTTATTTTTAAAGTTGTTTTCATTGTTTTAAAGTCTTTTTGGGCTGAGTTCAAATTTTTGAGATGATTACCTATATTGTTTTTCATTCATTTTCTCTTAAAAATTTCTGTACATGATTGTTTTAGCACCCAACAGCTTTGAGCTTTTCAATTTTTGACCAAATAAAAATCATTTTTAGAATCTAAAGGAGGCTTTTCTTCGGCCTGGCTTAAACACCTCTCTTAGTTTTGCAAATCCATAAGGGTTTGGAAATTATGCACTCATCTTTGAGGCCTATTTTTCAGAATTTTCACTAACCATATTTATGAAAAAATTGTAAAATTTGACTTGGAGGAGGTCCATATCAGCATCCACGTGGCATAATGACACATCAGCTCTCCAGTACACTCATAAAATTAGTTGGTTTTAGTAAATAAGGATTATTAAA
Organism: Pinus albicaulis; assembly: GCA_034641835.2. Classification (NCBI taxonomy): domain Eukaryota; kingdom Viridiplantae; phylum Streptophyta; class Pinopsida; order Pinales; family Pinaceae; genus Pinus; species Pinus albicaulis. The sequence continues at coordinate 160,977,034 of CM076582.1, read as the reverse complement.
TGGATTTGTTGAGTTATTTAATGAAAGAAGAGTCCTTTTTGTATTCAAACTCTACAAAACCTAAAATCCCTAGGAAGTCTCCAAGTGACGTAATCCTATTTGAAATTGGTCCCTTAGCTAGGAATTCGAAGCTAGATAAGGTGGAAAATCATTTGTATGATTCCTCACTCTATAAAGGAGAGAGTTTTAGAGTTAGAAAGGGTTGATTGAGATAATGCTACAAGATACTTTTGTAATATTTTTATGCCAGTAATATACAATTGCAGCAAACTTCTTTCTCACTTGAGATTCATCATGTATTCTTGTATGTGTTTGTCCTATAGGCTCTTTTAATTTTCTTTCAGTTTACTTTGTGTATAATTACTTGGAATTCATGGTTAAACATCCTCCAACTTCCTTTATGCATCTCGTCTACTGCTTATGTTATGTTTTGACATGAATACACATGCTTCAGCTTCCATGAGAGATGTTTTATATGTGATTGAGTTTTCATACTGACTCCATGCCCAATGGTAGCCATTTATTTTCATCTTTCACCTGCATGAAAAAAACAATCAAAGCACATTTAAGAGTTAGCCATCTTTTTTATCTTTATCTATTGAATATCATTCTTATCCTTGAGAGAGCCCTCTCAGGTTGGAAAGGCTAAGTTACGTAAATGAAAGTGGTATGAAATAGTCATTTCCAGATTGACTAATAAGCAACCCATCACCTTCAATTTAGTGATAACACGTCCAACACTTTTCATATTTTGTGCTTGCAGTGCCAAGAGAGAAGAATAAGGAGAAGGTTCAAGAAATCAGAGAAGGCCAAAGAAGGATTCTACAATTCTTGTTTAAATCTTTGTAAATGTCATCTCCTACCAATATCATGAATGCTTGTGTGGAGGTCATTATAGTTGGAAAGTAACTACTCATAGGATTCTTAAATCAGGTTTCTATTGGCCTTCTTTATTTGCTAATGTATACAGAATTGTTAGAAGTTGTTAGAAATGCCAATTTTTTGCAGAAAAGAAAAGGTTAGCTCCTTTACCTCTTCTTCCTGTTTTCATTGAAGAACTATTCAGACAATGGGGATTGGATTTCATTGGGGAAATTAATCCACCATCAGGTGGGCAGTTTAAGTGGATTCTAACTGCCACGGATTATTTTACAAAATGGGTAGAGGCAATTCCCACCAGAAAAGAAAATGATTTGGTAGTAATGAAGTTTTTAGAAGAGAATATTTTCAGCAGGTTTGGATGTCCAGTGAACATTGTAACAGACAATGCTCAGGTATTCAACTCAGTCAGATTCATAATTTTTGTCAAACTTATAATGTGATATTGTCTCATTCCACAACATATCACCCACAAGGAAATGGATTAACATAATCATCTAACAAGACATTGGTGAAGATCTTGAAGAAAACAATCAATGAAAACCAGAAAAATTGGGACTCAAAATTGATTTTTTCTCTCTGGGCAGTGAGAATGACTACTAGAAGATCCACTGGTAAGTCACCATATGAATTAGTATATGGCACTCAAGCTTTGTTTCCCACTCAACTAGCAAGACCAGTGATTTCTTTTCTTCAAGAAGCCCAAGAGGAGCCTAATGCATTGATAAGAAGACTGCATAAGGTAATAGAATTGAGTGAAAGTAGAAATAAAGTCAGAGACAATTTGGTCACATATCAGGAAAAAATGAAGTCTATTTTTGACAGGAAGGAAAAGGAGATTATGTTTCAAACTGGAGATCTGGTATTAAGATGGGATACCAGAAGAGAGGAGAAACGGAAACATGGCAAGTTTGATCCTTTATGGTATGGACCTTACAAAATCACTGAAGCTAGATCAAATAACACTTTTATGTTGGAAAATCTTGATGGAGAAGCAATAGAGATGCCTGTAAATGGGCAGTATTTGAAACACTATTTCCAACACTGAAGCAGCTAGTTCATCATTCTATATATTCTATTTTCCCTCACTGCATTAGGGGAATTTTGAGGTCTAAAATGGGCCTCCTAAGAAAAATGTACAACAAAAATAAATTTTATAACAACCAATAGGATTCAAGATGATGATGTCAACCATGGGGGATGATTCACCATTTTTTAAATAAAAGGGTAAAAATATTAAAAAATAATAAAATAATAAAACTACTTTTTCAACTCGTATTTTCAACTTATCTCCCAAAATTTTTACTCAAATTTCGAGCGGGAGTACTCGTTGGATGCGAAATTTAATCCCTCATCCAAGGAGTACCATACACGAAAATGAGAAATACATAAAAAACGTTATTGTAATCACGTTTTTTTATGTATTTCTCATTTTTCGTGTAGTAGGACCCATCGAAAGTATGCAACATGGGTACTCCTTGGATGGGGAATTAAATTCCGCATCCAACGAGTACTCCCGCTCGAAGTTTGAGTAAAAACTTTGGGAGATAAGTTGAAAATATGAATTGAAAAAGTAGTTTTTTCATTTTTCCCTCTAAAATTTGATGATGTCATCAAATCTTATTTGATTTTTTCCACTATTATTTTATAATTTCCTTAGGAGGTCCATTTTAGACCTCAAAATTTCTTAATGATTTCTCATCAAGCAATTTTTGACTCCATGGCCGAGGTGAAGGCACTGATCTGCAGGTTCTTAGTGTTTCGTGGTAAAAACACTATCCCCAGGTGGAGCTAGATGTTGTGGATAATTCACATATCCTTTTTTATTTTCAATTCGTGAAAATATAAAAAAAAAATTAAACTCTTCAAAAAATGTTGAAGTAAAATTCTTATACTTTAGCATAAAAAACATTTCTGTTGATGTATTTAAGTTAAAAGTTTAAACACTTTAAACTTTATGAAAGTGGGTTCTGCATTTATATTTAAACATCGATCAATTTGTTGGGCGGAAAGCGTTGATGGTTTGAATTTTCAACAAAAGGCCCAACCCGTTGTGCACACCCAAAATATAATAAAATGAGGCCTCAAGAATGCTATCTGGGCTTGGATCATGAGGACAACAGAGATGAACGGTGGAGATTCGTTGTGGGAGCACCAGCGAAATTTCCCCCCCGTACCTCAAGAGCCCCTGCAGTGATGTAGGGCGCTGAGTTTTTCACAGTTGTCTTCCACGTCGGATCAATGGCTTGTTGGCGCATCATGTCAGCATTAAATTTTGAAGCCGTGCCACCTATTTAAACAAAATTAGCATTATTTTTTCAAATATTTTCTGATTAGTTTGCACTGCGTCCTGTTTCAGTTTCCTGTCAACCTAGTAGAATTGACCACCCTGTGAGTTTTTCTTTACGTTAATTTTCAGTCATGACTAAGTGTTCACCTTTGTCGGGTTCAGCTAGTCATATCCCTGTCATGGAAACTGAGGGGGATATTCAAGGTACTCTTTGTTCTATAATTCATCTTCCATTTTATCAGCAAGTCATCCTAAATGATAAAGCCTCCCCTATTTTTACTGCCATGGTCAAGTCTGGAGTACTTTCTGCATGTATCCCAAAACCCCCCCTTTTTCCTGAATTTATCTATTGGTTGGTGTCAGTCATGTACCCTGGGAAATGATTTGTTATGAATTGTCAGGGAGAGAATGTTTTGCAAGTGTCTACCCACCTAATCCGTCAATCCATTTTCTATCCTGAGTCAGAGTCATCTGTTCAGTTCTCCGACGATTCCCTGGTAACCTATTATGATAATCTTGCAGGTGAAGAGTTTAATCAGTTCATATCCTTTTTGAAGCCAAACATGAAGCAATTTCAATCGGACAACAAAGAATTTCCTATGGAGATTTTTGATGCAGAAATTCGACCAGTATTAAGCAGCATTGCGAAAATTCTGGGCAAATATGATGACAATGCAGTGGATAAATCAGTCTTGGGGATGTTTGTCATGATGATGAAATCATGAAAAATGCTGGATATTCCATCATATTGGCAGGAGGCAATTAATTCACAGCTAATGAGCCTTTCATTAACAGGTTCTTTTAAAGTTCCTTCATTAATTTTCTACTTGTTCTTATATCAAAATGTGGAAGAGTTCATGCATTTAGGTATGAATATTATGGATATAAACAAGAAAAGGAAATCAATAGTGTTCTAGAAAGATGTAGTAAGAAGAGAGCAAAATGAAGTTGGATTGTTTGATTTCACCAGTTATTTCATGTCAGTTGCATACAAAATCTTGAATGGAGTTCCTCTTCCTTGTTTTTTACCTAAAGCTCGGGAATATTTACATCTAGGAGTAACTTTCAAATTTGGAGATTGGTTTGTTTTTTAGGATTACTATGAAATTAGGCTATATGGAGCAAGTGTTGAGCCTTATAGACTTCCAAAGTTTGTACCTATGAGGCTATTTGCCTTGGAATTTATTCGACAAAGCCTAAATGTTGATCAGGTTCACTTTGTGCCCATGAAAAAGGGGCATATGTATGAATTACCAATGAATGTAGGCCCATTCATAGTTAATATGAGACATGAATTTGAGGAGGTTACTAAAATGTTAGATGAGATGCATATGCTGTTAGGGGAAAGTTGGGCTTATGACCCTCATAGTGTAATTTAAAATAGAAGAATTGAGAATGGGTATTCAGATTTCATTCATGAAAGTAGACCAAATTTGGAGAAGATAACAAGTAAAGGTGTGATAAGTTTAGCAGGTTCAAACATTAAGACCCCTATCATATTAGAAAAATCAAACAAAATAAGCAAAGAAACAGTGATTGACTTAGATGATGAGGAGCAGGGGGCTAAGAAGAGGAAAAAGTTTATTGAATACTTTACATTTAACCCACCTGGTTTTTCTTTACATCTAGGAGAAGAAAAAAATGTTTCTTCTTCACCTAGGAGTCATGAAATCTCTCATGAGAAAGTACCTCTGATCAAACAGACGTTTACACATATTGAAGAAAGGAATCAAAAGATGAAGGCCAACATAGAAGCCCAAGTTGATTATCAGGTTGCTTCGGATCAAACAAGACTTTTGACTATCATGGATCTTGAAAAAGATGAATTTAGAATTTACATGTTTCATCCCACAGACATGTCAATAGGTTCTTCTAAGAATTTCAATATTGTAAATGTGACTGTAGATGTGAAGAAGATTCCCCTGATGGATAAGATGAATTTGCATATGCAAACTGGTCAGTTGATTATGAATGACCTGGCCAAGACCAATGCAATAGCAATGAAGGCAAAAAATATGTTGGGAAAGGTACTTAAGCAATTAAAGTTATAGAAAGCTAATGCAAGAGCTTTAACAGTTCAGAATGATGAGCTAAATAAAATCATTGTAAAGATTGGAGTGGACCCTAGTGACAAGACCGTTGTACAGAAATTTATGCAAAGTGTTGAAGCAGAAATATCCACATTGAGGAAAAAACTAAAATTGCCTACAGGAGAAAATTCTATGGCTGCAGAAGTTGCAGAGGTGGAGAAGGAAAAGGAAAATCTTTTACAACAACTAATGCAAAAAGATGAAGAAATTTCCAAAATAAAACAAACTGCAATATATTGCAAAATCATATTGATAACCATAGTTGCACTTTTGTTTTTCCTACAGGTAACGAAGATCCACAAGCACAGATTGTTCAATTGAATACTGAGTTGCAAATGGCTGAAAGAGATTGGAAAAAGGCTCAAGCAATTCCGGAGACTGCAAAAAAGCTTATTCACATCATAGAGAATGAAGCTGACAAGTACAAAATGGATATTCAGAATGCTAATGCTGAGATTAAAAATCTCAAAGAAAGACTGAAAGGAAAATTTTCACTGATACAAGCCAAAGATATCATTTGGAATGATATCATTTCAGAAATGAAATCAATTTGGAGTTGTTTGAAGATAGTTGCAGAGGAAAAAAGTCTTATCGGGGAATGTGAAGAACCAGTCATGACAGATAAACAAAAGGCAATTAACAGAGCTATCTCGGCTAGAAGATTCGTTGATTTTATTAATTCTAAAACAGATCAAGAATTATAAGAGAATGACATTAAAGACAGGACCTTATATGCAGTGGAGATCAATAAGATGATTGTCAGAAATGATCACAAAAAAGCTACAGAAAAGAAACTGATGGAAATTAAAGAGGCAGTAAGTCAATTTGATAAGTTATTTGAAAAATTAACAAGAATAGGTCTGCCATCATGTTGGGGAGATGAAGGAAATATTTTGCCATGGGATTCTTATGAGAATTTTCTAGTTATGGCAAAAAGTGAAGTTGATAACAGGCATGAAAAAACTCAGGTGCTTAAAGGGGAAATAATGGTCAACTTTCTGCAGAAACATTTCTAGCTACTGTGGTTGGTAAAAACTCTTTTCACAAAAGGACCATTTTATAATCGAATTACTGCATTCAGATTGGAATAACACAACCTAACACATTCGCCCAGGACTAAGATAGAGATATGGAAAAAGTGCAGAGCTTGGACAATAGACTTGCCAAAAGGGTTTTCAGCATCAAAGAAAGACAAATCCATTGACCAAGGAATTGCAGTAGCATCATCAGCAATTCCTATAGATTAGGATGTATATTTTTACATTATATTAATTTTTAAAGGACAATGTAATTGTAATAAGACATTTTCAAGGAATGTAATAGACAACCTCCGAAGTCTTAAGTAGTTGTGGTAGTTAGAATTGGTTACAACTGTTCCAAACTGTTTGTTTTACTGTATTTAATGTAATTTTCAAGAGGAAGAAAGGTTCTGGGTTTTGAACCTTCAGATTATTATTTTGTACTCAGAGATTTCAATGATTAATGAATGAGTAAGCAAGTTTCTGGCATCTGTTTATGTCGATATGTATCTAAGTTCACATTCTATGTTTTCTTTCTTTGAATAAGACAAGGTACTGAGCAGCATGTCTCTTTTTACCTATGTAATCAAGAGTTAAAATCCTTAATTTGTGCTCCTTTGTTTTAATTGCTTCTTTCATAAATTCTTAGAAGTTTGAGATGATATATTCTATGTGATAGCATATCATTTTGGACTTTCTTCTTTAATTTTCTTCTAGTCATTTCATTCAACATTAGCAAATAATACCATTGTGAGACATTCATTGCGTTTGATATCTAATTGTAAACACTTGAAGGTGATTAAAACAGAGACAGATATTTTCGTGACATAATCATATAAATGTCTTAAGCACTGCTTCCTTATCACAGCTAAGGGATTGTCTCTTAAGGTACAACAATATCTATATTAAAAATCTCTTTATAAAGTGCATCAAATTTTTTATCCATGATGTTCAATTTTTGAATCTATGCAGAATATATTTTGGTTTACTGACCTTTTTTTATAATCTAGGTGATGAACACCTTGTTCATCCAGTACATTTTTATGAGACAAAAGTTCGTAATGTATTGAGTCCTCTGAAAGCCTAAACTAGTAACCAATTTCTTGAATTCTTCTTCCAAATTTTCTCTAGTGAATCAATGCCTCTTTCTCTTGGTATTTTCATCCATGATATATATTTCATGTCTAGTTGACTTAGAAAATTGACACTGGGAATTTAAATTTTCCCTCATGGAATTAAATTGAGTGCAAGTTAGGAATTAAGAAGTCTGAGCAGGTAAAGTTACTTGGGAGTTTCTCTATTGGCACCCCTCATATTGTTAGAAGGGATAACCTTTTTGGCATCATAATTTATGATTTACAAGTGATTTAACTAAAGAATAAGGATAAAATATGATGACCAAAGAAGAAGGAAAAACATAAATGAAACGTTTCAAGAAGGGACAAAACCCAAGCATGAAATAGGGTAAATTCCTTCCAAGAACATGGAAATATTACCCTTATAGAAATCATTTTTTCCCTACATTGAGATGAATTCAGTACCCCCAAGAGGAAAACAAAGTAATAACTCTTGCATATCTATAAGCCTTACCACCCTAAAGCATCAATTTATTAGATAAACAATCAGCTTGAAAGTGACATGAGCCAAGATAAATAGTAGATTGACCACAAGAGACTAGACCATTAAGAGTAAATGAAGCTCTAAGTGGTGGTTTGCAAGAGTCCACTAGGAGTAAACAAAGCTCTAAGTGGTGGTTTTCAAGACTCCCCATAAACAATATTCAGAGTCAAACACTCTTAACTAGAAAAGAAATCTAGAAACAAACAAGGATAATTTTAGGGGCTAATACTTGTAGGTGGGCTATATTCCATGTTTTTTCAGAAAAAAAGATTCTCCAATTTCCATTTTTCTAAAATGAATTTGCCCAAATTTTATAGTATAAAATTATTTTACCTTAAAATTTTCCAATATTATATATTTTCTAATATAAAATAATTATGAATCTAAACATTTTTACAAAATTATCATCAATTTTTTTTAATAATTATCATAAAAAAAATTAATATTTCGATATTAGGGACTAGTAAGATTCACCAAGGTTGCCAAACTTTAAGATAAACTTCCATCCTTAAAATTTTCCCCAGAAACAAAGCAATCCATTTTGTAACCCATGCACTTTGTAGAAAAAAAGACCAAGGAATTGAAAACCAAATAAAGGGAATAATTAAGAGTGCTTATCTTTGTTATCTCTTCCCAATTCCAAGTTTGAATTCAATAAACCAAAAGCCAGTTGGTGCCCTAACTTACACCACCATAATTGTTTATATAGAACTAACATTGTTTCTAATGCTACAAATCCCAAATTGAGTCATAGTTGTTGAGAAATCGGTAGGGTAAATAGTTAAGGATATTTATGTTTACTTGATAATTTCTTGTGAATTTATGTTGGCTTATTATTAATTTATTATGTTATGTTCATCAAACAATTACTAAAACCATAAACAATTAAGATAAAAAATAGATAATGGACATAAAATGTAGGCTCTAAGCCATAGAAAACCCTCTCCAATGGGAAAATCTAGAAAATGATTCTCTTATTATCGAATAAAATCAAATGAAGAATCCAAGACCCAAACAACAAGACCAAGACCTCCAACAAGGCCCAAGTAAGCCCTCCACCAAATCGCTTCCGATAAGTCAAAGTCAACTCAAGTCAAAACCTGCAAAATTGCTTCTACTACTTTAGAATTTTGGTCTCAAGGTTCAGAATTTCAGCCCCCAAATTTAGAATTTCATACCTATAGTGAATCTGCAACTTTGGCCTTGCATCAACTTCATAAATTTTCATGTGTGGGAGATTTGGGGTATATTTCAGGGCAGAAAATTCAATTTTCTTCTTATTTCTCTTTCTTTCTTTCTTTCTTCTTCTTCTCTTGAATTTTGCACTTCTTTTCTTATATATATAACTTTCTTGGTTGGTTCTTCAAATGAGGTTGATCTCTCTCTATTTATACACATCTAGGAGGTCGAATTTCCCCTTCCAGGTCCAACTTGATGAGGTAGGGCCAACTTGGATTTGTTCATAAAAAAATGATAATTTCGACTCAAATAAATTTCCTTTTCCACTTTCTTTTAAAACTCTAAATGGGAATTGACTTCAATAAAATATTTTACTTATGAAAAATATTCTTTTGACTCAATAAATCATAAAAGCATGAAGAAAATGCTTGACCTAGATGACCAAATAATTTGACCATGAAACCCCAGGTTATAAAATAATATTTATTTTTCTTCTTTTGATATTTACATGAAATATACAATAGCGTAAGTACAATAGATAGTATTAAGACTGAACCTAGTTACATTTTTCTAACACTCCCTCTTAACTAGGGAGGTATTCCTAATCCCATAATAGGTACAAGGATACTCTCAAGCTAAAATGTTTTGATAGGAAGAGTCAGATTGGTAATCCAACATTTTAAGAATCAAAATTATGACTAGCATGTTCAAATAACAAGATGGAAAGGATTTTTAACAAGCTCTAACTCTCCACAAGATTATAGAACAATCACTAGTAGAAAATGATGAAATTAGTGACTATTTCACTAAAAACTTTAGTCACCGCAACTTTTCCAAGTGAAATACTACCAAAAATAAGCAACCTTAAGTTATCAATTAAAAACGACTAACATAAATGACTAATTTAGTCTCATATTAAAATATAAAACTAGCTAATAATTAATATAACTACAAATGACTAACATGAATGACTAATTTATTCTACGAACAAAAATATGACCACTTAAAAAGTCCTACAATATATTTATCGATCGTTTACTTTAGTAATTTTAATTATGTCACTTCAAAAATATAAGCATGCAAGTGATATGTAGAAATTAATGTGTCGATTCAAATTTTTTTATGTAATGTACTAAAACATAAGACTCAAATCTAATCTACTCATCTATAGAAGCAAATTCACGATCAAGAACACATATCAAAAACATGCATCATGATTTGACACACTTACACAGAGATTTATCTAGGAGAAAGAAACTACTCAAAACCCATTCATATATGTATTTCATTAATCAAAGAATTTGGATGAATACAATATGCTTTCTCAAACTTGAGTACAAACTACACAAGTATCTTGTATCCTCCACTTGACTAACTTACCTTGGCCAACACTTAGCCAATTTTCCTAGCCTTCAAGCTCTTATTTCCTTGTGTTATTTGATGAGGAATTAACCCCTACTAATTATGGAAATTTCTCATTTAGAATTGTGGAATTCCATTAGGCCTTCCTTTAAGTGCATGCATAGCCTGTACAACTTGGAAGATTCTACAATTTATAGTACATTTCCTTTGAACTCAAATCTCAACTAGGTAACTTGATTTTCATGCATGCATGATTTAATTTAGGTTGATTAATCAATTAACTGGTTAAACACTGAAGTTACACCCCAATGCTATTTCCTCCAACAGTTGGAAGTAATTTAAGTGACCATAACTCAATTTAACTGAATTAAATTGTTACAACTAAAATTAACTCAACTTAGGGTCCTAAATTTAGGAATCACTGTGCACAACTCAAGTTCATGTACCCAAATCGAATTAACTAAGCTAAATGAGTGATAAAAACTCATTTAGCTCATTCAAGTAGTTTAGTGATGTGGAATTTTTATTTTCACTTAATTTAATTCAATGGAAAATTAAATTAGGAATTTATTGTTGCATTTTTAACACTCCCTCACAGCAAGAATGAGATTATTATATACCCGAATAATGCCTCGATGGAGCTCAAATTTCCCTCTTAACAAAGCCTTTGTCAAAATATATGTTAGAAAATTATATATTACAAAGCAATGCAACACATAAAATATGTGGAAAACACAAACACACAAAACACATAAAACCAGAGAGACACAAATATACATGGTTCACCCAGTTTGGGCTACGTCCACCTCAAACAATGATTCCTTCATTTCTATTATCTAGAAAAATGAAGAGACACAACCTACAACAAATCTGTTGTAATATCCTCTATTATCTCTCACAGTCTCTCTATTAGTTTCTAGCTCAGAGAATACACCTACAATACACATCCGCAATACAATACCCTCATACAAAGTGAGGGGTTGCCTTCTAGGGAAAAAAACCCTAAAATAAACATAACTTCTACCATCAGATCATTCGCCTAATGAATGGCCTAGATTGACTAGAAATTACTATACTTTTACAAGGAAAATTTACATCCATTTTTAGCTTCAGGGGCACTGCCCCAAAACCCCCCACCAGTCGAGGGCTCCATAAAGTTGTAGCCGACCCCCCTGGAGACCCCTAGGCAACGCTTTAACGACGTGCCATTGCCACCCCATTAAGACAGGGGTCCAACAGCACATTGTTGAGGTATAAAAGGTGTCTTTTTAATGCCTATTTATCCTACAGTAATTATCAATCCGGGAACAACTTTTTATTTCAAGAGTGTACTCTGTCTGAGGCTGTAATTTATCCAAGAGTAATGCCTTGTGAGATGTAGTACAATGTTTCTATTGGAAATCTTGAGGAGGTGAATCAGTATTCCTTTCAATTAGAGCATTCGTTAATCTTAAATTATTATCAGTGTTTGTACAATGATAGCAGTAAAAAAAAGGAACACAAATGCACACAGTTTTTAAGGTGGAAACCCACTCCGGGACAAAAACCACTTAATGCTTTTCTAATAATTCTTTAATATTCAACTCCAATTGAAAATAAAGCTCCAACTTCCTAGAATCTAGAAAAGAATTCTTCTCCAGCTCCCACTAGATGGATGCTCCAACGCCCGAGATTCTTTAGTAGTCAACTGAACGGATGCCCCAACACCCAATGAGCTACAACTCACCCTAGCACCACCCTACCACCCTATAGAAGAATAAAAGAAGAAGAAGAAGATATGCTAGAACATAACCCCAACTTTGAAACAACCACCTAATGATGATCCTAGAATTCCCAACACTGCCTCTTCAACCCTTGGCAGATAGACACTAGTACAATTTTTACAATAATGTATTTACAATGACTTAGTACAAAGATACCTTTACAATGATTGTATGCGTGCTGCCCACTTGAAGACTTCATATGATGAACTTCTTGCCGCCGTTATTCACTGATGCTGCCTGTCACAAGCACTCTACCGCACCTTTATTTTCTTTTTCTTCCGTAGGATCTCAGAAATTTGCCCCGTAACCCTTTACAACACATGATCTAGCTTTTTTTGCCTTCTAGAGCTCGATATCGACATTGAATCCGGTGTATCTTCGTTATTTCAGATATTCAATATCTGATTTCGTCCCGTAGTATTCTCTCCGAGTTATTCTTCTAATGCCATAGAATCGACCCAATTTGATTCTTCAAGAGAGAGTTATACCCAATTTCCCACACTGCCCTAATTATGGACTGTTTCAGCAAAGCGCACTTGTACGGCGTACCATGTGTCATTGTTTCTTCATTTTCCTCTGAAATTGATAGAGAAAAAAAGAAAGAATGTGCACTATCTGCCACTTTTTATGGAATTCCAATCCGATACTCAGAGAGAGAGTTATGAAAATTTTATCAAGGTCACTTCTTTGAGATGAATTTCAGAAGCCTGCAAAAACCCTTACTTCCACAGATCATATCTCAAAAAATATTTCGCAAATTGATCTAAAATTTTTACTACAACTTCCTTAGGATTTTAGCTTTGCCTCATAAAATTTTTAGCTGCTGAGCCTTCGTAGAAAAAAAATTAGAGTGAAAATTCCACGATGACCTGTTTGATAATTACCTCCCATGCAGGAGAACAAATGAATATCACAATATATATGAATGCTTAAGATGAGAGGGGCTTCATCAGTGAATGTGGAGGGATTTAGAGCTTAAAATATTATTAGTGATTTTTCAATGACCTATATGCCCAAGTCCATGGGGGTGTTTAGCCTCATCAACTGGGCAACCTTCAAACATGAATATTCCTCAAACTCTGCAAGAATTACATGGCGTGCCATATATCAACTAAACATCTCGACAAGTAGAAACCATAAAAGGCATTATCGACCCGTAATATATTAATTTGGTAAGTCAAACTTCTATCTCATTTCATTGGGTTAGCCCCCGGTGCTACTTAGGTTGACATCAATGACAACCGCCGATCAACACCTCCCTTGGCATCGATGGCAACATAAGTACTCCCCTACGATCATGACACCTCTTTCACAACATCTTCCCCTTAAACAGAAAAATCCTATTAAACCTGTACACACTTCCACTCGCGCTGACACACAACCGTCCTGCAGACCTGTACACACTTCCACTCCCCCTTTATATTCTGAAAAAGGAAAATCTAATGAGAACTTGGGAGAATCCCAAGCTTCTGGCGAAGATATTCCAATGCTGGCGAATATTTAATATGTGATTCTTTTGGTGCTGCTTGGAATCTTGCTACTTGTCCAACTACTTGCATAACATCTGGTCGGGAGGTTGTTACATATAGAAGACTACTAATCATAGATCTGTACAACCTTTGATCCACATCCTTAGATGAGTCGTCAATGCTCAATTTGCAACCAAGTAAAGACATCTCTAAATCACTTTGCACCTTTGTAGCAAAATTCTTACTTAGTCGATCATCATTGCTACCAATTATTGTATCATCCTCTTTAGCTATTAGACATGCTTTAGTTTCTTCATCCATAACATATATGTCATTTGGAGCTCGACTTGCTGTAGCCACAATTTCACCATACACGCCTTTCCTGATTTCACATTTCGTGGAGTTGAATATTATTGTGTGTCCTTGATCACACATTTGTCCAACACTGAGCAGATTGTGATTCATGTTTTCAACCAGTAGAACATTATTGGCTAGAGAATCTTTGCTTCCGAGAGTGACAGTACCTAATCCTATAACATTTGAAGATCCATCATTTCCAAAGGACACGGTTCCATCCTTCTTCTCTTTCAGAGATACAAATTTATTTCTATCTCCATTCATATGCGTTGAGAAACCGCTATCAACATACCACACATCTTTGTTCTTTTGAGCCTTAAGAGCGAGAGCACAATTATCATTCTTCTTCTTCTTCCATGTTCGTTCATTCTGTGGCTTCGAAGATTCTTCTGGAGGATTTTCAAGTCTGCAGTCTTTGGCTATGTGTCCAAAGTTTCAACATTTGTAACATTCAATATTATTTCTTAAATGTTCAAATCTATTGATATTTCGCTGAGCCCTGGGAGGTTCATATTTGACAGATCTCCTGGAATTGTATTCGTTCCTAGGGTACGTGCGACATTCTACAGCTTTATGACCAAATTTTCCACATGAATAACAGTAGCCATAAAAAATATGTTGGTACCTGGATGGAAATTTTTGTCGAGGAATTGTCTTCCAAGGCTATTCTTGCGAATCTTGTCCAATGAAGTCTACATGCATGTTAGATCTCATAGGTTCATTGTATTTTGTTGTAGAAGGTCCTACTTCTTCTTCTTTGTAACCAATGCCAGTTTTGTCATTGTAAGATCGTTGATTGTTGATGAGTTCTTCCAATGCCCTTGAGCTGTTGGCATAGTTTTGGATAGTTTTTCCTTTCTTCACTTCCTCACACAACGAGACTACTTTGGCTTCTAATTCTTCCCTTTCTTGGTTGCTTTCTTCCAACTTCTTTTGAAGTGACTCTTCAATGAATTTGTGTTCTTCAAATTCAATTTTGAGACCTTGAACTTGTTCTTCAAGAGTTTTGGAACGGATCTTCTCCACCTTGAGATTTTTTATAAGCTTGATTGCTTCCTCATAAAATTCTTCTATGGTCCATCCTTCTTCTTCATTGTTTGATACCTCTTGTTTATTGTGCTTGGCCATAAACAATACTCTCTCATTGACTTCTTCTTCACTATTGTTGTCTTCATCGGATGATGAGCTATCTTCTTTAGAGAGAAAGTTCCTTTTGGATCCTTGCTTGTTGAATTTCTTAAAGCCTTTCTTTCCTTTTGAGTTGCCATTACTTTTTTTTGGAAATTTTGCTACAAAATGCCCAACCTCATTACAGTTGAAACATATCAATGGAATTTTACCTTTGAATTTTCCCTTACCAATTTTTAGTTTTCTCGTGAAGTAAGCATATTCTCATCGGAAATACCTTCTTCATCATCTCCCTTTTCTTCACACTTGCAGGTCCGTGTCTTTTCAATTGAAGGCTGTTTATCCTTATTGGTTTTCTTAGATGCAACAAACGTAGTTTCTAGATGCGAAGTACCCTCTTCTTCATAAAGTCTCATTTCATATGCTATGAGAACTCCATGTAATTCCTCTTTGCTGAGTTTGTCCAGATTTGCACTGTATTCTAAGACCGATACCTTTGGGTTGAATCTCCCTGGTAACGTTCTAAGAATCTTCCATATAATAGTCTTCTTATTAACTGGCTCTCCCAATCCTTCCAGAGTATTGGCTATTTCATCAACGAAGTTGAAAGTATG
The DNA here is from genome assembly GCA_034641835.2 of Pinus albicaulis. Lineage (NCBI taxonomy): Eukaryota > Viridiplantae > Streptophyta > Pinopsida > Pinales > Pinaceae > Pinus > Pinus albicaulis. Next base: position 160,961,264 of record CM076582.1, on the reverse strand, counting down.
CAGCAATGTTGCAATCTTCTTTCATTCTGAGTTGCTCAAATTTTTCTCTATAGATTTGAAGCTTTGCTTCTTTGACATTTGAGTCACCCGCATATATATTCTCAAGCTTGTCCCATACATTTTTGGCGGTTTTACAACCCAACACCTTATGATAAGCAGATTCAATAAGTCCACTGATAATAATATTCTTTGCTTTTGCATCATTTACCAAATTCTTCTTACCTTGTTCATCCGTGGTTGATGTAAATCCATTTTGAACAATGTCCCATACTTCGTAACCTTGCGCCAAGAGATAGACCTCCATTCTTCCTTTCCAAAGTGCATAATTATTTTCATTGAATAGAGGTACACCATTCTTGGTATACTCCATGACCTCCTTCCAGCTTTTAAACTGCTATTGAAGGAACCAAGCTCTGATACCAATTGTTGGAAATACTGAGAGGGGGGGTGAATCAGTATTTCTTTCAATTAGAGAATTAGTTAATATTCAATTATTATCAGTGTTTGTACAATGATAGCAACAAACAAGAGGAACACAAATGCACACAGTTTTTAAGGTGGAAACCCACTCTGGGACAAAAACCACCTAATGCTTTTCTAATAATTCTTTTCAACTCCAATTGAAAATAAAGCTCCAACTTCCTAGAATCTAGAAAAACATTCTTCTCCAGCTCCCACTGGATGGACGCTCCAACGCCTGAGATTCTTCAGTAGTCACTGAATGGATGCCCTAACACCCAATGAGCTATAACTCACCCTAGCACCACCCTACCACCCTATAGAAGAATAAAAGAAGAATGGACTCCCGTACCAGGGAAAATGGTCCACTTTACAATGATATAGAATGATGTAGAAGAAGAAGATATACTAGACCATAACCCAAACTTTGACACAACCACCTAATGATGATCCTAGACCTCCCAACACTGCCTCTTCAACCCTTGGTAGATAGATACTAGTACAATTTGTACAATAATGTATTTACAATGACTAGGTACAATGATACCTTTACAATGATTGTATGCAGTGCTGCCCACTTGAAGACTTCATATGATGAACTTCTTGCTGCTGTTATGCACCTTGGATGCTGCTCTTGTCATGCTACCCTCTGCTGCACCTTGCTTTGCTTTTCTGCTGTAGAAAGTCTGGTCCTTTGCAACCCTTTACAACACATGATCTAGCTTTTTTTTTTTGCCTTCTAGGAGCTGGATATTGAATCTGGTGTATCTCTGTTATTTCAGATCTTCAATATCTAATTTCCGGTCCTGTAGTATTCCTCTGAGTCGTCTTTCCAATGCCACAGGTCTGACCCAATTTGGATTCTTCAAGAGAGAGTTATACCCAATTTCTCACACTGCCCTAATTATGGACTGTTTCAGCAGAGCGCACTTGTATGGCGTGCCACGTGTCACTGTTTCTTCATTTCCCTCTGAAATTGATAGAGAGAAAACTGCAGACTATGCACTATCTACCACTTTTTACATAATCAATCCAATAAAGATACTCGCAGAGAGAGTTATGACGATTTTACCAAGGTCACTTCTTTGAGATGAATTTCAGGAGCCTGCAAAAACCCTTACTTCCATAGATCATATTTCCAAAAATATTGCGCAACTTGATCTAAAATTTTTACTACCACTTCCTCAGGCTTTCAACTTCACCTCATAAAAATTTTAGCTTCTGAGACTTCGTAGAAAAAACTTTAGAGTGAAAATTCCACGATGACCTGTTTCAGATGGCTGAATCCTTTTCCTAAGGAGGAAATGAAGATCACAATATATATGAATGCTTAAGTTCAGAGGGGCTTCAATAATTGAATGTGGGAGGGATTTTAGGAGCTTAAAAATATTAATTATGAGTTTTCAATGACCCATGCCCCAACCCCATGGGGTTTTATCCCACTAACTGGGGTACAAACTTCAAACATGAATATCTCTCAAACCGTGAAGAATTACATGGCGTGCCATATATCAACGGAAACATCTCGACGAGTAGAAACCATCAAAAGAATTATTGACCTAGAATATATTAATTTGGTAGGTCAAACTTCTCATTCAATATTGGGTTAGTCCCCTCAAATGCCAGTCTACATCAATGACAACCATGGATCTATAGTTTCAAATGCGCAACTTATACTTGAAAAATAAATCTAGCTACAACAACATAAACTCAAATGCTCTGAAATCCAACTATTCACTCAGCAAACATCAATTGAGGATACAGTAGCAATAAATCATTCCTCTATAAATTGATGCAATCGAAATAAAACTGGAACAAGACATTCAATCTGGGAACGAGGAAGCAATAACCAATGTTCTCTATAGTTGATAGTCTTGCTTTAAAGCAATTAAAAGGAAATATAAATTGAACTAAAGCTACTATTGAAAGTAAACTAGGACAACTCTTTAAAAGCAAACTCTTGCAATCTGTAAACTAATTAATCTGAAATGAACAGCAATGTAAATGGACAACAAACTGAAATTAAAGGAATTGAACAACAAAATCCTATTAAACGGTAAATCCTATTGAACAACAAACTGAATAGCGAAGCTTTGTATCTGCACTTTAAATGAACAACAGTCAAACGAAACATCGAATGGAATGGAACATTAAATGCTGAACAACAAAGCATAACAAGATAAGTAATTCGAGGATTAAGATTCTTGTTAAATTTGGAAGGAATGACAACGCAATCCATTATAATAAAACAAGAACTATTACATGGAATTATGAATTAATTAAGATAGAACCAATATCACTTTCGTGAATCCAAAGATGATCTAAGTAAGGAAATATGTTGTCTCAATTAACCCACGTTGTAAGAAATAAGATTCAGATCACACGATAATGAAATAACTCATAAATATAATGTAATACATAAAGACGTAATATGATAAACAACTAATGAAATGAACTCACAAAGTAACATGCATATATCAAATCGATCACTACACACGGCAAGAATTAGAAATATAAATACGTATACCACGCCGCTGTAATCTGCCCTTTAACAGACTGCCTGCTACTTCAGATGATGCAAATGGAACAACAACTTCAATTAATCATTAAATTGGAGCAGTAATGGCTAACAGTAGAATCAGATTCTCTGTCAACACGTCTGATTAAGTTTACAATTCACAAAAGAAATAACGATCCCCTCTCTTTTACAAATGTCTCCTTTTATAACCAAAGAGAGGAGAAATTAAATAGTAAATAGGATCTCTCATAACAAAATTGAATTTTTCCTAACAAATTGATCAACCAGAAAATATATTTCCATCCATCTTTCAACAAGAGCAAGTCGAATTTGGATTTGCAGCTGAGATAATTTGGAGGACAGCCGCAACAACAAATCTGAGAAAATTGTGCTCAAAGAACCTTGTGTTCCTCTCAATACAGAGAGAATTTGGGTAAACCATTATTTAAGAAAGTTAATTTGGTCCGTTCTATACAAAACCCATGTTCTAGATTTTCCAGATTCTTCTCCATTTGCCCAAAATCTCAACCGCAAAACTATCACTTCTTATTCCAGTGAATTTCTGAGTTGGAATATTTGATGATGATTTGGAGATCAAATCTGCAATCTGGAAAATATCTTGGAGGCTAAAATGGTGAGTGTTGGTACAAATATATTAATAAACCATCATTGATAAAATTATGCATAATAATCATCTATTTATTAAAAATAAAGGAGAAGAAATAATATTCATCCATAAGAGCATAAATAATTATAAAATGGATTTATATGATAAATTATGATAAATTACATGATAAAGAAGAGTAGAAATGGATGAAATAAGTGTTAAAAAATGGTCGTATTCACGGCCCAACATACCCCCAAGTTGAATATATTGCATGTCCTAATGCAACCCAGAACTGAATATATTGCATGTCCTCATGCAACCCAAAGACAAAACCCATGTGTTAACCAAGCAAAGAAAATTGTTCATCCCAACTCATGAAATGGATGGAACAAATGAATTTTCCTTAAATAATGAATATTCAACTTTAGAAATTTTGATAAAGGCATAAATTTTTTTACAGTTGACGTTCAACTATATGTATATGAAGTTGCAGAAAAATGTGACATAAGTAACAACAAACTTCATTAACCATTTTCTCAAAAATCAGATCGTTTTGACGCATAGATCATGAGATATAAACAAAATGGTTGTAAGTGATAGTGCATAATTTTCGAAATTTTATGAACTAATTTAGCGTGAAATTATCTGGGTTTTTGTATTTTAATGATACCTCCTTGTTATCCAGAAATCACAAGAATTCAGTTCATAGTTTTAAAGATATATGCAAATCAATTTCTGCACTGTATAAAAATGAAATTGTATGCCTTAAACGAGAAAGAGAGTAGAAAACATCCAACATGTGTAGCAATTTCCCCCCCACCCCCCAAACTAAAGAATTAGCATGTCCTCATGCGATGCTAGAAAACAAAGAGAGGTGGTTACTACAATCTGTTGAAATCGATGCTTGGTATAAAACAACATGGAATAAGGGAGGTGTTGAGAATGAATAAGAATATCAATGGATGATAAAGAATATTACTGACATGGTCATAAGAAAGAAATGAAGGAAATCAACACTCCCCCAAACTGAAAGATGAGACGTGTCTAAAAAATGGGAAGTGGTAAAGATGTGGAATGAATGATGATAAATAATGCTCAATGGATTTTCATGAAATTCTCCTAAATTCATAATAAATCAGAAAATTATGCTATTTTACCTCAAGTGTTACCTCCGAAAAAATGTGGAAGGACATGTAGGGACTGGCCTTTGTTGATGCTGATGTAGGCTGAGCAGATACTGACAATGATGCAAAAGGTGGAAGCCATGCAAGTACATCATGTCTGAAGAATTGTGTGTGTTCGCGAGCCTTTGCTATTAGTTGCAATAGTGTGGTTGTGCTGCGAATAGAATTTTTCCCCATACTTCTTGTTCTCCTGTAAACAAATCATGATTCTGTATGCAATTCTCTGGAATCCACAGTTTTAGTTTTGAATGGTAACAGATGCATGCAAAAATTTTAAGCAGAAAAACTTCTGTAGAAATGCAGTATGAATATTGTGGCGAATAGAAGAGCAGCATACTACACAAAAATTGTACAGCATGGAAAGGCATACATACTTGTGATATGATCAAAAAATTATCGCATTACTGAAATCAATGCATATTTTGAAATCGTGAGTAGATATGGAAATGTTTATGTAATGATTCGAAAATAAGGGAAAATGACAGCTGATGTGAAAAAAGTACTTATGCGGTCATTATCCACATAAACCATTATGATCGATTTATAAATAAATTTCATGCATAAGAGGTTCCGAACAAAGGGTTTAGGAGCATACTCTCATTTGATATTAGATAAAGATATAAGAAAAGAGTTTATCATTACTATTGATTTGTGAAAAATATGACTCCAATACCATCAGCAGAGCTCTGTTGCCCATAGGTGTCTATAACCTTGACAAAGTTGCTTTCTCACCCTTGGAACCATTATCCTTTATTTATGCCTAGGGAAGTGTTGTGTGATGTCATGATGGAGGCCACTATGCTGGCTTGGGAACCAAATGAATCACAATGCCATTCACCAGGAAGGAGTGAAAGGTGGGCAGGTCGGCTCGTGATGAGACCTCCTGTTCCAAGGACTTTTTATTTTTCTGAGTTGTCCATTGGATCATATCCCTGGTGTAGTGGCCATAATGGGAATGCCACTTCACTGCTCCCTTATGATCATGGTAGGCTGGCTCTTGATGAGACCCCCTATCCTCCATCTGCCATATCATAGAATTGTTAGTAATCATATAGAGATTTTTTTCTTTTTTCTTTTTCTTTACATATAGAACTTCCCTATTTATATATAGAGGGTGGCTCAACACTCTTTAAGAATAGGGATGGTGTAAGAAATCTGAGCATCTCAATAGAGAACATATGTCCTTATTCTTATTCAATGAATTAAAAATCAAAGAGAGTTATGAGAATTTAGGGAAGAACCAACATGATAAAGATAATCGATCATATTAATTTTAGTGAAAATAAAGAAAAAAAATGGATATAGATGGTTGTTTCCTTTCCTTTTTCTTATCACTACAAAAAAATTCTTAAAAATGAAAATTTCTCTTGATCAGCTGATTCCAGTAACCTCTAATTTTTGTATCCTTGCATAAATTGTATGTTTGTCTTTCAAAGAGTCATGAAAAATTCACAAAAGGTCTTATAAATGTTGTTGAAAAACAAGAAAAATGCATTCAAAAAGTGTTGTTCCTTTGGAAAGGAACAATAAAAACAATCTGCGAAAACGCTGTTCCTTTCGAAAGGAACAACAAAAACAATTGGCCAAACTGTTGTTCCTTTCGAAAGGAACAACAAAAATTATTAGCGAAAATGTTGTTCCTTTGGAAAGGAACAACAAAAATAAACGGTGAAAGCTGTTGTTCCTTTGAAAAGGAACAACAAAAACGCTCGTAACAATATTGCTGTTCCTTCTGAAAGGAACAATAAAAGTGATGTTAATTTCCAAAGGAACAACAAAAACACTCACAACAATACTGTTGTTCCTTCCGAAAGGAACAACAAAAGTGTTGTTCCTTTGGAAAAGAACATCAAAAATTCACAGCAAAAAAAGTAAGAGCAGTTCAAGAAATAAAATTATATACAAAAAAAAATAAGAAAAATAAAAAAAACAAACTTTATGTACAGGTTTCAAGAAAAAGTAAATTTTTTTTTTTTACAGGATTGGTGCTGCTGAAGAATCGCCTTCTGTAACTGAAACTTGCATGGTGGGGTCTTTATTGTTCAATTTCAAATAGAACGAAAACTACAATTTGGAGGGATAAACACATGAAACACAAAAACATAAAAGAAATCAGAAAAGAAACAACACTTTATTAAGTTACAACAGCTATGATGTTATTTCCTAAGGGAATATCAATCTGTTAATGGAAAAAAAATGATCTTTTTGAAAAATGTTTTGGCAGCAGTGACATGAATCTTCAAATGGAAACCAATTCTTCATTTCTTCTTGTTATGAATCTATTAGGTAATGAACTGGATGAAATTCTCTTGTTTCACTAAAATTTCTTTCAAGAATCGCTCGTCCATAAATTGACCTTCTTTGTTCTGCTAAGACCTGCAAAAAACGAGTGTCTACCTGCAATAAAACATCAAATCATGGAGAAAGAGAGGTGTACGGGCTCCCATAATCCAAGAATTATGCCAAAAACTAAGAATTAGTTACTCTATAGAACAAATCCATGGACAAAGTAAAATTAATTTATTACCTGCGGGAAAGCAGTGGCCAATCATGCTAACCTGCAGTGTTTCAATCATAACTTCTTTGTTTTTCGTCCGATTTGAGTAATTCCAAAGCCAAATGAGAGCTAATTCAAATTTTTATCTCAAATAGAAACAGGTTTTAAAAATTAAATGCTATGATATGTCAAATTTGCTTAGAACAACCTGCATAATAGAGTCATTTTCGATTTTCCAGCTTAGACCAACAGTTGATATTTCAAGCATAAAGTTTTCGTTTGATGGCGGATTAAACCGATTCAAATTGGAGATTAAATTATATTCATTTATTTACCTCCAATAGAAACAGATTTTGAAGACAAGAAAAATTGATGGGTCAAATATGCTAGTGAACAACCGAGAAAACATAGTTTCAAGAGTGCTTATTTATGATAGGCAGTCAGTATTTTGGTCATAAATTCCTCATACGATATAGAAATTGAGTGATTCAAATTTTTTTGTAAACTAGATTCATAGAGGAATATACCATAGAAAAATGTTTTAAAAATATAGTCATTTAGGTCTCTAAAAACTGACTGTCCCAACTTTGTTCTTGAGCTGCCTACTAGACACCCTGTCAATGTTTTGGTTCTAAATTTTCCGTTTCAAATCCAAATGGAGTGATTCAAATTGGGTTGGAAAGTATAAATCAAGGGATACTTAGGATAGAAACATGTTTTAAAAATATTCAATTTTGGTCCCTCAAAACATGACTGTCTCAACTTTGTTTTCAGAAATTTCATCAAGCCCGCAAGCCAAAAAAATGATATTCAAGCAATTTTTCCATATTAATGATAAAAATGAATATAAGTGTTTGTAGAATTGTTATTTGAAATATAATTCATCTACATACACAAATAAATTAGAATATTTATCATCAATGTTGATTTCTACAGCGTGTTGCAAAAAAAAAAAAACAACTATTTTTACAAAAAAAAATAAAAAAATGTGTTTGTTTTATTTCCTTATTCATTTTATTTTCTCCACTATCCTACTCTTCTTTGAGAATCGAATATGTTTATGTATAAGAGTATTTCCAGTGGAACCATTTTAGAAATAAGGCCTCTAGTATGTACATACCCAAATTTGAAAAATGCATGTTGATAAAAATTAGAGTATGAGAAGCCAAATCCCCTTGAAAAGATGGTGCCAAAAATTGTTGAAGCATGGAGTGATGTTGCAAACAAATGATGGAGTGAAACCAATCTTCAATGTATCCCTTAATTTCTTGATTTCCCATAGCCATCGTATCATGAAGTTCTTGAGCTTTTAAAATGGTTTGTTGGTGCAAACTAGAAGAAACCTCATTTTCTTTCATAACTTCTACAATTTTTGGATTTGATACATTCTGAATCTCAGTGTAAGTTTTCTCCAATGGTGCATGTGAGATAGAATGGGTGAGAAGGGTGGGTAAATTTTTCATTTCAACACTGTAAGAATGTTCTACTAGTTTATTATGGTGAGGGTGTGGAATGAGTTGAGCAGGAGATTGTGTAGGGAATGGAGCCTCTTGATGATGTAGTTGATTGGGTTGAGTGAATGATTTTGATAGGCAAGCAAAGTGTTGTGGAAGAGCTAGAATATGTGTTTGTGCTACAAGATGAGGGAGAGTAGTCATACAATCATAAGATGAACCATGCCAAACTTGTAGACAAGATTGGTAGTGGTTATATTGAGATTGGCATGGCTGCCCTAACATATGAGTATTCCATAACGAATTATGCAAGTAAGAGAATGGAGAGGAAGTGTTTTGAACCATACCTATAGGCCATGATTTCCATGGTTTTGACCTTGTTGCAGCTTCCCCATCTCTTTGATATGCTACTTCCATCCTAGATAAGGAAGAACAACTATCTATGGGATGCTCCTTTCAGTTATGAGGGAAAAAAACTTCATCAAATTTTTTATTTTTCTGAACCTGCAAAACATTCAATTGTGAATTTAGAGAGCTAATAAAATCATATTTAAAATTTTCAAATAAAACCTTGATTTCAGCTCTTATGTCTCTTGTTCTTGTAGTAAATTTGGAGAAGAAAGAAGAAACTTCTCTAGAATTCTTACCAGCCTTGGAAATTCCTCTTGAATACCTTATGCACAATTCACAAACATCATCATATGATAACTAAAAAACATCACCTTTTCCTATCAAATTTAAGAGTTCTAAAAATTCATCTTTGATTCCTTTAAGAAGGAGTGTTTTCAAGATCTCTTTTTCCAAATGCTTATGCTTTGATTTTTGAAGGTTATATTGAAATCACTCTACATAGTCCTCCAAGCTTTCATCTTCCCCTTGTATCATACCGAAAATATCTTCATTGGATTTGTAGTAGTCTTGGTACTTCTTCAAGAATATGTTCTTCATGTCCTCCCATGTTTGGATGCAGTTCCCACCTAGGCTCATGAACCATCGGAGAGTTGCTCCTTTTAGAGTAAGAGGAAACACTTTCAACCTTTGATCATTAGTACAATAATCATATCCTCTACAAAGTATTTCAAACTCAAATAAGAATGTATCTGGATCTTCATTTTTCAAACCATGAAAATTTGGTAGAGACAATGGGGGAATTATGTGCATTTGTGTCACTCCTCCTAGATCTTTGATAGGGAATTCAAAAGTTGCAATGTGAGCCATTTCTTACCATAATAGAAGATTTTCTTCATGTGTTTCTTTAAGGATCCTCCTTCCAATGTTCGTTTCAATTAGTTAGTAAAATGGGTGGTGCTTATATCACCACTCGAGTGGAATTACAAGATTTTTTTTCAAAAATTCTACCTCTAAAATTCAAGAAAATGCAAGCATTCATTCCTACCTTAAGCTTTCACTCAATTCTGCTGTGAAGCGGGCCAGTGAACAAGTGTGTTTCTTGCTCGGTGCGCAGGTTCTTACCTTCCGTCTTTAATACCCAATTCTTCCCAAGCAGAAAAAATTAAATATGCATCACTCTTTCTAAATGGCATACACTCTCCCCGGCAACGGCGCCAAAATGTTGAGGTATAAAATGTGTCTTTTTAACGCCTATTTATCCTACATTAATTATCAATCCGGGAACGAATTTTTATTTCAAGAGTGTACTCAGTCTGAGGCAGCAATTTATCCAAGAGTAATGCCTTGCAAGATGTAGTACAACGTTTCAAATGCAAAAGTAAACGGATGCTTGAAAAATAAATCTAACTACAACAACATAAACTCAAATGCTCTGAAATTCAACTATTCACTCAACAAACATCAATCGAGGATACAGTAGCAATAACTCATTCCTCTATAAATTGATGCAATTGAAATCAAACTGGAACAAGACAATCAATCTGGGAACGAGGAAGCAATAACCAATGTTCTCTACAATTGACAGTCCTGATTTAAAGCAATTAAAAGGAAATAGAAATTGAACTAAAGCTGCTATTGAAATTAAACTAAGAAAACCCTTTAAAACCAAACTCTTTTGCAATCTGTAAACTAATGAATTGGAAATGAACAACACACTGAAATTGAACAACAATTTAAATGAATAACCAACTGAAACTAGAAGAATTGAACAACAAATATCAACTAATGGGATTGAATAACAAAACTCTATTAAACAACAAATCCTATTGAACAACAAACTGAATAGTGAAGCTTTGTATCTGCACTCTAAAATGAACAACAGTCAAACGAAAGAGAAAATGGAATGGAACATCAAATGCCGAACAACGAAGCATAACAAGATAAGTAATTCGAGGATTAAGATTCTTGTTAAATTGGGAAGGAACGACAACAAAATCCATTATAATAAAAAAGTTAACTATTAAGCATGGAATTATGAATTAATTAAGATAGAACCAATATCACTTCCGCAAATCCAAGGATGATCTTAGTAAGGCAATACATTGTCTCAATTAACCCACGCTGTAAGAAATAAGATTCAGATCACACGATAATGAAATAACTCATAAACAGAATGCATAATACATAAAGAAAGTAAGATGATTAAAAAATAATGAAATAAACTCAGAGTGACATGCATGTATCAAATCGATCACACGCTGCAAGAATCAGAAATATAACACAGAGGAGCAGTTCACGCTGCCAGGGGTTGGGCCCTTAACCACTAGTAGGGACTGCTCAAGCTACTTCAGATTATGCGAATGGAACAAAAACTTCAATTAATCATTAAACTGGAGTAGCATTACAATGGAATCATGTTTTTCAACACATCTTTTGATTAAGTTTACAATTCACAAAAGTAACAACGATCCCCTCTCTTTTACAAATGTCTCCTTTTATAACCAAAGAGAGGAGAAATTAAATAGTAAATAAGATCTCTCATAACAAAATTGGATTTTTCCTAACCAATTGATCAACAAGAAAATATATTTCCATCCTTCTTTCAACAAGAGCAAGTTGAATTTGGATTTTCAGCTGAGATAATTTGGAGGACGACCGCAACTGTAAATCTAAGAAAATCGTGCTCAAAGAACCTTGTTTTTCTCTCAATACAGGCCGAATTTGGGCAAACCATTCTTTGCTAAAGTTAATTTGGTCCGTTCTGGATGAAACCCATGTTCGCGATTTTCCCGATTCGTCTTCATTTGCCCAGAATCTCAACCACAAAACTATCACTTCTTATTCCAGCAAATTTCTAAGTTGGAATATTTGATGATGATTTGGAGATCAAATCTACAACTGGAAAACATCTCGAGGCTAAAAATGGTGAGTGATGTTACAAAATATATTAATAAACTATCATTAAAAAATTATGCATAATAATCATCCATTTATTAAAAATATGAGAATAAACACATTCATTCATAAGAGCATAAATCATTATAAAATGGATTTATATGATAAATTATAATAAATGACATGATAAAGAAGAGTAAAAATGGATGAATAAGTGTTAAAAAGTGGTCTCATTCATGGCCCAACAACAGATACAAAATAAACAATTGCATCAGTTCCACACCCAACAAATATATGCATCGTGTTGCTCTGGTTGCTAAAGGTATTCCAACATAATGACCTTCCTTTGCACACAATCTCGTATATGGTGATACCATATGTTGATATGCTTGGATCAATAATGAAAAACTAGATTCTCATAGAGTTTGATACAACTCTGATTCCCATAAGAAATCATAGTAGGATCTATCATTTGGCCTAATCATTCAACAAGAATATTTCTCATACATATAGTGTCGCAAGCTACTTGACTGGAAGTCATGTACTCTGCCTCTGATGAGCTAAGTATATCTGATCTCTGCTTCTTGTTGTACCAAGAAACTGCTACTAACCCAACACTAAAAATTGATCTTGATGTTTTATTCTTGTTTGATCGACTCCCTTCCCAATCTACATCTGTGAAGCCTTGTAGCGTCACCCCCTATATTTGTCTTTACCAAAGACTAAACTGAGTAGTGCCTCTAAGGTATCTCAACACATGTTTTGTCACCTTCTCATTAGGGGAATTTTGAGGCCTAAAATGGGTCTGCTAAAGAAATTATAAAATAATAGTGGAAATAATAAAATAATATTAGATTACGTCACAAAAGTTTATAGAAAAAAAGAAAAAACTACTTTTCAACTCTTCTTTTCAACTTATCTCTCTATTGGTTTACTCAAATTTCGAGTGGGAGTACTCATTTGATGAAACATTCAATTCCTCTTCCAATGAGTACCCATGTTGCATACTTTTGATGGACCCTACTACATGAAAAATTAGAAATTCATGAAAAATGTGATTGCAAACACGTTTTTTTATGTATTTCTCATTTTTCATGTAGTAGGGTCCATTGAAAGTATACAACATGGGTACTCCTAGGATAAGGAATTATATTTTGCATCCAACGAGTACTCCCACTCGAAATTTGAGTAAAGCGTAGGGAAATAATTTGAAAATACAACTTGAAAAAATAGTTTTATTAGTTTAGTATTTCTTAATATTTTTACTTTTTTACCACAAAAATGGTGAATCATCCTCCATGATTGACATCATCATCTTGAATAGTATTTGTTCTTATAAAGTTTATTTTGGTTGTACTTTTTTCTTAGGAGGCCCATTTTAGACCTCAAAAGTTCTCTAATGCAATACAATTTGGTTGGCTTAACCATTTTTTGACTAAGATGGTTAAATACATAACACATGTATGGTCATGTGTTCACCAAATACATAATTGAACCGATAATATGCCTGTAAATAGTAGCCTCCACTTCCTCACCTGAAGTGGCATCCTCCTTCCTCCAATGGTCTGCTAGAGGAGTGCCCATGGGTTTGCTACTCTGCAGGTGGAACTTCTTTAGTGTCACGTTGGCATAATTTTCCTGAGAAACAAACAGTTCCCCATGTCCTTTCCATACTATTAGCCTCTCTCATAAGACAATTATAAATCCAAAATAAATAAATTAAATATTAAAAGTTAGGAATTTATGCCTAACTCTCTATATTGGGTTGTTCCTCTAAGTTAGGAGTTAGTTTAGGTAGCTCCTATATTGGTGTGTGTATGGTTGAGATATTTTCTAAGCCAAAGTGTCCAAGATAGAACACACTATCTTGAGACACAGTCTCCTCATCTATTTAATTGTAATATTACATTATTTTAATAATGAGAGAATATGAAAGGAAGCCATGAGGTTGAAGCCTTTTCCTCCATGACTGTGTTTGGGTATAAATCTATTTTTTTATGTGTATTAATGGTGTGTGATTATTCAACATGTGGTATCAGAGCACCAGGGGCATGCTGGGATTATGGAAGATATGTGTGGTTTTTTGAATCAAGGAGAAATTGTTGCAACAATCCATTGACTATGTGAGATGCTGATCTAGAGAATGCTTCAACAAGCTACACAGCTGATGAAGCTCAACCCTTCCCATACTTAACATCTATCCTATTTATCCAGAATGACTCGAGTCTAGTCTCTATGAAGGTCTCTACGTGCAAATTGAAAGAACACTCATCCCAAATGTTGTTGGATGTGGTGCACATAAGGAGCCTGTTGTTAGCCTCTAGGAGTTTGGATGGCTTCAAAAATTTTGGTGTGGAAATGATAATTGCAGCAAAAGAGCAAGGGATCTAAGGCATTTTTTCCATCTGTCACATGAGACGTGAGATGTTTGCAATCCCAACCCTATCAAAAATCTAGCATAGTAATTCCACTCGGACTCGAGCTTGTCTCTATAAAAAATCTAGCACGATAACCATAGGCATCGAAGACAGCTTTCTGTTGGGATTCTATGTTGGGTTGATACGTGGAGAGTCAAGACTGTGATCAAATTTTGCTCAAATTTCTTCGTTGTTTCTCTCAAGGACACAAGAGCCATCGATCTCACACTATGTGGATTTGGTATTTTGAAAGTCTGAGCCCAAGTTCAAACTTCTATTATTTTTTAAATTTCATTTTCAGGATTAGGAAATTTAGCATTAACTGAACGTGTCGAAGAACGGTTTTATTATATGTTTTATTTCAATGTGGTATTCTGACCTCTCCATGAAACGCAATTAGAATAACAAATAGGTTGATGGTTTTGGGTGTCAGGCCTTTAAAACATGTGAAAGTGTGATCTGTTTTGAGTTGCTTCAAAAATTTCATTTAAAAAGATGTGTGATGCATACCAATCCCAAATACACAGCTACAAAATCTATTTGTAGTTCCTCTGAGGCTGAAAATGAGAAAGCGAATGTCAGAAAAATGTCTCTATGGAGCCTGCTATGCAAGAGTTGCAGGTGGATTGAAAGAGAACTGAGTTGTACACATGAGTTCTGTGTAGAATATATGTCGTTAAAGGTGATAAATATTTTGTGGCATATGTGCAGACTCCTAAACAAATTCTGAGGTTGGAAGAATTGATGATGAAGAAAAATTATTTACAGTTAAAAAAGTGAAGATTGAAACTTTTAATTGCGTCATTGAGGTCGAATTTGTTTGTGGCCCAATTTTTTTTTTTTTTTTGGAGAAGCCGAGGTTGAACCTGGGAAATAATGACTACGAGTTGGTCATTATGTGGCTTTTGCAGCATGAGGAGCTTGCATTGAAAATCTATGTGAAAGACCTTTGGAATTAATTACCAAAGTGCACAAGACATTTAATTCATTTAGAATAAAGTGACACGGGTGGAATACGTGGAATTAAAAGGTAAAATCTTTAAAAACTTTATAGTGGGCACTTTTAAATATATTAAAATATATTACTTCATGTTTGAGAAGTGTTAAGGAATTGTGAAAGTTATTTTAATGGAGAGATATGGTGGTAAATTATTTTTTCATATTTTTATAAAGTAATTTCATTAAAAAAACATGGAATTCCAAAAGGTGGATTATAAAGGTTTTTTTTTTGTAATGGAGTAATAAGAAGTAATATGGAGTGATAAGAATTTTTTTAATGGGAAGGTAATTGTTGTAGAGTTATGAAAGAGAATAGGTGGAAACATAATTGGTATGTTTTAATGAGTTTTTTTTCAATGTGAGTGATAAGTGAATTAGGAGAGCGAAGTGGATAACATATTTTGGGAGTTCTAAGGGTAAAGATTGTAATTAATTTTGTAATAAGGGTGATGTTTTTAAAATTTTTGGAGTGATAAGATGTATTGAAACTTTTTGTAATTTGGAGTGATAAGTTGAAAGTTGAGAGTATTGAAGTGATTTTTTTTGGTGTGATAAGGATTGATTTTTTTTTGTAAATTTGGAGTGATAAGGAGAAGTTGTTTTTTGAAGTAAAATTTTACTTCTAGGTGGTCCATCCAGTTTAGAAGACAAATTGCCTCTACAGAGTTCCCAAAATTTATGCTTGAGAATTTTCCATGAAGTTGTTGTAAAGATGAAAGGTTGATGTACCTTAAAACTTAATAAAATCATTTTTTTGCGATCATGTCCTAGATCCACTCAAAATTGAATAAGCGGATCTTAGGTACACCATGTATGTTTTTTTGATGGCACGTGCTTTTATAGCTTCATGTTGTTACTTATGATTTGTGTCTAGTTTTGACACATACATGATCTCATTTAACACACACATAAAGTTCAATGCAAGCAATCACAACACTGTAATGAAGTAGCTGCAAGGAAGGATAATTAAACACAACACATGCATTTGCACCACTAAAACACATAATCAAAGGTTGTCAACATAAGAATTCTACCTCAACAAGAAAATTCACTAAATACAATCAAGTTAATGAATTTCAAAACATAGTCTACATCAACATTATTGCAAATAAATTTAAGAACTTGTAATAAAATTCAAATTGCATTGAATTGTAAGGGTGCATTCTTGGTTGAAATCGACACCCAAGTTTTGAATTGCGTCACATTAATTCAAAGTGAATTCATTGTAGTGAGTCATTAAAGTAATTAAGCATTCTTGGGTGCATTTTCAATAGTGTTCAACACCCTTCCTTTAAAGAAAAATCAAGTGAGTACATCAAGTATGTGAGTTTTAACTCTCAAGCAAATAAAGAAAACAAGTTCACCTCTCTTGCAAGCGAGCATGAGTATTCTTTCAAAGCAAGTTCCATCAAGTCAGTACAAAGTTCAAAACATCAAGCGAGCTAGCGTGAAGTTTGTTGCAGCAACCATCAAAGAAAGCAAGAGAGTTAAACTCTAACACTAATCAAGCAAGTTGAAATCTACAACAAGAGAGCATGATTTCTAGTGAGTGTGAAACAAGAAAAACAAGTTTCACCAAGAGATCAAGAAAATTACAAAGCAAGTGAGCGTGATAAACTCAATCAAGCAACCAAGCACAAGAAAATGTGCTCTTCAAGAAACAAAGCAAGCAAGCGTGTCATTAACATCAAGTGAGAACATTCAATTCAACAAAGTTAAAATAAAGTGAGAAAATTCAAGACAAGCGAGCTGGAATTCAAGTGAGTGAGTTCACATGGCACAAAAAATCCAGTTGTTACAAATTCTTTACAATTTGATCCTCTCAAGTGATGAAGACATGGTGAAAATCAACAAAGCAACTCTTGTTGATCTTTCATAGCATCTACAACAGACAAATGAAACAATTGAGTTTCTTCAACTGGAGTCACAACTACAAATAACTGAGTTGCAAGAGAAGAGTGATGCTTCCCAGTCTTTGAACCATACAATTAAAGATTATTTTAAGTCATTCATCCAAACAACTTCAAGTGTCGAAGTTGTTCAAGTTTCACTTTCTTCCAAACCAATCATCAAGCCATGGGAAGAAATCCAAAGTAACAAGAATCGACGAGGCTTAGGATATGTCAAAGATGATGCTGACTTGAATATCCAAGATTATTCAAAGCCCATCAAGTTCGTTAGTGCAGGATTTCTTGAACAAATCACCTCAACATGTTCTGAGAAATGCAAGCAACCCAAAGTTTTAGTAAAACTGAAATTTCCTCATTGTCAAAGAAATCCTGGCCATATGGATTATCGTTGTTTTGATCAAAATCGTATTGAAGATAACTTATGAATGGATTGATCCTTGGGAATGGTCGTCCACAATCAAAAGATTGTATCAGTTCTACAACCGAATACAATCACACCTAGTGCAGCCGACAGTGAAATGAAAAAGGTACTCTCATGCAGTTGAACGGGGGAGTACACCAGTGCAACACTCCTACACCTGAAGGGGGGGAATTCAGGAATAATTTGCAGAGAATTGTCTCTGCTTTCAGCTGACAAAGGGGGGAAAATGTCAATGAAATTGATGGTGGTTGTCAAACTGAAAGTCTCGACAAAACCAGCAAAAGCAGCCAGTGGGCATCAACAAATTCGACAGTGGGAAGTTGATAGCAAATTAGCAGTGTGTAGTTTTCAACAGGGAAAAAGCAATAGTGAGATGCTTTTGACATCATCAGCTAGTGGGCGTTCAAAAAATTTTGTCAGTGGACAAAGGATGTTGATTTCATGCAAAGGACAGACATATCCTTTTGCAACTTGGAACACGATGGAGTTGTCAAGCGAAATTCAGAGATGAATCAAACATGCAGTTGACTCATGGTCTCTTCAAATTGAAATTTTTTTAGCATCCAACTTTGGTAGTTTTTGAGGCAATGTTTTTGAGGATCAACATGGGAACTTGGAAGATGGTTCCTCATTCTTATTTTGGATCTATCATTGAAGGGGGGAATGTTAGCCTATCTCATAAAACAATTATAAATCCAAAATATATAAATTAAATATTAAAATTTAGGAATTTATGCCTAACTCTCTATATTGGGTTGTTCCTCTAAGCTAGGAGTTAGTTTAGGTAGCAACTAGATTGGTGGGTGTATGGTTGAGAAATTGTCTCAATCAAAGTGTCCAAGATAGAACACACTATTTTGAGACACAGTCTCCTCATCTATTTAATTATAATATCACATTATTTTAATAATGAGAAAATATGTGAGGAAGCCATGAGGCTGAAGCCTTTTCCACCATGACTATGTTTGGGTATAAATCTGTGTGTTTTTATGTGTGTTAATGGTGTGTGATTATTCAACACATACTTCCAAACTGAGGAAATAATGCATGAGTCCAACGTCCTTCATCTTGAATTCTCTTGCAATATCCTCTTTTCAAGATTTGATCAACTTCTCATCATTGGTTAAAATCAAATCATCGACATATAATACTATAATCAACAATTTACATTCAACAATAATATGTTAAAGGTTTTCATCTACTTCAATTTTGGTGAAGCCCAACGTGGTGAAATATCTTTTGATTCGAGTGCACCAAGCACAGGGTGGTTGTTTCAATCAATACAACGGTTGGTTGAGTCTATAAAAATGCGACTCTCTATAGAAGGTCTCAAGTCCTTTCATTTTTTCAATGTACACCTCGTCCTCAATCACTCCATTGAGGAATGTTGTCCTCATATCCATCTAATGGATCTTTCATCCCATCTACATTGTAAGTGTTAGAATTAATATGATAGAAGAGTACCTTGCTACTGAAGAAAAATTCTCCTCGTAGTCAATTCTCTCCATCCGAGAGAACCCCTTGGCCACAAATTTGGCCTTATATTTCTTGATGCTTCTTTTTTCTGCTTGCTTCACCTCGTACGTCCATCTCGAACCCAAGACTGAATTTTCCTCTAGTCTTGAGACCACTTACCAAATTAATTGTTTCTGACAATGGAATCATAATCCTCTACCATGGCATCAACCCATATTGGTTGCTACACTTTTTCTTGAATGAGGATGGTTTTGTATCTACTAGCTCACTCATCATAGCCATGTAGTTTGTGTACTGATCCAGTGACCTCCTTTTCCCGTGTTTTCATGTGGGTAATCCCACATTCTCTCTAGCATCATGTAATAATTTTTTAGCTTCCCTGGTGTGCTTCCTTCATTCTCTATATGTCTCTACATGAGTGTGTGTCTCCTCTCTCTACTCCTCTTCTTGTGGTTGCTCCAAAACATCCAAAGTTTCTTCCTTTGAAGCCAAAATCTCCTCAAATGAATGCAATTTAATCTCCCTCTCAAGAGAACACCTCATTACCTTCTCCTCGTCGAACTTCACATCTCTACGAAAAAATTTCATCCTGAGATATGGAAAGTACACCCAATAGTTGTGAGGTGTATCAATGTACCCCACAAATATTCCCAACTCTTTTGTCAGCTCTAAATTTTTCCTTGATTCCTTGGAAACATGATAGTAAATTGATGATCCAAAGATATTTATGTGTGACACATATCGTTTCTTCCATAAAAAAATCTTCTTCTGGTGTACTCATCCCAAGAATCTCATGAGCACTCTTGTTCTACAAATGGACTACTATGTTTTGTGCTTCAACCCACAAGTACAGTGGTAGGCCTTGGTCATGCAACATCGTCCTTGCTACTCACACAATACTTCTGTTCCTTCCCTCATCCACCACATTATGTTGTGGGTTGTGGGGTGTTTTTAACTCTTGTCGAATGCCTTCCTTTTCACATAAATGTTAAACTCATTTGAAAAATATTCACTATCATTATTGCTCCTGAGAGACTTCAATTTCCTGCCAATTTTTTCTCAACAAGTGCTTTAAATTCAAAAAAATTGGAGATTTTTTCATGTTTCTTCTACAAACATAAAATATAACCCTTACATGAGAAATCATCTACAAATATAACATAATACATGTGCTTGGTCGTGGTGGTTGTCGAGAAAGGCCCACATACATCATAGTGGATCCTTTCAAGGATTGCATGCACCTTTTTATCTTGATCGTTGAATGAAGTTTTTGTGTACTTCCACAAGGTACACCCTTTGCATGTATTTTGTTTCTCTAGTGCTCCTTTGGGGAGTACTATGGTGATCTGTTAGATGATCTTCAAATCTCCATGATGCAAATGGTGAAGTCTTTTATGCCATATTTCACCAACATCTAGGCTATGCACATTCTCCACCTTTGTGCTCAAAGCAGCATAGTGTACCACATCCAACCTGTAGAGGTTCTTCACTCAAACCTCGATCTGCTTCACTTTTCCCATGGATATTTTCCTTAGGAATGATTTTTCTGAATATCACATCATAGCCATGGTCTTCCAACACCACAACAGACACCAAGTTCTTATTTAGACCTAGAAAAAACATCACATCCTTGAGCCTGAGAGGGGAACCATACTCCCTCTGAAAATTAATTGTACTGATACTGTTCGTGCTATACCTCCCATAATCTCCTATATCAATGTGCATCTGGAGGTATTTCTCTCCCAATTCATTAAAAAAATCTCTATTTCCCATCATATGGAATGAGGCACCACTATTGAGATACCACACACTACCCATCACTGTGTTTTCCATGCATGTAATCAGGGTGAAGTCAAACTAAAATTGTGAAGCCAAAACTTCACCTGTCGCTCCTCCTGAGGGAATCTTTCCCATCTTCTTGTGTGGACACTTCATGGCATAGTGTCCCAGTTTATGATAGTGAAAGCACTTGTTTCTGGACAAGTCTTCCTTATTCCCCCCTAGACTAGAATCTTCCCTTTTATTCAGATTTCTTCCCTTTACCTTTCTTTTCATTTCTAGCCAAGGCACATTTCTCCTCATCCTCAATGTTGGATTAAGTCCCATCTCTGTTGCTCCCCCTTATTTCTTCATGCACTAGATCAAATTATAACTGCTCCCAACTTAGTAGCTTCTCTCTACCATTTAACAAATCTTGATTACTATGTCAGCTCTTGGGGAGGCCCAAAAGAGCTAGAGCTACCAAATCTTCTTTAAGGACAATAACACCTACCCCTACAAGTTCATCACGATACTCTGTAAACTTGCTCACATTAGAGAACTTTTGAGGTCTAAAATGGGCCTATTAAGAAAATTGTACAACCAAAATAAACTCTATAAGAACCTATAGGATTCAATATGATGATGTCAACCATGGCAGGTGATTCACCAATTTTTGGTTAAAAACTTAAAAAAAAAAAAAAAAAAAAAAACTACTTTTTCAACTTGTATTTTCAACTTATCTCCCTAAGGTTTTACTCAAATTTCGAGTGGGAGTACTCTTTGGATTCAAATTTTAATTCCTCATCCAAAGGGTACCAATGTTACATACTTTCGATGGACCTTGAAACATGGAAAATTAGAAATACATGAAAAAATGTGATTGCAATCATGTTTTTTCATGTATTTCTCATTTTCCGTGTAGCAGGGTCCATCGAAAGTATGCAACATGTGTACCCTTTGGCAATCAAAATTTTCATGTATTTCTCATTTTTCATGTAGCAGGGTCCATCTAAATTATGAAACATGGGTACTCCTTGGATGAAGAATCAAATTATGCATTGATTGTTCCCAATTGAAATTTTAGTAAACCCATAGGGAGATAAGTTGAAAATATGAGTTGAAAAAATAGTTTTTTTATTTTTTCCCTATAAAATTGTCTTGTCACCCAAATTTCCAAAATAGAAGAAAAGAGATATGAACGCCTTAGAAATAAGCCACTTCGAGGGGGCAACCTCCAATACATTACATAAATCAACAATTCTTGGATGATACAATTTACAAAACCTCCTTTCTATATATAGGAGTCCATGGGGCCATAATGTAATCCTAGTGGGCCACAATGTAATCCTAGCCGACCTAACAATAATAATTTAAGGGCAAAATAATAACAAAATGGGGGTTACAAGGGTACAATAATAACAATAAGGGGGTTACACTAACAACAATAAGGGACTATACTAGTAATATAGGGACCTAACATGCCCCTCTCCTTCAAAAAAGTGTTGTCCTCAACACTTGAGTAGCCCTGGGTGCTTCTGTATAAAATTCTCATCCTCCCATGTAGAATCTTCAGTGGGTAAGTTCTTCCACTTGATGAGATACTCTGAAATTGATCGATTCCGTAGTTGTCGAGTTCTTGTTTCCGTGACCGCTTCCAGTTCCAATATGATTTTTCCTTCCTCATCAAGTTCTGGCAATATTGTTTGAACTGGAAGATTTTCACCTATAACCTTCTTTAAGCATGAAACATGGAAAACTGGATGTACTCGCGAAGAAGCAGGAAGCTCCAATTTGTATGCCATAGTACCAATCTTTTGCAACACCTTGTAAGGACCATAGTACTTTGGTGATAATTTATTATCCTTCTTTGCTTGCTTGAGGGACATTTGTTTGTATGGTTGTAGCCGTAAAAATACCCAATCTCCTACATCAAACTTCTCTTGCCGCGATGTTGATCTGCCTGTTGTTTCATTCGATTTTGTGCCAAATTCAGGTTATCCTTTAAGAGTTGGAGAACTTCTTGCTGATGCTCAATGTGATCTTCCACTGCTTGAACCTTCAAATTTTCCCCTAAAGATGATGTGATCGATGGTGGATGATATCCATAAAGTGCCATAAATGGGGTCATTTTTGCTGCAGTATGGAAGGAAGTGTTATACCACCATTCAGCGAGAGGTAACCACTTGACCCATTGTGTTTGTTTATCAGATACAAAACAACGAAGATATCCTTCCAAACATTTATTTACTATCTCAGCTTGACCATCAGATTGAGGATGATAAGATGAGCTATGAGCTAATTGAGTACCCAAACAAGAAAATAACTCCGTCCAAAAATTTCCAGTAAAAATGGGATCTCTGTCACTCACAATAACCCTTGGGCTTCCATGTAGCTTTTGAATTCTGTCCATAAATGTAGTAGCAATTGTACTTGCTTTAAATGGATGACATAATGCACAAAAGTGTGCATACTTGGTAAGTCTATCAACTACCACCATGATGACACTCTTTCCTTCAGACTTAGGTAAACCTCTGATAAAATCCATTGAAATCTCCTCCCAACGTTGACTTGGAATGGATAAAGGTTGTAGAAGTCCTGGGGTCTTAATTGTTTCCACTTTATTCTGCTGGCAAACCAAACATTCCGCCACAAACTTTCGAATATCAGATTTAAGGCCATCCCAAAAATATTCTTTCTTCACCCTGTGGTAAGTTTTTAAAAATCCTGAGTGTCCTCCTAAAGGAGAAGTGTGCAATTCCAGAAGAATCTTTTGTTTTAGTTGGGAATTCTTACAAAGATATAAGCGATCTTTGTACCATAAGGAATCATTTTTCCAACTAAATGTATCTGATGTACTAGGATCTTGCTGCAACTTTTGAATGAGTGTCCATACATCTTTGTCCTTCTTCCATTCATCTCTTGCTTCGGTTATCCAATCCAGTTGGATAATAGAAATGGCACAAAGCAATGCTTCCACCTCTTCATTCTTTCTTGAGAGTGCATCTGCAACAACATTAAGCTTTCCTTTTTTGTAGATTATTTCAAAGTCATAACCTAACATCTTTGTGACCCATTTTTGCTGCTCTTCTGAAGATAGTCTTTGTTCCAAAAAGTGTTTAAGACTATCATGATCAGTTTTTACCTTGAAGTGTCTTCCCATTAGGTAAGTTCGCGATTTCTTTAGTGCATGCAGTATTGCTAACATTTCCTTCTCATAAATAGGTTTCTGTAAATACTTTCCTTTGATTGGACGACTTTCAAAAGCAATGGGTCTTCCTTCCTGCATTAAAACTGCACCAATTCCATTTCCTGAGGCATCACATTTTACAATAAAGGTTTTTGTGAAGTCTGGCGTAGCTAAGACCGGTGCTAGGCACATTGCCTCTTTAAGATGTTCAAAGGCCTTAGTTGCTTCAGGAGTCCATGAAAATACATCTTTCTTCAATAATGTCGTTAGAGGTGCTGCTATTCTCCCATAATTCTTAACAAACTTGCGATAATACCCTGTTAACCCGAGAAATCCTCGCAACTGCTTTATGGTTGTGGGGACTTTCCATTCATTAATGGCTTTAATTTTGTTAGGGTCTACTTTAACACCCTCGTGAGATACAATATGACCCAGATATTCCACCTCTTGTACTCCAAAGAAACATTTGGATGTTTTTGCATATAATTGTTTCTCCTGCAATAGTTTGAGCACCCTGTCAACATGTTCAACATAATCCTTCCAAGACCTGCTGTAGATTAGTATATCATCAAAAAATACTAGCACAAATTTTCTAAGGAAGGGTTTGAAAATGGAATTCATCGACCCTTGAAATGTAGAAGGTGCATTGGTAAGGCCAAAAGGCATGACCAAAAATTCATAATGACCCTCATGAGTTCGAAATGCCGTTTTTGGAATATCTTCAGTCTTCATTCTAATTTGATGATATCCTGAACGAAGATCCAACTTGGTAAAATAAATTGCTCCATGTAATTCATCCAATAATTCATCAATCACAGGAATGGGGAATTTATCTTTAATGGTGAGCTTATTGAGCTCCCTATAATCCGGACACATTCGCCATGATCCATCCTTCTTGTGTACCAATACTACAGGAGCAGAGAAAGAACTTTGACTAGGTTGAATTATACCCGCCTCTAACATTTCTGCAATCATACGTTCAATTTCACTCTTTTGGAAGTAAGGATATCTATAAAGCCTGATGTTTGGAGGAACACTTCCTGGAATCAAATGAATAGCATGATCATGATCACGAATAGGTGGGAGTCCTTTGGGAGTTTCAAACACCTTGGAATGATTGTCCAATACTTGTTGGAGATCTGCAAGAATAGATGATTTTGATGTTGGAACTTCTAGTGAGCATAATTGTGCAATTACGCCTCGTTGTTCTTTCTTTAGAAGCTTTGTCATGACATTAGAGCTTATTATCCTTCCTGCCTTCCCTTCAATACCCCGTAATTCGACTTCCTTTCCTTCTGAAAAAAATTTCAAGAAAAGTTCTTGAAAATTAAAAGCTACCGTCCCTAAAGATTGTAACCATTGTACTCCTAGTACAACATCAGCACCTCCCATAGGAATGGAAAGCATTGGAATAGTCCATACATATTCCCCCATGGTTAGCTTGATATTATGGCATTTTCCAGAGCAATTTATAGTTCCTCCATTTGCAACCATCACTTGACATTCTGGTGCTGGTATAGGAAACAATTTAATTCCTTGGCTACCTTACAATGAATAAAATTATGGGTGCTACCTGAATCAATCAACACTATTACCCTTTTCTTCTTGATATGTCCTTCTATCTTGAGAGTTTGAGGAGTGGTGATTCCTGCCAGTGCATTACACGATATGGTCGGACTCATTTCTTCCTTTTCTACGACTGGTTCCTAGTGTATATCCTCTTCTTGTTCATTTTCTTCTTCCTCCTCACAATCTATATAAAATAATTTCTTCTCAGCACACTTATGACCTTTAGTGTATTTGCTATCACAACTGTAGCAAAGCCCTTTTGCTCTTTTTTCTTCCAATTGTTGTGGTGTCAACCTTGTAGGTTGTGGAAATCTAGGCGTAGCAACACTTACTTCTTTATAGAAGTGAGTGGAAGGCTTCCTTGTCGCCATAATTTTACATTCAATTTTTCTTGCCAACCTGAATGCCTTCTCCAATGAATCTGGTTCCAAAACGCGAACTTCATGTTGTATGTTATCCTTTAAAGTGCCTATGAAGAGATCAATCCTGTGTTCCTCTGGAATATCAGTTACCCTTATATTCAATTTTTGGAAGTCCTCAATGTGCTCCCCCACTAAACCCTTTGTTTGAGATTTATCAATTGGCTAAAGAAGGTGTTGCTCTTTGTATCCTCATAATGTGCTATCATTTCCTCCGTAAAAATTGACCAAGTGACAATTTTTTTACGGGAGCAAAGCGATCGATACCATACAAATGTATTTTGTTCTAAATGTAAAGTTGCAATGCGTACCTTTTGTGTGTTTTGCACATGATTGAGATCAAAATATTGCTCCATATGTAGTATCCATGTTACAGGATCCTTTCCATCAAACTTCCTCATATCCATTTTTGGAATATGGTGGTTCTTCCCTCCAACAGTAGAGTTTATGAAATCACGATTAACATTTATTTTGTTCTCATCATGAGTTTCCTCTACTATCTTTTCACCATTAGGAAACATTTCTTGTATCAACTTTTCCAAACCTTCGATGTCTACTTTTAGATCATTCTTCATGTTTTCCATGTTGTCTTTCATTTTTTCATCGATCTTAGCTTCCATGTCATCCATCTTAGCTTCCATGCCATCCATATTAGCTTCCAAACCATTCATCTTAGCTTCCATGCCTTTCTTCAAACCATCCATCTTAGTTTCCACGCCTTTCTTCAAAACTTCCATTTCATTTTTTATTGTTTCCACGCCTTTCTTCAAAACTTCCATTTCATGTTGCCATTCTTCGTCTTCATGAGTCATATTAGAGCCTTCTAAAGGCTTAATGGGTGTTGAATTATTTTTTGGAGCCATTATTTAGAACCCAATACTGATATCTATTCTACAATATGCCCTTGGAATCAATTCAAATTGATTCTTCAAACAAGAATTATGAAATTTGGAAAAAAATACACACCTTTTTCTTTCTTTTGAGGAGCTCGATATTGAAATTGGATTATCTCTATGATTTCGGATCTTCAATATCTAAATTTCGGTACCAACGTAGCCCTCTAAATTATCTTACGAATGCCACAGGTCTGACCTGATTTGGATTCTCCAAGACAAAGTTGTGTCCAATCTCCCACAATGACCTAATTACGGACTGGTTCAGTAGAGCTAAGTTGTACAACTTGCCACGTGCCACTGTTTTGTCCTTTGTCTCTAAAATTGATAGCTAAGAAACTACAGTCTGTTTACTTGCAACCAATTTTTACGGCACTCCAATCCAATGCCCAGAGAGAGAGTTATTGAACTTTTCCCACGATCACCTCTTTGAGATGCAATTCAGGAGCCTGAAAAAGCACTACCTTCCACAGATCATATCTCCAAAAATATTGCGAACCAAGCTCTGAAATTTTTTGACGAATTTCCTCACGATTTCAGCTTCGCACCATATGAATTTCAGACTCTGAACCTTCGTACAAAAAAAATTATAGCGCAAATTCCACGATGACCTGTTTATGAGCCTGAAAAAATACCTAACTTCCACAGATGATATCTCCTCAAATATTGCGAACCAAGATCTGAAATTTTTAGACAACCTTCCTCAAGATTTCAGTTTCGCACCCTAAAAATTTCAGCTTCTGAAGCTTCGTAGAAAAAAATTTATAGCGAAAATGCCACGATGACCTGTTTGGAGCAGCGAAACCCTAGAATCCAAACCTCTTATACCAAATGTTGTGTAACCAGCTCCAAAAATAGAAGAAAAGAGATATGAACGCCTTAGAAATAAGCCACTTCGAGGGGGCAACCTCCAATACATTACATAAATGAACAATTCTTGTATGATACAATTTACAAAACCTCCTTTCTATATATAGGAGTCCATGGGGCCATAATGTAATCCTAGTGGGCCACAATGTAATCCTAGCCGACCTAACAATAATAATTTAAGGGCACAATAATAACAAAATGGGGGTTACAAGGGTACAATAATAACAATAAGGGGGTTACACTAATAACAATAAGGGACTATACTAGTAATATAGGGACCTAAAAAAAAATTTGATGATGCAATATAATATTATTTTATTATTTGCACTATTGTTTTATAATTTCCTTTGGTGGCCAGTTTATACCTCATAGTTCCCCTAATGAGTACTGCAGAATTAGTGTCATTATTTAGCATCTTTGGATGCTTCAAAGCTTGTCCTTAAGTGCCAGTTTCCTATGGTCACTATTGTTCTTAAACAAATCTATTAGTTTTTTCCACATCACGAACAAAGTATATACCCCATGGAGATTCGATATAATGTGATCTTAAACTCCCTCGAATATGATTCTCCTCTCTTTGGCCACGTCCTTTTCCACCGAGCAATATCCTGGGCATCATATGTTGGGGGTTTTGCTACAGTTGTCTTGATGTATTCTCGGTAACCCACTCTCATCCAATACTTCCTCCATGTTTATCTTCCATGCCACAAAAATTTTGGTTCCTTCCAAAGCATACTTTAGCCCTGATTCCACTTAAAGACATTTTTCTTAGTCTTGGAGAAAACCTAGAACACTAATCTTCATGAATCTATCTTTGATACCATATATAAACTAATGTGTAGATTTGAAAGCCGCTGATGTGATGTACTAAAACATAAGACTCAAAATCTACTCTACTCATATGCAGTAAGAAAATTCACAATTGAGAATAAATATAAAAAAACATGCATCATGATTTAACACACATACACGAAAGAGATTTATCTAAGGAAAACCAAGCTACTGAAAACTCCCTCCAATTTGTATTTCATTAATAAAATAATATGGAAGAATACAATATGCTTTCTCAAGCTTGAGCACAACTTACATAGGTATCTTATATCCTTTTCTTGATCGACTAACTTTGGCCAACGCTTAGCCAATTTTCATAGCCTCCAAGATCATATTCTCTTATGTTGTTTGATGAGTAAATAGATCCTATTAATAAGGAAATTTACTCATTTATAATTGCATAATTATGTTAGGCTTTCCTTTGACTACATGCACTACCCGTAAAACTTGGAAAATTATTCAATTTATAGTACAATTCCCTTGAACTCCAATCTCTCTGGGTAACTTAAATTTCATGCATGAATGAGTTAATTTAGGTTGATTTTTTAGTTAACTATTTCAACATTGAAGTTACACCCCGCTTCTATACCTCCCACTAGTTACTCCAACAATTGGAACTAGTTTAATTGACCATAACTCAATTTAACCGAATTAAATTGTTACAACTCAAATTAACTCAACCTAGGCTCCTAAAAATTTAGGAATCGCCGTGCACAACTCACTTTCATGTCCCCCTATCGAATTAACTAAGCTAACCGAGTGATAACAACTCAGCCAAATCAGTCAAATTGTTTAGTGGTGTGGAATTTCTATTTTCTCCTAATATAATTCAAGGGAAAATTAAATTAGGGATTTTTTTGTTGTATTTTCAACATGATAGGGGGAAAGGCTTTTATAGATTGGCTAAAGGTTATAATTCCTTAAACACTTCTTTTTTTAATATTTAATTTTCATCATATATCCAACATTTGACTAATTTAATTATTTATCTATTGGAATACCATTCATGGATTCTTTTTAATTTCTCATTCTTATTATTTATATAACACATAACAAAATAAAATTCCAACTTTCACAAATACTAAAATATTTTTCTTCGATTTTATGAATCATTAATAATAAATAGTAAAAATGAAACTTCTAACAAAATATATACACCACAATTTAATAAGTGTATTCTAAATATTTTAAAAATAATAAATATTCAATAGCATAACTATCTATGAACAAATTACCCCCAATGACAAACACCATAGAGAAGATCTTTTGGAAAAAAATGGCACTAGCGACAAACCCTTCAATTACCCAGGGACAACAATTATGAAACCCACAAAAAATAGAAAAAATAAACATTAAGAGGATCGATCCCACGGAATAAAAAATTGCAGACAAAGGAGGCATAGTATCTCGGCTAGAGAATCGGGCGGGAAGTGAGACTTCGAAATCAAAGGAGAGTAGTTATGATAGTGACACGCCCGGGGGAGTAAAATCCACTACCTTTACCTGGAACTTATTAATTACTTCTTCGATAATAAGTTATAATGTTAAAAAAATTCCCAAATTGTAGCCCTAATCCAAACGCTAACCCGAACCCAATTATAGAGCTCTGCGAGATCAAAATCATTAAGGATTATGGTGAGGTCGGTGACTCAACCCCCTGAATTGCTCAAATCTATTGTTAAGTGTAATTTCGTTAAAAAATAATTTTCTATTAAAATGGGGATTACTACCAATATTTGTAGTGAAAAAGAAAAAATAAAATCGTAGATGGTAGGGAAGTAAACATAAACCTAAACCGAGTTGTTTCAAAAGAAAACACACAAAAAAAACTTAGATGTTCTTGTGGATAATTAAGTAGTGTTTAAGGACCTAGGTGGCATGCATGGAGTGATCAATGAAATCATGGGAGTTTATTTATCCTTTGTATCATCCATAGATATATTTGTTATTGGGAGTCCATCCCAACAAGGGTATTCCATTTTTAATGCCCACAATTTTGTGAGCATGGGAGTCACTAAGGAATTTTTCCCAATCTTAGTAATATTAATTAAAAAGGGGCAAATATTATTGGAGGAAGGTGGCTAGCATTATTTTATCCGAGAATAGCAGAAAATTATTATTTTAGTAAATGGTGGCAAAAGTGACTTAGTGGAAAATGACCCCCACCAATAAAATAATATTAAAAAAAGGATTCTAGAGGCATGAGGAGAAATTATAAAAGGAGGATGGACTCATTTTGTGGATTATCTTTGGTGATTTTACAATTTCAACATTAGTTCTCTTGAGCTACTTAGCCAGGACAACCATGTTTTTCAACATAAGGAATTTTCAAGTGGGAATTCCACCTCTACCTTCTGAGTGAACTTTGTGTTTCACCCTAGGGGAGTAAGAAGGAGGCCATCTCGGGACTTCTCTAGGAGGTAGATTGCAGGGGGCATTTCTGTTTGTAGCGTGCTTCTTCTTACGGAGTAGAAGGAAATTTGAAGGGGGCTAAGAGAAGCTAGAAAACAATGGAGTATTGGATGAATAATTTTCGAGAGATTCATCCATAGGGAGGGTGAGTTTTTTCCTTGGTGATTTGCGGGTGGTCGAGAGTGCTTCATTTTGGAGGGCCAAATTTATCTATTCTAGGGATTTCTACACAACTACCATGCACACATTTTGACAAGGAGATTTGGGGAGTTTAGGATAAGGAGAAATAGAAAGTCTTGGAGGAATGATTTGCAGGGGGTTGAAGGATATTTTTTGAGTAATTGATTGGCCTTCTACAATATAATTATTTCTACACAACATATTTCCATCTAGTTAGAAACATAAACATTTTTTGGGGTCACACTGGGCACGTTGGATTCAACGCAAACCATTTTTGTTTTTTTTGGGTTTATTGAGAGGAGTCTCTAAATAATTTTACATAATTTTTTTTAGTGATATTTCGACATGAAAGCTGCCATTCTTATAGCAGGGGTGAATTTCTAGTTGGATGGGGAATTTGCGCCATTTTGTGGGTTCAACTTTTTTCTTGGAGATAGGCCAAACCTTTTCTAGGTATTTTTGTGTTTGAGGAGAGGAGATTGCATTTCGCAATTTCAAAGCATTATGGGCATTATTTTGAGAATAATCTCCGGTTTCATTTGGCAACCTATAACATATTTTCTTGGCAATGTGTGTAGAAAATCTAACAACATGATTCGATCTGATCTTGTAACATACTAAAAAAAAATATTGAATCTTTCTACAATTTTCTCGAAACCAAATACGATCACACAATCACATAACAAGTAAGAGAAAGAAATAATCAATCGCACAACAAAAGATGTATATAGGGAAAAGAAACTACTCAAAAACCCCACTATCTATATATTGCATAAAGTCAAGATCATGAGACAATACAATGTTATTCCTCACACGGAGAAACCTTTGCACTTTGTTGATCTGTCTCACTGCGATCTTGCTCGAATTTCGCTTTTGATCTAAGTAAATTTGGTCCAATATTTAGCCTTTTGCTTGCCTAGGCTCGGCTGGCCTTGCTTACACATTCCCGGGCTAATTCAGCCTCTATTAATTAGGAAAATCCAAAATAATGGTTGCACAAAGTCCTTTTAATCCTTCGATATGACCTCATGCACGACCTTTAAAATTTTCTAATTATACAAGTTATAGTTATCTTCCCGTAACCTCAAACTCAACCGAGACTTCCTTAGAACCGAAATGCAACAAATATTTATAGAAAATTATCGCTAACTTACTAGTCACTACTTTTGAATTAAATCATATTTAATTCATTGGACCTCTCATTAGCCCATCTCTCAATTAGAACTAGTTAAAGCGATTCTAACTCAATTAATTGACTTAACTAATTACAACTCACAAATAATTGTATATGGACCCCAAAAAAATCATGGGATAACTCTACATGGCTCCTCTATAACCTCTAACTTAAATTTCCTAAGCTAAGTAAGCATTCCCTGATTCGGTTATCTAATACAAGTTGTCGAGAGATGAAATTGCAATTTTTCTTCCAATTTAATTAAGGGAAAATTAAATCGAAGCTTCGAGGTACCACTTCAATTGAAATTTGACTTTTTTTTTGTTTCCATTTCCAAAACTCCCTCTCAACAAGAAAGGAAATAAATTTATCTTGATTTGGTAATTTGGAATTTTCTCGCATGCAATACTTCTTTAGTGTTGTTTGCTCACCCGCAACTCCCGAAATTGAAAATCCTTCAAAAAAAATTGAATCGGTATGATGCATCTATCATCGAGTCTTTGGCTCATAGCTGTTATTGCATCAGTCTACCTGAAAACTCTACTTTTTTTTTACTCTCCATTTGTGCTCTCTTCATTGCTGCCAACTATGATATGTTTTCCGAGTATCTAACATTTTTTCACTTTGGTTTATGTATTTCTCACATCCGGGCCGCATCAATCCTACTCGATCCTTCCCGTTATTTTGTATTGTGGGTGCCTAGTACCAAGTTCCGATCCATGAGACACACCATCTCAAAGGACCGTGCCCGAAATTCCTTCTCTTGGGACTATGTTTTCACATTGCTCCACCTCTCACTTGGAGGTATGGATGCATGTGCTCCCTCTTCCCATATGGCTCAAAATTTCCCCCTTTGGAGGTCTGCGCTGAGTGGATGCATCCACTCGGTCTCCTCTCTTCACTCCAATTGTGGTTGCTCCATAACCTTCTCGAGTAGCGCTTCGAGGCCGCAAGTTAAGAGGTAATTTAGGCTCCCTCTCAACCACCAAGTCACTAGCCTCTTCTTTTCTCCTCAAATATTTTCATGAATCTTCTACCTCAAGAGAATATAGGGTTCTTGACTCATCCAATGATCTGTTTTATTCCTCCCGTGGAGATGTGTTTAAGGAACACCTTTCCTTTTCTAAATATGACATCATAACCGTAGTCTTCCAATACTACTATGGAAACAAGATTCTTCTTTAGTCCTGGAACATACAAAACATCTATCGGTCTTAGATGGGAGCCACACTCCCTCCGAAAGGTAATTGTACCTATGTCTATTACGTAATACCTCCCATCATCTCCAAACTCTATGTTACTCTGCTGGAGGTCCTTCTCCTCCAAGCCAATGAAGAGATCTCTATTCCATGTCATATGGAATGATGTGTCGTTGTCTAGATACCATATGCATCCCATTACGGTGTTTTCCATGCATGCAATGAGAGTAAAATCAAGCTCCAAGCGTGAATCTAGCGCTTCACTTGATGATGCAAGCGCTGAGGCCTTTCTTTCTTTCGTTCGTGGAAATTTCGAGGCATAGTTCTCGTGCTTCGTGATAGTGAAAAAAATTTAACCTTGGAAAATTCTCTCTTTTCCTCTCCGCCGTAGGACTTCTTACCCATTTTTTCTTACATTTTCCAACCAATGTAAAATTTTCTTGTTTATCTGTGTCGAGGTCCCGTTTCTAGTGCTCCTCCCTATCTCTTCTAATACCAAGTCGGGCCACAAATGCTCCCCGGTCCCGGTAGCTTCTCCCTCCCATTCACGGAGTCCTGGTAACTACGCCGACTCTTTGGAAGGCCTAGAGGAGCCCAGGGCTCATCAAATCATCCTTGCCTCGCTCCCACACCAACACTTCCAAGCTCATCTCAACATTGAGTGAACTCTCGTCAATTATTTTCGTATCCTCTCGCCCTCCTCCATCTTGATATTTACGAGCTTGTCTTTCAGCGTCAACTTCATTTTGTCACTTTGTTGATACGAAACGGATATGTCAATGCCTTCCACATAGCATATGGAGTCGCCTTTCCATGGAGACTCGAGACAATATGATCTCGAACTACCTCTATCAAGATCCTCATTAGAGAAATTTTAAGGTCTAAAATGGGCCTCCTAATAAAAATGTACAACCAAAATAAAATTTATAATAACCAATAGGATTCAAGATGATGATGTCAACCATGGGGGATGATCTACCATTTTTTGGGTTAAAAAAGTAAAAAGGGTGAAAATGTGAAGTTGGGTTACACATTTTTCCCTTTTTTGAGAAAAAAACTTTCATTTTTTTTAGTTCTTCAACTTTACGCAAGAGCTAAAACAAGTTTTTCAATGTTTAGAATTTCATTTTGCGATAAAAATAAAAGTTGTCGAGAAATTTTGTTAGCTTTCTATTACTTATTTTTTGCAATTTTTTTAATACACATTTGTTATGTCAACTTAGCATTTATTTTAGTGTGTGTTTTTTTAACGATCACATGATTCATAAGAAGTCATGTTAATACGCAATGTTGTATTCTTTAAAAAATTTGTGTTTTTGAGAAACAAAATATGTTACAACAATCTAGACGAGAGTCTACTTCGGTTTCGTCATATTTACAAAGCCAATGGATGCATATCATAACTACTAGAATTTTTTGAACTGGTCCAATATGAATCGCATATTTTGAATATGTTTCACGTACGCAAGAAAATTCTTAACATAGAAGTTACAAACTAAAAATCTAAAAGCTACCCATTAGAGACAACGGACCAATGTAATGTACGATAATTTTTTTCAATTTTTTTTACAATGTATTTTGGAAGATATAGAATTTTGATT
The DNA here is from genome assembly GCA_034641835.2 of Pinus albicaulis. Lineage (NCBI taxonomy): Eukaryota > Viridiplantae > Streptophyta > Pinopsida > Pinales > Pinaceae > Pinus > Pinus albicaulis. Next base: position 160,925,980 of record CM076582.1, on the reverse strand, counting down.
TCACTAAATCACAATGACCTTCGTAAATTGTTTGCATCACGTGTTATTACAAAATTAATTAAAATTAGTAAATATTTATGAAATTCCATGAAAGTTGTATTTCCCGAAAGTAGATTCAATTCGAAAATGCTTGTCTAGGTTTCAGACACTTAATTCAGAATGTTTCATGGAGTTTAGTCACTCCAAAGTTTCAAAAACGTATTCGAGGGCTTGGCTCTACATAGTCAGTGACATGTTAGTTTGGCCGAACTCTTAAACAAAGTTCGTCGACGGCACGTTAAATCAAACGACAAAGTAGTTCGGCCAAAATTTTTATTAAAAGTTCGGCGAACTTTTACTTAACTTTCCATCAGCCGAGAGAAATCGCCAAGCCCCTCCAAAAAAGCATTTAGTGCAATATAAATTGCCGCTGAAACCATTCATTACTTTTGCATATTTTTCGCGTACGAGTTTACAAAATTCTTGATCCGATTTTGCAAAGAATTGTTTTGGGTTTAAGGACTTTTCTTGGAAGTACATTCAAAGGACTTCAAGATACTTTTTTTGAACCCTTAGTTAAACTAAGAGGGGGTGAATCGAGTTTAACACGGTCATGAGCTTTTAAAAACTTTACATTAAGCTTATTTACAACTTAATTTTCATGATCAACTTTATTTGTGAACAATCTTAATATGTGAGCAACAAGTATTAAGATAATGTGACAACAAACTTATTACGAGAGCAACAAGTATTAAGTAGATTGAATAGATCATATCAACACATAGGAACCACACACAGAGACATCGGATATAAGTGAAAACCCATAAAGGGAGAAAACCACATCTTATTATTGTTGTGATGAAAAGGCAAGCTCCAAATCCCTCTCACCACTGATTTTCTATAGGAACCAACCCACGGGAGGCTCCAATCTCAATTCTACAAGCTACAACTTGCAAGGAAGCTCCAAATCCCATCAATTCTCTATAGGCACCAACCTACGGGTGAGGCTCCAACCTCGATCAGCCATAATCGACATCTATCAAGCTACAACTTGATAGGGAAGCTCCAACTTCGTCATTCTATCAAAACAACAAATTTGTTGATTTACCTTGGATATCGGCTACGTTTGCGTACCTTCTTTTGTGATGTCCTCTAGTCTTCAAATCTGTCTTATATGATCTCTGGTTTTTCACGACGATCACTTTCTGCTCCTCCTTCTTCTTATCTTCTCTTCCTCAATTCTTCATTCTCTATATTCTCTAACCTTTTTCTCCATATCAATTTGATATCCTTTATACAAGTTACCTCATAAATATTTGTATTCCACGAGGAATTTGAAGTGAATAACACGACTCTTCACCTTCGCCACCTCATTTCTTTGTCCAGCTCATTCAAAAAAAACTACAACAATTTGTACAAATTTCGGTTTACGGTGGAGTTTTGTTTCCTACGGAGACTTGCTAGTGCATCACAAATAATATAAACCAATTAAAAACATTTACATTCGGTTACAATATGGATTACAAATCAACCCATTCGAGTTTTGGATCACCGTGTGTTTGTCTTTTCTATGGTTGTCTCTCGTCTTTTTCGTTTAACTCGCTCACTCTGTTGTTCCACTGACAATTGCGTAACTCTCGTATATATATATATATAACTGCACTTTTTATATAATGCAAATGCCTCTCGGTGATATAATCATAATAGACCCTTTTAATACATAAAAATTCCCTTTCGTGCCCACTCGCCGAACTTGCTCTATTCTCCGATGCAATGAATAACTCTTGAATACTTGATTGTGATTAATCGCAATCGCAACTTCCCGCTTGCATGTTTCGATACTCTTCTTTCATTTCGATGCGATGATTCTATCGTTTACATGATGTAAATATGTAAATATATTGTTTCATATATATATTTGCCACTTTTTTTTCTTTTAACTCTTCGACTTTGGTCAAAAACTCGGAGTAAATGTATATTAATATTTCTTTTTGTATGGAGCCCACATTACATATACACTCACTGCTGTTTTATCTTTTCAATCACAATCACAACTTATAATTCCTTAATCACTCACACACCTTCGTTGCGCTGATGCGATTTGAAATCTCCAATGCGATCACTCACTCTGGGAATCCAACGGTTGCCATTGATTGGGATTGGACGGGTTGCAGATTAAATTGCACCATCATAATCGCATGGTTCAATGTTCCATCATCGTTTTTATTCTCGATGCGATGAATCACTATTCACACGATAAAAGTATATATATATCTCTTGTTTCATATATATATATATATACTTACACTACAGTTAACATTTTTTCCTCTTCGACCTTCATTATTTGATTTACGCCGATGTGATTAGCAAAGGTCCCACCATTGTAATTAAGCGACTCATATCTCGCCATCCATCCTTCGACCAAATCCAACGGCACATATTCGATCGCTCAATCACAATCGCACATTTCAATTTGTTCGTCATTGTTTCTCCTGCGATGTGATGAATCACTTCGATGCCCTTTTAATGCCGGAACTCGAACACATGAGAATCACTTGTTTATAATGTATCGGGGTCCGCTTCTTTATCGCGACCGCAATATTACAATCGCGTCCTCCAACAAACTGTGGTGTGATGAACAAAGGGTCCCACATATTCCAAGGTCTTCACCCTTAGTTTAAAAAAAGAGATGAACCCTTTTTAATAGGTTTACCACACGACCTTTGAGTTAAATAAGTCGCGTACCGCCGCTATATATCAATCATACCATTCATATAAAAAGTCAAATAATCATTTTGAACATTACAATTTGAACCATTGTAATATTTTAACTTTCAATCCTCATGTGCGACATTTCCTTTATGAAGGTTATACAAACCAGTATTTCATTTTGCGAAGGATTTCGCTTTATATATAACTCTTAATGTATTCGGGCGCACATCATCATTCAACGCATATCAAACGAGTATATATATATATATATTTGTTGTGTTAGCCGGTTGACCTTGGTTAAGAACCCGATTCTTAATACAACAATATGCCACCGTGCAACCTTAATTCATCCACATAAAGGTTCACCCTCGTGCATTTAACTATACTTATATTCTAGAGGGTACCCTTTTGCCTTGATTAACTAACCATTCCAAACATACATATACATGGGTTTCTTTTCTTGTGTATTGGATCTATATCAAGGCCCGACTTTACATTAAGCCCAAAGTATAACTTCGCGCTCACCATATATATTAACATGTGTTAGTAGCATACCTTTCAGACCATATATTAAACTCGAAAAAACACCATGTAACTACACTCGTCCCGCCGTAATTGTTCCATACCTTTATACATCACGCATCATATATTACGACCCTCCGTTGTGACATTATAATAAGACCACTTACATTAAACTCACTACCAACGCAAATTTTTTTAATGCATCGCCACGGTCCCACACATCAAGACTTGTTAAACGAGCGTTTTCATCATAAAAACAAATGGGCCATACCTTGACCTATCTCGCGTGCAACTCTTTGCGTGATTTGTCGTTGATCTACAGCCTCCAGATCGGACGACCCTCAACGATATCGCGTAATTTCCACGACGGAGATTAGCATTCCAAAGAACGCGATATGAGTGGTTTTGGGAAACTAACGTGGTAATTTTATACTTTCGATCACGTTTTTTCAGAAATGGTTTCATTTAGACCAAAAGCGGTGTCGATATGGGTTGTATTGGTTTCGGAAAACCATCGTCGGTATTTTAACGGTGTTTCCATTCGCCTCTTTAACTTTGTTTTCATTCGATTCTTTTGTTATTCTTCACTCGCTCCTTCTCATCTATTCATCCTTGCTCCCTCACCACCGCGCTTTGAAACACCAATAACCTTTTTACACCGGTGGTGCTACCGCTGACGGGATATTCTCTAGAACTTTGTCTCTGCTGCTCAACCACTCTCTACAAGTGTAAGCGGTGTCCGTCGATGAATGACCATTTCTCTATATTCTCTACATACTTTGGCAGTACCAGCACTTCAAATAGCCTTGCTTTGTACTTTTACACAAACCCTACGCATCCTCTTCGGATATGCTGTCGCCTCTCTCGCTACTTCTCTACCTCTTTTTGCTCTCTTTTGCATTTCTTCATGTCTAATGTTTTCCTTGTCAACATTTTCAACAATCTTCTTTTGCTATCTCTCTGCTTATGTTTGTCTCCTTTTCCACTCGCTTTGCCATCAATGACAACATTTCACGCAGTCTCTCGGCATTGATGATACACTTCTCTGCTTGCCTTTTTAGAAAGCCCTTTCTTGACTTGCTTTTCCTCCCCCTTTCGACATCAATGGCAAAGGGTTGCTCATTTCCCTAGTGTGCTGAACATCTTGTCCCATGATATTATAATCTTGAGGACCCTGTTCCATGCCCTTCTCACTTGCTCTTGGTTCTTTTGTGACAATATTTGATGATTGATCTCCCCACGGAATGATGTCTTTCTTCTCGATCTCCCCCGGAATGATGCTTTATTTTTCATGTCGGAGAGCAGCATCCGCAGATACTACTCCCAAAGTTTGTCTCTTAGATATTCGAATGGTTCTTTAGCAAGAGGTTTTGTGAATATATCTACTTGTTTGTTATTTTTGTTGGCACTATATTCCAACTTCACTACCTTCGTGCTACTTGTTCTCTTAGGAAATGGTACTTGATTGGGATGTGTTTAGTTTTTTGAATGAAGTACAGAGATTTTTTTGAAATACTTATTGCACTTGTATTATCACATTTGATAGAGATAGGTTCATCAATGCTGTACCTTCATGTCTTGGAGGGTTTGTCTTCATCCACATGACTTGTGTGCAACATGCTGCTACTGTTATGTATTCGACTTCTGTATAGATAGAGAGATTGATGTTTGTTTCTTTCTTAGCCATGCCACCAAACTTTTTCCCAAAGTAGAATGCACCTCCACTTGTGCTTTTCCTTGTCATCCACACAACTGGTCCCAATCTCGCATCTGTATATGCTAGTCAAAGTGAAGCTCTTGCCTTTTGGATACCATAGCCCATACTCTGTGTAGTTCCTTGTAGATATCTGAATATTATTTTGACTACTAGGAAGTGATTTTGTTTTGGTGCTCGCTTGATATCTTGCCACGAGTCCTACTGCCAACATAATGTCCGGTCTAGAAGATGTTAGGTATAGTAGACTCCTATCATGGATCCGTAATGTCTTTAATCTATATCTGCAGATCCATCATTAGCACATAGCTTGCATCTAGTGATCATGGGAGTTGACATAGGTTTGCAGGTCTTCCATTTTCAGACTTTTTCAATGATGCCGAAAATGGAATGTACTTGTTCCAATGGTGCAGGTGTCCATTTTCACGTAAGAAAATGAGTGCAAATGCTCATAATTTTCCAATTTCCCATGCGCAGAGAATAAACTCCAAGTCACCTCTTGAAAATGTGAGAATAAATTGATTTCCCATACGAGAGATGGTACAGCGAGGGGCATTCACTCCGGACATGTCACCTCTAAAGAGAGGATGAGTCTACGAGCTACCTAGCCCTCTGCGGACTGCACTGCCTAAGGAAATAGAATATAAGTACAAAATAACAAAATCAATGAAAGTCTTTTGTTTACGAATTCAAAGTGTTCAATGATATGTTTTAAATGTGAATAAAGCAAGAGGCTTTGTGTTCTGCAAATTTCGTGTGTGAGGAGGTTTGAAGTTAAAACAACAAGTTTTTCTTCCTCTGTATAAACTTGTTTTAGAAAAGCATGCTCATTAAATTTTACTCGTTTAAACTATCAAATTCTAGAAATATAAACGACTATAATACACACATGAACAGCCAAATATTTGTTAAACGCGGTTTCACCCTCTCTCTTGGGCTGCCACTCCGCCGCTCCAAAAGCCTCTAGTGGGCTCAATGCTCTTTTGATTAAATGGTGCAAAATGAGATTACTACGTATAAATCTCCTCTAAATGAGAAAATAGCCATCTGCTAAGAAAAACGGTGCCCGGAAAGGTCCAGTCGCAGTGGAAATAGACTACAAATTCCACCTCCGTGGAGGAAGGTAGCCGATGCAACGATCTTTCCCCTTAGTCTCTAATGGAGTCCCCGTCTAAAAGCGCCGTAAAATTCAGCAGTATAAAAATGCCGCGAGTGGCTCCGCCGCGACCCCTCCAACCGACTCCCGCGACGCTCTGCCACACCCAAAATAAAATAAAAATCCGTCTTCAAAGGCCTCTCGTAGCAGAAGTTATGGCCAAAAAACGCAGCCGCCTCTTTCTTGAGAAACTCCACTAAATGTAGAGGAGAAGTGCGTGCTTAAGGGCGCCAAATTAGGAACTAGCGCCAAAGGTGGAACCGCCAAGTCAACCGCCAAACGTGGTAGTAATAAATTTTACGGTATATGTCATGTGTCTGTCAACATATGAGTCGGCGGGTGGTTACAAAGGGTTTAAATGTTTTACATTAACAAATACAATGTTTAATATTAAAACACCGTTTCATTTTTAAAACCCACTACAATACCATATCCAAAGTTTAAATATCCGCCGTTTCGGAAAGCGCGCCGATGGACTCCGCGCTCCGCCGCGTGGTCGTCTGGGAAGCTGGCCCGCCCGGGGCTCGCCTTCGGGCCCCGCCCAAAACAAAGACACGCATGACAACATTAATCCGCCCGCCACGCCCAAATCAACGAAATGAACTCAGCGGTGTGTAATGCTAAAACGCGTGAGTTTGTATAAATGTGGTCATGCTGCCTCACATCCACCCACGCTGCCATAATACTTTGAAAACGCGTCATTTCACATCCGGACTTGCCACGTGGCGGCCTCAAGCTAGCACAGCGCGCGCGCCCTTCCGTCTGGTTTGGAAAAATGGAATGATTTCTGCCTGAACATTCCACGGAGATACTCCCGTGAGTATTCTATGGAGTGTCGTCTCTGCCATACTCTCCAAAGTCGAGTGCCGTTTTTATAAAATTGACAAAACTTTGAACTTGAATGACTTTTTGCATACGCATGTCCGCTTCCCCGAACCGTTCTTCTGCTGCGGAAATCGGGAAGACGAGCTCGATCCAGTCGTCTAGGTTTGAAAGCCGATATCGAGCACTGTCATGCACCATTTTACGACACTTTGGACGAGCCCTGACCACACCTCCCATAGTGCAGGCTTTTGGTCCGTAAAGTCTTTGCTGCAATCGACGCAACTGACATCGGCACTGGAGAGCAAATGCATAACTCTTCCGTGTCGGCACGAAATGAGCATACGAGTACAGCCCATGTCTGCACTTTCCTGAAGCCTGATGGCGACTTTTGTGCGGAGTACGCCAAGCCACTTTCGTCGAATCCCCGACCGTGTTCTTTCGCCTGGCACAAATCATGTAATTAGTGCGAACCAGCAATGAAACTTGCTGATATATGAGCTGAAAGTACTTCTGAACATGTGGACTTTCCAAGCTCGGCCACGATGCCCATCCAAGGCACCTCCATTCCCGAGGAAGAACTCGCCTCCCAAATGAGAAGCATTTTACAAAGATGAAACACTTCACCATTTCTCCCGTCAATCTGGGAGATCAAAATTAACTTTTTCCAAGTCAATAACAGCCACATGCATGGATGCCCACGTGGTGTAGAACGGTCGGTGATGGGGTGCCTTTACTGCGAGGCACTCCGTTTCCGTGGAGGTCACCGGACTCGAAACCCGTGGGTGGGATGGGAGGAGAAAAAATGGAAAGATTGAGGATTAGCCTAAACTAGACATTACATGCATGGATAAAAACAAAGTAATCAACCCTTCAAGTTAATCACACATACATGTTTAAAATACAAGGAAATCATCGTGATCCACCCGTGCTCATGCATCTCATTCTCATGCATGTAGTTTATCCTTCAACTTTCTCTTAAGTACAATCATAAGTACAAGATCCTCAATCACATGTACATGTACTTTCAAAGCTGAAATAGAGAAATAACTTTCACTACGATAGAATGAGTCTCCTACTCAACTTTTCCATCGATGCAACTCGCATTCCTTACCATGTCGAAAAATGCATTCAATCAAAAGACATGCAACTTTAATTGGATAAGAATTCTAACCACTTCTTACGATCCATTTCAAAAGGTGATTTCCTTTTACTGCACATCGACACTTCAACATGTGTATCACCAGTACATATCAACGATGGAAACTTCCTTCCCATTCTTGCCATACTCTTTCTCCCACTTCTTCAACTTTTGTGGAAGCATTGTTGGATTCAAAGGTCCAACACCTTTCAAACTCGACATGTCCTTGCTTATGGCAATAAGTGCAACACATGTTCATCTTCTTGACCGCATGATTTGCATTTTTCAATGGAACTTTGGCTTCTTGCCTCCTTTCCTTCAAAAGTTTCTCAGTATGTTGCCATTCTTTTCCAACATCTAGAAACACTATGGATTAAACGAAACCACAAAAAGAACATGCAATTCTTTTCCCATGCTTATGTGGAAATTTTTCATGCTTTACATGATCAAAGGAAATATATGATTGAAATCAGATTTAGACCTTTCTCTTTCACCTTCAATACCTTCATGAGGAGGTGAATCAAAAGAAGAAGAAGCTCCCTTTGGAACACTAACCATCCCATCAATGGTTTTAGGGCACCACCACCACTCCCTTGCTCGAGTGCATGCTGATGCACATCTTCTTCCTTCATGGGCTGCTTTGGAACTTCTCTCCATAAGATTGTCCATAACCAAGACCCAAATTCTTAGGCCTTACATCAACCATTATTGGCTCAACTATACCCCGTGCATGTTTTCCGCCCTTTTCCTTCATATCCCATTTTGGACATCAACTTGGACCCTATGCCTTTGGTATAGTTTCTCAAAAGAGACCAAGTCTCATAAACATTCTTAAAAGAATTTGAAGACAAACTAGAATTGTTTACCTCTTCTTCAAGCGTCGTATACTTGGCTAAGGCTTCTTTGGAAACAAGGAGTTGTGTCTCCAACTCCAGTACATCTTTTCCAGCCTTCATGTTTGCCATACGAAGTTGGCCTTCCATTCTTTGCACGCAATTGGTCGAAAGCTGCGGCTTCTCTTCCCTCATGGAATTCAACTTCTCTTGAAGGTCTAGAGCTCTTTCTTTCATCCTCATACATTTCTTTCACCATATCCATCATGATGAAAAATTCTTTCTTCATGCCTTCATCATCTTTGTGAAGGAGGATGATTTTGAAAAACTCACTTATGGAAGTTGTCATTATAAAAAATGAACAAAAGAGCTTCGCAGCAAACTCAAACAACAAGTAGTTTGCAAAATAATAAAGCAGATCAATCTTCAACACTCGCTTAAGACACCTTTTCAAGCTACACAATCAAGCTAGTGATGTCGAAACAGAAGCAAACCAACTTTGCAACTCGCTCTTTAGTCAAGCAAACCAACTTTGCGACCTCGCTGCGATACCATCCGATCCGAAAATCAGCCATGTGCTTGTTTAATGGTGCAAGGTATCCCATTTTCATGTAAGAAAATGAGTGCAAAGCGCTCATAATTTTCAATTTCCCATACGAGAGAATAAACTCCAAGTCACCTCTTGAAAATGTGAGAATAAATTATTTCCCATGCGCGAGATGGACCGTAGGGGCATTCACCTTTGGACATGTCACCTCCTAAAGAGAGGATGAGTTCCGCAGGCCACTCGGCCTTCTACGGACTCTTGCCTAAGGAAATAGAATATAAGCACAAATAAAAAAATCAATGAAAGTATTTTGTTTCTGAATTCAAAGTGTTCAATGATCTCTGCTTTAAAATGTGAATAAGCAAGAGCATATGTTCCGCAGTTGTGTGTAGAGGTTTGAAGTTAAAACAACAAGTTTTGCTTCCTTTATAAACTTGTTTTAGAAAAGCATGCTGCATGAGAAATTTTACCGTTTAAACTATCAAATTCCGGAAATAAATCAGTGCCATAGCACACACATGAACAAATCGCATATGTTGTTAAAGCGGTTCACCCCTCTCTTGGGCTACCTCACGTCGCTCCAAAAAGCACTCTAATTAGGCTCAGTGCTCTTTTGATTAAATGGTGCAAATGAGATTGCACATGCCGCCATAAACTCCTCTAAATGAGATTACCGCGGAAAGCGCGCGGGATGGACACGGGGAGGTCGGTCCGCCCAGCGTGGTCATTTGGGGAAGGGGGCTGACCCTTGCAGGCTGGCCCGGCTCCGACGCTTAAAACAAATACACGCGATCAACATTAATCCGCCCGCCACATAAATCAACAAAACGAACTGTGGTGTAATGGTTAAAAGCGCGTGGTTTGTATAAATGTGGTCATGCATTCAAATCCTCCATCCGCGCCATAATAAAATTTTCGAAAACGCGCCATTTCAAATTCGGGACTTTGCCACGTGGCGGCCTCGGGCTAGCCACGTGGCTCGCTACCATTGGGCGGAAAATGGAATATTCCCCGTAATATTTTGCGGAATATTCCATGGAATATTCCCATAATGTTCGTGAGATATTCTTTTTTTAATAAAAAATTTTCCGAAGAGTCCAATTTGCCATTTTTAATAAAATCGACAAAACTTTGAACTTGAATAACTTTTGCATACGGAGACCATTTTCGGACCGTTCGCGGCGTCGACCGAGGAAGACGAGCTCTATCCGGTCGTCTGTGTCCAAACTGGGCTTCCGAGCACTTTCATTTTTCGACCATTTTACGACACTTGGTCGTCCCGAGCTCCCGATCATTCAACATCTCTTTTAAGTATTTTTCCCTGTGAGATGAATGTACCTGTGTTCTTTTGCTGAATTTGAAGTCCTAAGTAGAAGGTGAGCTCTCCAATCATAGACATCTCAAACTCTGATTTCATCTCTTCGAAAGAAATCCTTTTGCTAGCTCATCTTTGTTGCTTCCAAACATAATGTCATCAACATATACTACAACAATCAAGAGTTCATTTTCACTGGCCTTTTATGTATAGATTGTTGTCTACTCCTCCTCTTTAAAGCCTTGTTTTTGCAAGTACTTATCCAGACCTTGAGTACCAAGCACGAGGAGCTTGTTTTAGTCCATATAGAGCCTTCTTTAATCTGCACACATAGTCTTCTTTTATCCGTTAATGAGAATCCTTCTGGTTGTTCCATGTAGACTTCTTCTTCTAGATCTCCATTCAGAAATGCAGATTTCACATCCATTTGATACACCTTGAAGTCATGGTAGCATGCAAAGGCCAAAAACATTCTGATAGCTTCCATTACGGCTACGAGGGGGAAAATGTTTCATCGTAATCAAGTCCTTCGATTTGCGAATATCCCTTGCAAACAAGTCTGGCTTTATTCCTGATTACCCGTCCTTGCTCATTCATTTTATTCTTGAATACCCATTTTGAGCCTATGACATTTTTCTCGCTGGGTCTAGGAACTAATTCCCGAGGTATTGTTCTTCTCAATTTGGTCCAATTCTTCATTCATAGCATTTCACCCAATACTTTGTCCTTTTTCGGCTTCTTCAAACTTCTTTTGGCTCTATTTGTGATAGCATAGCTATGTATACCTCTTCTGTTTATTCAGCTAGTTGTCCTTCTTGTCTCGGACTCCTAGACTCTTGTCTCCAATGATTTGATCTTTTCGGATGGTTCTTTTGAGTGTATCTTGAGGGGGCTTTTGAGCTCAGCTTCAGTATCTTCTCGTTGTCTTGCTTGTTTCATCATCATCTTGGTCCTCTTCTTCATGATCTTCTGGAGGATTCGCTGTAACTTTGTACTTCTTGTCTTGTTTGGAAGTTCTTCATCAAATCTTACGTCAATGCTTTCTACAATTTTTTCGAAGAGTCTTTGTTGTAGCACTCCGTACCCTTTACTCTTGGATGCATATCCTAAGAATATTCCTTCATCTACTCTTGCATCAAACTTCCCCTAGATTTTCATCATTATTCTTTATGTAGCACTTGCTTCCAAAGACTCTAAAGTGCTTGATTGAAGTTGGTTTTACCATTCCATAGTTCATATGGGAGTCTTGTCACTACTTTGGCCTTAAATGAGCTTTGTTAAGGATATGCACAACTGTGTGTACTACTTCTACACTGTAAGGTTTGAGTAATGTTACTCTCTTGCATCATGGCTCAGCCATTTGTTGTACGAGACCTGTTTTGTCTTTCTGCTACTCCATTCCGTTGAGGTGTCCCCTGCAATAGTAAATTGTTGCTTTATCCCATGTTCATTGCATAGGTCCGCAAAGTCATAATCTCGTGAATTCACCTCCTCTCGTCCGATCCGATGCATTTTAGCTTGCATCCGTCTGATGCTTGCCAATGCCTTGAATGATCTCTAGACTACCTCAAGTGCTTCGAATTTACATTTGAGGAATGCAACCCATGTCAGTCTCCGGAGAAATCATCTGTTGTTGGGTATACAACCAAAGTCCCACATTGGCTAGAAGTGGGGAGGATCATGGCATATAAGGATGGAAAAATATCTCCATTGGTTTGAGGCCTTTGGGGTGAAAGCCCATAAGCAAAGCCATGAGGAGCTTGAGCCCCAGCAGTGGACAATAACATCATACCATTGTGGAGATAAGGTAAGTGTCCCGAGAATCTTACGAGCGGTCTTCCGAGCCATGCGAAGTTAGCTGAAGTGGGATGAATCCCCGAATGCGGAACGAAGGTGGGTGGGGCTTCCGGTAAGATCACGACGGGATTCGTGGATGAGCTCGGTTGGGCAGATGGTGGTATGCTCTAGGATTCTTCATGGGCATTGGCCCGGTCCCAACACGATGAACAGGAGTTGACACTGGGATAGAGCAAGCTCTCGAAGGCGGTGGTGCTCCATATAAGGCGTGATGCCTCAATCGGACTGGAGCGGAGAACTCTGGTTGGTAGAGAGTGGACGGATGGATAATCGTTTGAGGAGGCTCGATGGTCCTTTGCTTCGAGGGAGGATTGCTGGGGTATGCGACCAAAGTCCCACATTGACTAGAAGTGAGGATCATGTATATATAAGGATGGACAAATATCTCCATTGGTTTCGAGGCCTTTGGAGATGAAATCAGCAAAGCCATGAGGGCTGAGGCCCAAAGTGGACAATATCGCACCGTATCGGAGATATGTGATTAATCGTGTAATCCTTGGCATCGATTATTAGCATGAAGTAGGATTCTCCACTTGGTGTTTTAGTTCTTGCAAGTCCACACAAGTCCATGTGCACAAGCCGGAGTGGTCTTCTTGTTGATAGCTCATCTTTGCCCTTAAAGGATGTGCGAGTCTATTTTCCCAATTGGAAAGATTTGCATATGGTATTTAAAGGCCTTTTTTATTTCTGGCATATCTCGATAGACTTTCTTCTTGCTCGATCGATGATATGGTCGAAGTTAAGATGTCCCAATCTCCTATGCCCATAACCATGACTCCTCAATTTTGCTAAGATGGCATGCTTCATTCTCTTCTTTCACTATGTAGACATTACTCTTTGTTCGAACACCTCTGATCGTAGTTTTTCCTATGGTGCTTGATCTCGACTTCACAGTCTTGTGCTCTAAAAAGAACTTCATAGCCTTTATCACACATTTGATCGACACTCGGCGATATTTGCTTTCGACCCCATCCACAAATAGTACATCTTGGGCCTTTCCTCTACCATTATCTAGATCTGATCGAGCCTTTTCCTTTGATTTTTCCCAGACTTTTTTCATTGCCAAAAGTAACATTTCCAGATTTCTTTTCATCAAAGGTTATAAACTTGCTTCTATCTCCAAATCATATGTTTTGAGCACCACTCGTCCAAATACCATTGACTTTTCGAGTCTTGAGCTAGTTAGAGCCAGGTCACATTTATTCACCTCCTTTTTCCACTATGAAGCATCCTTTTGTTTGGTACCTTTTGTGAGATGATAAACCACATTCTGCTGAGAGGACATTTGGGAAGGCATATGTCCAATTTTATTGCATACACGACATTTGATCATAATTTTTACAAAGATTGTGAGCATGAGTAAAATCTCCATGATTCATAAACCTCCTTGAGGTGTTGAACATCAATCTTTGTCCATATTTTTCTGCACTCAATGATTTTATGGCCAAATTCCTTACAATAAAAACAAGTAACCATAGAAACAATTTGCATACCTAATGTGAGGTTTGTCTTCTCCATTTGTTTGCTTGAGACAAATCTCTTCACTGTTTGCATCCTTTGCTAGTTTGAATTACTCCTCCTTGTATGACAATATGCGCAATATGTCCCTGACTTGTGGGCAGGCATAACATGTGGCATTTTTCATAGGAGGGAAGAATCTCCTTTGATGGCTTCCAAATTTGACATACTCAGGGGTATATGAGCCTTTTTATGTTGGCCGAGTATTTTTTCCATTCTTTGTTATTAGAGGTTTCTTCTGGTTTCTATCTCCTTCATTGCGTGTTTCTTCCTTTGTAGGAATCATTTGAGCTACTTCATCACTCTTCTTTTGCTTTTACAAAAAATAACATTTTTGTTTTCCTTTTCTTTTGCCTTTACTTGATTCTCCTTCATAGCCTATCCCAATTTTTATCAGAGGAGATCTTTGAGCATCCAGAATTTCGTTCAACTTACCGTAAGCTTGTCATATGAGAGGAATTTATAGACACTTTCCTTTGAGCATTTTCTAAATTCTTCCTCAGACATACTACTTCTTCTTCCAACTTCTCTTGGTCTCGAGTTTTATCCTTGATTTGCTTAAGTAACATGTCTTCTATCTTCTTGGCTTCTTCAAGCTCTATCTTTAACTGCATGAGGACTTACGAATTTCTGTTCTTCTCGTACATACTTGAGGAGAATGTCTTTTTGTTTTCTCGCACTTCAGCTTTGAGTCCCATCAATCTCCTCCAGGGCACTTCTTAGCTCCCCCTCAAGGTCAACTTCACCTTCTTCTTCATCTTCTAGAAGCGAGTCCTTCAAGTTCTTCTATGGCCATCAATAAAAATTCGAGAGGTTCCTTCTTCACTTGAGGGCTCATTCGAGTCTTCGTATGCACTCGTTTGTCTTGTTGAGCATAGAAAAGATTTTCTATTGAATTTCTTTCCTTTCTGCCAGTTCTTTGATGTAGTTTTTCTCTCGATTCTTGAGCTTTGATTCCTTGTTTTCTTATGAGGACACTTAGCGAGCATAGTGTCCAACTCTTCCATAGTTAAAGCATTTGAATGGAAGTTTACCTTTATATTTACTCGAGCCTCTATCCAGTTTCTTGACAAATTCAGCCTCTTCTTCATCGAGCAAGAGCATATATCTTCCTTTTCTTCTTTCTTCTTTTCTATTTTAAAAGTATGCCTCCCTCGCACTTGACTTCCTCTCGTGGGAGTCTCATCTCATAGGCTATTAGATTTCCAAGTAACCGGTTCATGGTCAAGGTTTCCCGATCGACTTTTTCTTCTATGGCGAAAAACCTTGGGGTTAAAAGCGGGTGGAAGAGATCTTAGAATATTTTGTACAATTACACATTCTGGTATAGTTTCTCCAAGAGCTTTCATATTGTTAACAATTTCTGCAACTCTTAAGAAGAAGCCGCCAACATCTTCATCATCATTCATTTTTAAATTTTCAAACTGAGCTCTATATACTTGAAGTTTGGGTCGTCTTTACCTTTTTTCTTTCCCTCATGGATATTTTCAAGAGTATCCCACATGTCTTTGGCAGTCTTGATGTGCATTACTTTGATAAATTCAGCTTCACATAGTCCATTTAAGATTGTATTCATGGATTTTGCATTAGCTACAAAGTCTTGTTTAGCTTCTTTCTCTCGAGTCGGCTTTGCCTTTGGGGCATATCCAAATTCCACAACAGCCCAAACTTCTATTCCTAGAGACATTATGTATGCTCTCATTCTCGATTTTCCCAGAAGGCATAATTAGCACTAGTGAAAAAAGGGGCTTTATTGGTTGAGCTTCCTTCTTGACTAGCCATCCTAGGGACCTAGGATCTCCTTTCAATGGTTAAACGGTACTAAAAGGAACCGGCTGCGATACCAATTGTTGAATCCTTAGTTAAACCGAGAGGGTGAATCGACTTTAACACATACATGAACTTTTTAAACCTTTTCATTAAGCTTATTTACAACTTAATTTTATTACCAACTCAATATGTGAACAAGCTTTAATATGAAGCACGCAAGTATTAAGATAATGTTACACCAAGCTTATTATCGAGCAACAGAATCATTAAGCAGATTGACTAGAACATATTAACACATAGGCAACACACATAGAGACAACAGAATATAAGTGGAAACCCATAAAGGGAAGAAAAACCACATCTTATTATTGTTGTGATGCAAAGACAAGCTCCAACTCCCTCTCACCACCGATTTTTCTGCAGGCACCAACCCTACGGGAGGCTCCAACCTCACTCGACTACAACCGACATCTATCAAAGCTTCAACTTGATAGGGAAGCTCCAACTTCCTCATTCAATCAAAAAGAAAACTATTTGTCGATTTACCTCGAAATATCGACTTTGTTCCGTAGCATCTCTTTCTGCTCCTCTTTTTCTTATCTTCTCTCGCCTCAATTCTTCATACTCTACTTTCTCTAACCTCTCTACCGCTTATCAATATGATATCCTTTATACAGCTTTGCCTCATAACTGTTGGCATTCTACAAGGAAATTCAAAGTGAATAGCCCCGACTCTTCGCCTTCTACCTCCTTACTTCTTTTTCCAGCTCATTCGGAAAAACTACAACAATTTGTACAACTTTCGGTTTTACGGTGGAGTTTTATTTCCTACGGAGACTTGCCCAGTGCATCACAAACAATATAAACCAATCAAAAAACGTATACATTCAGTTACAATGTGGATTACAAATCAACCTATTTCGGTTTTGGATCACCGTGTGTTTGTCTTTTCTATGGTTGTCTCTCTCTATTTTCGTCTTTGCTTGCTCATGTTGTTCCGTGACAATTTAGCGTAAAAGCTCGTATATATGCGTGAAGCTTGTCCTTTTTTATATAACCCAAATGCTTCTCAGCGATATAATCATAATAGACCCTTTTAATACATAAAAATTCCCTTTCGGGCCCACTGCTGTTGAACTTTCTCTATTCTCCGTCACGATGAATAACCTCTTGAATACTTAGTGTGATTAATCGCAATCACAACTTCCGAGTTGCATGTTTTCGTCTACTTTCTGCTTTCATTTCGATGCGATGATTCACTTTGTTACACCGATGTAAATATGTATATATATTGTTTCATATATATATTTTTCGCTTTGTTTTCTTTTAACTCTTCGACTTTGGTCGAAAAACCCAGAGTAAACGTATATTAATATCTCTTTTTGTATGGAGCCCGCATTACATATACACTCATGTGTATCTTTTTCAATCGCAATCGAAACTTATAATTCAGTTACTCACTCTCGGCTCCGTTGCGTCGATGCGATGTTGCAATCTCCCGATGTGATCACTCACTTGTGAATCTAATGGTTGCCATTGATTGGGATTGGAAGGTTGCGATTAAATACGCACCATCGCAATCGCATGGTCGATGTCCGTTGTTACATTTTATTCAGTGCGATGAATCGGTGTTCAACGATAAAAGTATATATATATCTCTTGTTTCATATATATATATATATACATATACACGTGTATATACATATATATATATATATATATATATATATATATATATATACTTACGCATTAACATCTTTCCTCTTGACCTTGATTATTTGATTTACGCACGATGCGATTAGCAAAGTTTCCCACCATTATGTAATTCTGAAAGTGGCTCCTTATCCACCGTCCATCCTTCGGCAAATCCAGCGTGTTCTTCGATCGCTCAATCATGATCGCAAATTTCAATTTTTGTAATCGCTACTTTTCTCCTACGATGCGATGAATCACTTCAATGCCCTTTAAGCCGTAACTCAAACACATGAGAATCGCCCTTTATAATGTATCGGGTTCGGTTCTTTATCGCGATCGCAATATCACAATCGCGTCCTCCAGCGAAATCGATGCGATGAACAAAAGGGATCCACATATTCCAAAGGTCTTCACCCTTAGTTTATTAACTTAGTTATTTATTGAATATGTAAACTTATTATGTACTATTCATTTCAGAAAGTATGTACGGATGAAATCAAGGTCGATGATGAGATGTTAGAAAATGTGACACTCACACATACACAAAGAGATAGGTAAAGCGTTATATACGATATCGTGCTAGCTGCATTGTTGCGAAGTATTTCATAAAGGAAAATGTGACGAGTTCAAGCCCAAATGTTGAGAAGGTCTCCACTGTCATTAAGGAAATTAAAAGAAGCTACGACTTTATTGGGTATTCAAAAATCAACTCAGGAATAAAAAAATAAAGGAAAAATGTGACACAAAATATAAATAGTGCTGTACAACTTAAAGTGAAAATATCTATGCGAGAAAAAAATGTTTGGTTGTACATAGAGCAATACATATGGTAGTGGTTTCATCAAGTACTAGAAAGAGAATCGCTTGGTAAAATCTATGGCACAAGCATTAGGAACCTTGCGAAAAAATTTGCACAAACAGCGAAAATTTCGGTGCAAATAGATGTAAATGATGAACTTGCTTGTTGGAGAGATATTTGTGAGGCAACCATATAGGAGATAGACTTGGAGAAAATGTTAAAAAAATAATATATGAATGCGGGAAGAACAATTCGCGATGTTTACTGTCAACTACAAGGCATGTGATGCGAAGAATAATAGTGCGAAAATCATTACGAAGAACATGAAAAAATATTTCTTGGAAACCACTCCAAATAGAGTTGTTCAACAAGTTCAAAGAAGAGAATCGTGAGGCTCATGTTTCTCCAATCGGTGATTTTGTTCCAGCAAACACCTTGGTATGTAAAACCTATCACCGTACGACGACACTTGTTGTTGTTGTTATCATGTGGAAATTTGAGTTATATTATGACACATTCCTTGATTTGGTAGAACATTTTGGAAGGATTCACCTCCTCCTTCCACTATCCGGTGGTCATATCTCAAAATTCTATGTGAAAGAAAGCGATGAACTATTTTAGGAAAAGAAATGTGTTGGTGGTATTCGAAGTGATTGTGGAAATTTGACTAAATTTCAAAACAAAATATCATCTTTGACAGTAAAGTGATCAATCTCATTGTCCAACATGAAAGTGGAGAAATGGAAGAGATATGAATATGTCCTTGCATCGATTCAAGGTGACGAAATAGTGTTAAAAGAATTGAATTATGAGAAGAAGAAAATTTTTGTGATAGAATTTTTTGAGGAAAGTTTGGCGAGAAATTTACAAATACACCAAGAATTCATAGAGCTCGATGGCAAATACTTTGCAATTCAAAAAATCCCGTGAAGTTTTTTCCTACCGGGGACCATTTTGTCGGTAATTGATTTTGCGAGAAAACTGCACGTTTGTTCCACGATTCGAGTGAGATACTATCATTTCTGACCAAGTCTCCATGCTCGTCCATATTCTATATGAGACATGCTGAACAAAACGTCAACCATATAGAAAGAACCAATGAAAATCGACATGTATTAAATAATATCACTTTTATATCGATGACGATCGTACACATAATACATATTTTGTACAACATTGTTTTGGAAAAAATTTATGATTCCTTGAAAAATCGTGGAATAACTTTCAATGAACATTGGATATGGTCGAACGGATGCGCAGGGAAAGATATTCAAATCTGCATGATCATTCTTTTGGTTGTGTTTGTCTTCACGAAGAAAACACACGCATTCACACATTGTTGGAATTTCTTTGAGGCTTTGGTCATGGAAAAGGAGAACTGTGACGAGTGCGAGGGCATCGCACAGCTTGAGCACTTCGAGAGATGTCAGAATGAAACCCCTCTACAAGGCGGCTTGTGGACGCGAAAGAAGTTTGTTTCAATGGTGCATCATCGCTCACTAAGCCATGAGACTAACCGATCAAGGGAAGTGTGAAGGTACATTCAATTTAATTTTTATTGAATATCTAATTAAATAAACGGAGTGTACATTTATCACAATGATTATCTTTCATTGTGTTTTGATATGTATTTGTTCTTCTTTTTTTGGCATATTGGGATCGAGAAGACGTAGATAGATCAATTGGAAATGGCATTGAAACAATAAAAGGGACTCGGAAATTGCATTCAATTAAAACAAAGTCATCCGAGAAATGTGTTTGCATTGGATAAAGAAAAATATTCTTATTTTTGTCACAGTGATATTTGCATAGACAACACAAAATCCAATGATGTTTGTGAATAAAATGTATGTAAAAGATTGGAAACATACGAGCTAAAATACAAGGGAAAAATGTGCATTGCAATGATTGAAGAAATGCAATCGAGAGGAGACTACAATATCATCCGATGATGATTGAGTTTCTAATCTTGTTAGAGAAGGTAACATTTAGTGCTTTCTAATGATAAAGATCTAAGAAAATAAATTTGAATATATGTATAATTTTGTCAAGTTTTTTTTGTACGGGGAAATGTTTTTCTTGTAATTGCACCCTCTTTTGACAACAATGAAAATGTGAAGTAATATTTGATGCGTTTCCTTTTGAACGAAAAAATGAAATTATTAGAAGACTATAATGATCGCGGATTTCCACATGAAAGAGGATCTATTATACTTAAAAAGTTATTTTTTCAAACAAACTAATCAAAGTGGGAATTTTGTTTACTTTGAACACTATGAACTGTTGATTTCGTAAGTTGTCAATATAGTCACTTGGTGTGTCTGACATGCATAAAGTTGATCGAGGTTCAATCAAAGAAAAAAATGAATAATAAGAAATGGAAAATGTCAAATCCGATCATGATCGGATTATTGAAGATGGAATTCCATTGGAATTTTTTGATTGACGCAACAATTTATTCTCTTTGGATTATATGTTCTAGAACTTCCATTACTCAATTAAAAATTGAGCTGCCTTGTTATGTTATGTTTGTGCAAGTTCTTGCACATGTACAAATTGTTTTGAGTACATACACTCTAGTATCAGGCGAAAGTAGCTTGTTTATACATGCATTGATGCAAAATGTTGAATACATATTGGATATATGTCTTTTATATGTTCTAGTGCAATTAAGCATTCCAGAAGTAGTTTTAATATGTGCATTGATGAAAAATGTTTCACGTACTCAATATATGTTCTATAATGCAATTAGCGAAAGTATTTTTTCTATGTGCATTGATGAAAATTATTGCATGTATAAATATATGCAAGACAGCACGTTGTTTCTAACATGTTTTGTCAAATCACTTTTGGTTTCAATGGGAAACTTTTATGGCTAATTTGTGTTTTACATGTTGAATATAAAAAAAAATTTCTCTCTCATTGTTTGAGACCATGGATATGAAAATGAAAAACTTCTATTTTAGGTCTAGATTCTCTGCAGAGCTATGGCTAATTGTGTTTTACATACATTGACTCTTAGGTTAAAAACTATGTTTTTGTATCAAATCACTTATGGTTTCAATGGGAAACTTCTATGGCTAGCTTTTTTACATGAAAATGAAAAACTTCTATTTAAAACTATTCCAAAGATTGACGGTAGGGGCATTTACTCTTAGTTTAAAACCTATGTTTTGTATCAAATCACTTTTGGTTTCAATGAAACTTTTATAGCTAATTGTGTTTTACATGTTGAATATAAAGGTTTTCTCAGTTGGATACATGGTATGAAAATTATTTCTGTTGAATATTATGAGATAATAATATTTGTTTCTTGTGAATATAAAAGTCTTTTATATTCATTGATAATGGATATGAAAATGAAAAACTATTATTTAACTATTCAGATAATAATGGTTTATAGTTTTCTATTTGTTTATGAATAAAGAGTTTTTTTATATCATTGTTGAGACATAAAATTTTAATTCATTTATGATGTACTTGGTGAAAAGTAAACACTTTATGTATAAATGTGACTGATTTTTGTAATTCAGTCTATTTTTAGACTATGTCTATTTTTAGACATGATGATCATATTTCAGAAGTTGCAAGATGCTATTTGTGGATGGTTGATCAAGTTGGAAAAAAGCAGAGATGAAATTATATTTTTAAAATATTGGGGAAGTCTATTTATATATCATCGATCTAAAAATAGATGCATGTCGATTATTATTAGCTCTTAATAATAATCAAACTCTAAACAACAACTTATTCTCTTGGAGCACTTCGATTCACGATTGCACGGATGTGGCACAACAGGCGACGAAGGAATTACGCTATTCCTAAATTTCTTGGAGCTATTACACGGAGGACTCGGTTAGAACTCAAGTGGCGGAGGTTATGACACGATTGGAAAAATGGTTATGGAGTTTTATTTTAGTTTAACTCAATTAGACTCGGTTGAGCTACTTGTATCTAGTCTAACTAATTGATACAATAGTGAGAGTGGGTGAATTTAATTAGTTAATTGATTCACAAATAATAACTCAATTAATCATGAAAAATACGACGGTTAACTACGGTGCATGTCGGTTTCGGTGGAGACCGGTGGAGAGATAGGTGAAAGGAAGCGAATAGACTACACATTGTGACTATAGTGATGCATTGATTGCATCACACACTCGATGGAGATGCCAATGAGGTGCGTAGTAAGGATGGAGTAATTTGAATTCATTCGGATCTATTCTTTAGTAGAGATTGCGCGGTGGAGCGAGGCCTAGCCGGAGTGGAAAAGATCGGTGCATGGATTTGCAAGATTGGGCACGGTTAATGTGTGACGATTGTCTTGTAGTGAGAGATTTTGATAAGCTTTGTATGTTTGTATGAGATTTTCATATGATCTCCATGTTACATAATATATAGTTGGGGTTTTTCGACTTCGAGCTTGCCGGTTAAAGCGTATGTGCGTGAATATTTTTGTTTATGCTTCACATGTGTGTGCAATTAATTTTTTTCCATAAAATATTAAAAAGTGGAATAGATTCGGTATCTTGCATAAAGTTAAATAGTGGGTCAGGTGGATCTTGGACATATACATGCTTAGTGCATATAATTTCTACATTGTATCGGAGCATTGTTGATTGAATATTGCAATTGTGAAGTGAGTTTGTCTTCCAGTGGACAATTCAAATTTGCTACAAAAAGATTCTTAGTGCGAGAAATTGAGTATACATTGAAATGTATTTCAACGAGGTTGAGATTGGGTATGCCCTGATGGGAGCTCGAATTACATAGCTTGGAAGGATAGGATGGAGGCGGTGTCTTGGAGGATAATGGGTAGAAGGATTTCATCGATAGCGATGTTCCCTAAGGCTGGGATCTACTTGATCTTTGCATTACTTGATGCATGGCAAAGAATACGCAAAGACGAGGAGGATTCTTTTGGAAGGTGTGAAGGACCACATTGTGTCCGACCTTCATGGGAAATCCACTCCATTCTTAATGTGGAAGGCTTTGACGGCTTTGTTTCAAAGCATAAGTGGTAGAGGAAGTTGGCACTTAAATACAAGCTCGAGAGAAAAATAAAAATGGAGAAAGCGGCTGAGTATTCCAAAATACCTCATGAAGTTTGTCCACTACGAGGATGAGCTCGGAAGTGTGGGGGTTGCGCATTGATGAAGGAAGCTTGGTGAGCTTGGCTCTCCTTGGGCTTACGAAGAGTTTGCATAGCTACAAAGACTCTATCAATGGACGGAGAAACTACGGGATGGGAGCGACGGTAGGATCTTGTGCGAGGAGGAGATAAGGCGAGGTACCGGGGGATGGATCTTCATCGAAGAATGAGAATGAAGAGAATTTCACTTTGTTTAGCAAAGCAAGAAAGGGAAGGGGAAGAAAAATCCTCCTAAATCTGGTGCGAAAGGCGAAGCGGGACTTGTCCAAAGTGAAGTTTTCCTTGTCATGAGCATGGACATTTTGCCCACTATTTGTCTGAGAAGAAGAGAAGAATAAGTAGGCCTATTTTGGATGTAGCATTTGGAGAGGCCTTAGCCTTGCAATTTGAGCTGGATTTTCCTTCATCGCATGCTTGGTTTCAAGGCGTTGTATGGGATCGGTGGTATCTTGTAGGTGGTGTGTCTTTCCATATGACGGAGACAAAGAGTTGTTTGGTAACCTTGGAGGAGAAGGACCTCCCCGGATGCATAGATATGGGCGATGATGGTTGGTACAATGCAACTAGCATTCGGACCATTACCTTTGAGAGAGTCATTAATCCATTCTTGTTGAAGAATGTCATGCATCATTCAATTACGAAGAGTAACTTGGTATAATCCTTGTCTTTGGAAGACAAAGGTTATGATGTTGTTTCGGTGAGGGAAAAGCCTTCCTTCGACATAAAACAATGGGTAAAACCAAGAAGATAGGGGTTCAAATTAAGAATTTCTGCAAGCTGGGGTAGATGGCTGTGCTACAATGGTGGGCAAAGTAGAAGAAGTGGTGAGCAGGATGAGCGGTTAGCCGGGAGATTGGGCCATCTTCACTACATGGCGCTTTGAAAATTTTGCAACAAATTTCTCACGAATTCCCAAGGGTACTCTTGCATAGTCGGATCAGTGCAAAGTATGTACAATGGGTAAGTTTGTGAAGACCACCTTTCATGAGAAGGAGAACCGTGCTTCGATGATCCTGGAGAGAATTCACACGGACGTGTGTGGACCATTCTCGGTTGCTTCAGCAGAGAAAAACACATGTATTGTGTGATATTTGCTTGATGATTATTCTGATGTTGGATATTCTTCATGCAGAGAGGCAGAAAAGTTCTCAAAGTTACGTGAGTTCAAAGGCATTGGTGGAGAGGAGGCAAGGGAAACGGTGAAAGCTCTACGGAGGAATAATGGTGGTGAATACATCTTGGGTGGCAGATTAAAAGACTTCTATAACAAGAAGGTCGAAGAACTCATAGCGCCTCATAACCCATAGCGAGGAATGGGGTTGTGGAGAGAAATAATAGAACAATCGTGGGTGTTGCACGAGCGATGTTGCATGACGAGGCCTACCGATGCTTGTGGGAGGAAGCATGCAACAACGCGGTTTTATGTGGCTCATTGTCCTCATAGAGTACTTGGAATGAGTACACCGAAGGCTTTTGCGGTAAACACGATATTTCTCATTTGAAGATTTTGCCTCACCTGTTACATTCATGTGACGAAGGATGCCGGGGAAGAGGCGGGCCGGCTATGAGAAGTTAGGATATTTTTGGGATGCAAAAAAACACCCCATAACTATCGTGTGTATTTTCAGGACATTCGGATAGTGTTGTGGTGAGATATAAAATTCAATGAGGTGACGGCCATAGGTTGTCGCTTGAGAGGGAGCTACACTTGCACAACGGAGAGAAGGAGACTTATTTTTCCCAAAGATGAGCCTTTGGATGTGGATGGACCACGAGGAAGAGATTCATGGAGTGGAGGAGTCCAATCATGTAGAACCAAACCTCGGACAAGGCGGTGTCACACAGTGAAGGCGGCTTGATGCGGCACAGATAGGATTCCATCACAAGTAGCAGGCAGAGAGACGATTCGAAAGCAGGTATCTTGGATACATGGCTCTTATGAGCAATTGTATTGTGGCAAGGCCATCTCTTATTTTTAAGAAATGCATACAGAGGCCCACATGGGTAGATGCCATGGTGGATGATTATGACTCCATTTTCAGAAACGATTACTTGGGAGATTGTTCCAAAGTAGGTGGGAAAATCAGTTGTAGGATCGAGATGGATCTACAAGGTAAAGCAACCTGCGATGGAGTGTCGAGAAGTATAAGGCAAGATTTTTTGCTAGGGCTTCTCACCCAGTTGAAGTTGAATATGAAGAAACCTTTACTTTTTGTCGCACGACATTCTTCCATACGGAGCCATCCTTTCTCTCTCGACGCATGGATGGGTTGGCACATTCATCGGATGGATGTAGAGCGTGTTCCTTAATGGGATCATTGAGGAAGAGGTGTAGTGAGCGACTTTGAAGGATTTGAGATCTTCGATGGCGAGTCGCGCATGTGTGCGGTGGCGTTGTATGGGGTGAAACAAGCACCCCGTGCTTGGTACCTCGAATCGACGGCTATTTCTTGGACAAGCTTCACCAGAGTGGCGGATGCAAACACATGCTAGATTGTGGTTGAGAGGTAAGCTTTTAATCTTTTTACTTTATTTTTATGATTTGATACTAACAAGTGATGAGCGGTTGATACACTCATGCAAGGCTGATCTTGCCAAGGGGATTAGGAGATGAGTTTGACCTCATGTTCTTTCCTTGGATTGGAAATATGGTAGGAAAGTGTTGTTGTGTCTCAAGGAAAGTATGCTCGGGAGATATTTGGAGAAGTTTCACATCTCGCGGTGCAAACTATGACATACTCCTCTTCCAAGGTGTGGAAGAAGGATGTTCATGTCATCGGCCCCAGTGGTGGATGCTTGTTTATCGACGAGTTGGTGGGTTCGCTCATGTATTTAGTCGATACAAGACCGAACATATGCTATGCGGTGAACCGGCTTTCACAAGCAATGGTTAAGACTACCGAGCTCTTTTGGAAGGCGAGGCAAGCATATATATAAGGATATGTCAAGGGCACATCTAAGAATAGTTTTATGTGGTATAGAAAAACGGGATGAGGTGAAGTTACATGGCTTCACGGATGTAGATTAAGGCGGGAAGCCCAACATACGGAAAGAGCACATCGGGGAGGTATTTTCGATTATCGGATCTCGGCCGGTTTCTTGGTACGGCGGGAAACAAAGATACGTAGCCGCTCGGTTAAGTAGACGTAATACATGAAGCAAGTTTGCATTGCATGTGAGGCTCTATGGATAGAGGAAGATTCTAGTTGGTTTGTTTGGTTCACGTTAGATCCCACGGCGATTCATTGTGATAATCGAGTTGTCGCTCTGAGTTAATCGAGGTGTTTCATGATAGATCTAAGCATATTGATATACGGTATCATCATGTCGGAGGTGTCTGTGGAAGATCATAATGTTGCATAATACATTCCCACGGAGGATCGGGATGCACATGTTCAGCGGCTCACGCGTTAATTAAATTCATAGAAGACGGAATGAGGTGAAGGGTAATCCCTATCTTGTTGAGAGGGAGTGGTGAGATTCCAACATGATGAGCTTATTGCAAAGTCGCCTTCACTAAGTGGTGCATAGAATATTTTGTATAAGTTGTTTTATTCTGTCTATTTTAGACATGATGATCATATTTCATAAGTTGTAGGATGTTATTTTTCGATGGTTGGTGAACAGGAAAAATAGATGAAATTCTATTTTTAGAATATTGGGCGAAGTCTATTTATAGATCTTCAATATAAAATAGATGCATGTCAATTATTATTAGCTCTTAATAATCAAACTCTAAACAACAACTTATTCTCTTGGGCATGAGTTCCGTTACGGATGTGACACGGCGGCGGCAGGAAAATTATGCTATTCCTAAGGGTTCACAGAACTCTTCCACCCAGACTGAGTTACAACTCAAGTCATGAGTTATGACAGTTGGAAAGGCGATTCATAAATTCTGTCTTCAATTTAACTCGATTAGACTGGTTCAAACTAGATTGTATCTAGTCTAGCGATTGATACACTAATGAGTGGAGTGAATTAATTATTTAATTAATTCACAAATAATAACTCATTAATCATTGAACAATACGGTGGTTAACTACGGTAAATGGCGGTTTCAATGGAGACCGGTCGATAGGTGAAAAGAGCAAGATAGACTATTTGTTGTGACTATAGTGATGCATTGATTGCATCACACACTCGATGGGATACAATGAAGATTGCACGATCAAGGATGGAAGTAATTTGAATTCATTTAGAGCTATTCTTCATCATAGATTGTGCGGTCAAGGTAACTAATAGCATGTGGCAAAGATCGGTGCATGGATTTGCAAGATTAGGTACTTATTAGTGTATGACAATTGTGTTAATGCGAGCCATTGATAAGCTTTGTATGTTTGTATGATATTGTCATATGATATCCATGTCCCATAATATATATTTTGGGTTTTGACTTCGAGCTTTCTGGTTAAAAACTATGTTATGTGCGATTGAATATTTTTTGTTTATGCTTCATGTGCGTGCAATTAATTTTTTCCACAGATTAACAAGTGGAATAGATTTAGTATCTGCATAAGGTTAAATAGTGTGAGATTAGGTGGATCTTGGACATATTCATGCTTAGTGCATATAATTTCTACATATATGAATATGAAAAACTTCTATATTTAAAACTTACTGATTGATTGGCTGTAGAATTTTACTCTTGGTTAAAACCTTTATGTTCTATATCAAATCACTTATTGATAGAACTTTATGGCTATTTGTGTTTTACATATTTGAATATAAATTATTTTTCTCTCTCATTGTTTGAGACCATGGATATGAAAAATGAAAAAACTGATATTTTAAACTTCTTCTCGGAGAGATTGATTGTTGTAGGGGCATTTATATGATTTCAAAACCTATGTTTTGTATCAAATCACTTTTGGTTTCAATGGGAAACATTTATGGCTAATTTGTGTTTTGCAATATTTGAATATAACGGGTTTTTTTTCTCTCATTTTTTGAGACCATGGATATGAAAATGAAAAAATTCTATGTTAAAACTTTTCCCGGAGATTGATTGGTTGTAGGGGCATTTAATCTTGGGTTAAGACCTGTTTTGTATCAAATCACTTTTGGTTTCAGTGAGCTTTATGGCTAATTTTGTTTTGTATTGAATATAAAGTTTTCTCTCTCATTGTTTGAGACCATGGATATAAAAATGAAAAACTTCTATTTAGATCTATTCCGGAAGATTGGTAGCCAAATTTACTAGATATGTCAACTTTCATAAAAGATGAGATCAAAGGCTACCTGGCCCTTTACAAACTCTACCTATAGAACTATCAATCACCTTTTGGTTTCAATGGTTTGTTTTTGCCAAATGTGTTTTTTATCAAATCAATTTGATAAGATGATGGATGATGAATGAGGTGATGTTGATCATAACCTTTACATCTATATGATAGGAAGCTTGATATAGACAACAAGGTTTAGAATAGATATAATTTTGGAATTTATATTAGTTGGAATATTTCAATATAATAGTCATCTATTACCAAAATAGATATTAAGATACAAGTAGAGAAAGGAGACTTCTGAACAATGGACTATAGTACCCGAAAGGTGAGAAATTTACATTGACAACATAGAGAAATTCAACTAGGCTTGTGTGGATGACATGAAAAGTACAAGTGGACAATGTATAATTCTACTTAGAAGAGTCTTTGGTTGTAGCTTAAGCAAGAAAGAGTCATTACTTGGACAATGTATAATTCTACTTAGAAGAGTCTTTGGTTGCATGGTTAAGCAATAAAGAGTCATTACCTTCTCTATCTAGGTAGAGAAGTGGAGGAATACATAGTAGTTAATTCTTTTAAATGAATATGAGGATAGATCTAAAAATGAATATGGAATGAATCATTGTACATTATGAAAGAGTCATGAGAACCACATTTCCACCATACTATTTCCAAGTTCTATGTAGAATGTCTGAGTCTAATAACTAATTAGTTATGGTTTCATTGAAATACTTATGGTAATTTGTATTTTTACATGTTGAATATAAAAGGTTTTTCTCTCTCATTGTTTGAGACAGTGGATATGAAAATGAAAAACTTCTATTTAGATCTATTCATAGATTATTTGTGAGCATTCTTGGATATGTCACCTTTCATAAAATATGAGATCTGAGCTACACGGCTCTTTACAAACTACTTCCTATAGAACTATCAAATCACTTTTGGTTTCAATGGTTTTTTTATTGTGCAATGTGTTTTATCAAATCAATTGGATGCAAGTTATGTACGAGATGATGGATGATGAATGAGTGGTTGATCATAGCCTTTACATCTATGTATTAGGAAGCTTAATATACATAACAAGGTTAGAATAGATATAATTTTGGTTACATTAGTTGGAATATTTCAATATAATATAGTCATCTATTACCAATAGACATATGTTAAGATACAAGTGAAAGAGACTACAAACAATGGACTATAGTACCCAAAAGGTGAGAAATTTACATTGAACACATAGAGATTCGACCAGGCTTGTGTGGATGACATGAAAAGTACAAGTGGACGATGTATAATTCTACTTAGAAGAGTCTTTGGTTGCATTTTTAAGCAAGAAACGGTCATTACTTGGACTTAGTGTATAGTTCCTATACAGAAGAGTCTTTGGTTGCATGGATTTAAGCAATAAGGAGTCATTCAATTTCTCTATCTAGAGTAGAAGTGTAATACATAGTAGTTACTTATTTTAAATAGATATGGAATGAATCTAATGTGAATATGGAATGAATCATTGTACATTATGATAAATATTATATTTAAGAACATTTTTCATCTATGAATAATATGGAATGAATCATTGTACATGTCAAAGTCATGAGATCCACATTTCCACCATACTATTTGCAAACTCTATGAAATAATGTATTCTAATAAATAATCGGTTCAATATTTGTGTAAATATGAAAATGGTTCTATGATATAAAGGAAAACAAAGGGATCAATATAAATTTACAACTTTCAAGTTTCGAGTTTTTGAGCTTCTAAAATAAGCGAAATTTACAAGTTTCAAGTCTCGAGTTTCTAATATATAGATTCTATAATATATTTGATAAATTGGGCACATGACCTTGTTGCATACTAGTCTCTAACACATATTGTAACCTAAGAAGCTGTAACCACTTGTTTGCATACCAAGCGCAAACTTAAATGAATTTTAAGTTATGGATAGAGCTAGCAACATACATTGCATAACCTAAGAACTTGTAACCTAAGAATTGTAACCACTTGTTGCATAACCAAAATCCAAATTGCAAGCGCAAAGTTTGGACAAATATTTTATGAATTTATTGATCCAAAAGGTAAAGAAGATAAAAGGTATGATGAATTTTTCAGCAAGGTTCTTTCACTTATACCATCTATTTCCTTTTACGATAGGTCTGGGTTCTTGACCACGGAGATTGTAACCACTTGTGCCCTGGGCGTAACCTTGTTGCATAACCTAAGAACTTGCAACCTAGGCTTGTAACCACTTGTTCATCCATGACTATGGCTTGCAAATTTTGGACAAATGCTTTATGAATTTATTGATCCAAAAGGTGAAGAATAAAAAGATATGATCATTTTTCAGCAAATTTTCACTTTATACCATCATATTTCCTTTTCGACAAGTCACGGAGTTCTTCGGCCACGAGAGATTGATTCCTTCTGAGATTTGGTGGTAGGAAGATGTTACTTGTTATATTTCTAAGTTTGTCTTGCAAATGATGAGCTTGTTGTAGAGGCACTAGCTTACACATGATGTGGGTCCCTGTTGTGGCTTCAACGCTTTTTGGTAGGTCATAGGTGTTTTCGGCCACGGTGAATGACACCCTTCAAGTTTTGGTGTGATGGCTTCAATGTTTGGAAGGCTACGTGATACATTTTGAGGCAAGATGATATTTTTTCTTAGTATACTACTATTTTTCTTTCGCGGAATTGGAGTATTTGAACTTTTATGTATCTTATGTTTTTATGGGCGGAATTTTAGAATTTGTTCTAGTTTTTCGAATAGAAAAAATGCTTGAAATGAGCGCAAGTTTTTGTATTAGTTATAAGGTTTTTACGGAGACTTTTCATTTTGAGCTGGACATAATATATTCCAAAGTTTTTCTTATTGAAAAACCTAAGAGCGTAACCACTTGTTAAATACCAATACATAAACTTAATTTTTTTGTAAAATTTGGCGATTGATTTATATACGGTGATCTTGGATTACGATATCACTTATATTTTGAGCAATAAAATAACTTATAGCATCCAAAAATAGAAGGATATGAGCTGTTTTTGGTGGTTTTCTTAACGTCATCGCAGCCATGATGATCGACGACGGAGTGCTGAAGCGAGCGGCGGCACCGGAGAAATTCGACAACCTATAAGCAACACGGCAAAAAAAAAAAGGTCAATTATATCAGAAAGTATAATTTACGATAAAAATCAAACAAAAATGTAGAAAAACATAACAAATTGCACGATGGTTCGCGGCACCAAAGAAGTAGCGATTAATAGTAGCAATTCAACAAACCCAAAGAAAGACGCGCGAGAAACGAGCAACGCTAGGCGCAATTCAACGAGAAATAGAGAAGAAATGAGAAACGTATAGCGGGCGATAGAGATACAAAGCCGCGAATCAATAGAGATACAAAGGTACAGGAAGCAACAAGATACAAAGCCACAAAGCAACGAGGAGATACAACATTGCGAAGCAACGAGATAAAAAAGAAGCGTCAAAAGAAAACAATTCACGGGGCGAAATATTTATAAGCAATAGTTCGTAGAACTATTTTAAACGTTCGGCCGAAATTTTGAACAGCGAACTCACCAAATTTCGGTCGAGCTGGCACATGCAGTTTTCCCATCTTCGGCAAAAATTCTATTTTCCCGTCTTTGTCAATCTGTAGTTAATCTAAACGGCGAGACGAGTTCCGGCCTATTTATCCTAATTTTTCGGCCGAACTTTCTCATAAGTTCGGCTAGAACTGTGCCGAAAAAAAAAATTCTGCCCTCGATTCTCACAAAAGCATAACCCAACTTCACATTTTAACCCAAAGATTAAAAAATAATAAAATAATAAAACTATTTTTTCAACACTGTATTTTTAACTTATCTCACTATGGTTTAACTCAAATTTCGAGTAGGAGTACTCATTGGATACAAAAATTTAATTCCTCTTCCAAATAGTACACATGGTGCATACTTTCGATGGACCTGCTACCTGAAAAATGAGAAATACATGAAACGTCATTGCAATGAATTTTTTTATGTATTTCTCATTTTCATGTAGCGAGGGTCAATCAAAAGTATTAAACATGGGTACTCCTTCGATGAGCAATAAAATTATGCATCAAAAAAGTGTTCCTGCTCGAAATTTGAGTAAAACCATAGGGATATAAGCGGAAAATATGAGTTGAAAAAGTAGTTTTTTTTCCCTCTAAAATTTGATGATGTAATCTAATATTATTTTATTATTTCCATTATTATTTTATAATTTCCTTAGGAGACCAATTTTAGACCTGAAAATTCCCCTAATGTCTTGCATTTGCTACCTTCTTCTTCCATGCATCAAGAAGCTTAGCATCTGTTGTTGTCAGCTCGTGAATACCACTATCTATGAATTGCTTCATTATGTTGTCCTCTAGCATTGCCTCCATCATGTCCTTCCATGCTATGAAATTATAATTTCCCTCAAGATCATATGATAGTCTCAAGCCATTGAAATACATCTTGATCTACTACTAGGTCCTAAAGGATAAATCTACAAATTCGAACCTGTTTAAAAAAAAAAAATGTTCTTATCTTCAATTGTGATTCCTGACACTCTAATACCATGTCGAAAATATAACAATTAGATTCAATATAATCTTTAATGTACTAAAAAAAAATATTGAATCCTTCTACAATTTGCGGAAACCAAATACAATCGCACAATCACATGACAAGTAAGAGAAAGAAATAATAAATCACATAACAATTAAGAGAAAGGAATAATCAATCACACAAAAAAAAGATGTATATGGGATAATCAATTTCTCAAAACCCCGCTATCTATATATCGCATAAATTCAAGATCATGAAACAATAAAATGTTATTCCTCACACTAAGAAACCTTTGCAATCAACTCAGTGTCTCACTTTGATCCTACTCCAATATGGCTTTTGATCTAAGAGAGTTTGGTCCAATATTTAACCTTTTTTCTTGTTTAGGCCTCGCCGTCATTGCTTACACATTCCTGGGCTAATTGAGCCCTTATTAATTAGGAAAATCCCAAATAATTATTGTGAAATCCTTCCAAGCCTTCTTGGTGACCTCATCCATGAGCTGTACAATTTTCTAATTATAGAATTGATATGTATCTTCCCTTTAACCTCAAACTCAACTTGGCCTTCTTTAGAACTGATATGCAATATCTATTTATAGCGAATTATCAGTGAAATTATTGATCACTACTTGTGAATTAAATCATATTTAATTCATTGGATCTCTCACTAGCTCATCTCTCACTTAAAACTAGTTAAACTAATTATAACTCAATTAATTGGGTTAACTAATTACAACTCGCAAATAACTATAACGAGACCCCTAAAATCATGGGAGAACTCTACATTCCTCCTCTCTAACCTTTAACTAGAATTTCTTAAGATAACTAAGTCTTCATGACTCAGTTAACTAATACAAGTTGTCATGAGATTAAATTACATTTTTTTTTCCAATTTAACTAAGGGAAAAATAAATTAGAAGCCCCTTATGGTACCATTTATGGGTGCCATTTCTGGATGCCATTTTCATTATTTCTTGTTTCCAATTTAAACAATGTGCAAAATCAGTTTGGAGCCATTTTAGTAATTGGGTCAACGAAATATCACTTGGGGTTTGCATAGCTTGCATAGAAATCCTAGGTTACATTGTTCTTACTCATTATGTACTCAAATTCTCATTGATTAATAAAATGAATCAATTATTCTACTTATTTTCTATGGTGTTCCGATTTTGGATCTTGGACTTTTTATTTTTATTCTAGTTCCTAGTTCATGTTTTTTTCTATTTATTGTTATTTTCCAATTAGGAATATTACAATGGTATCAGATCATGATCTTGAATCGTTGTGGGGAAGCTAGCAAGATAATGGAGGTGTTATAATCGCATGCATAGTGATTGGTGAGATTATAGACACTCCAATGATGCAAAAAGATAAGAGTACACAGGGGATCATGGAGGAGTTTATGAGGAAAAGATAACAATTGGTTAGACAGAAGCAACACGTTCTATAGGGGATGCAACAAATTATACGAAAAGCCAAACATGTGCAAGCAGAGCCCAACAATACAAAACCCCTATGTATGTCCAGTTTGACAATACAACCATGAATCATTTTTTGGAATAACTAGAGAAGGAGAAGCATAGATAAACGATGGGATCATCATGTAGAGGAGTGCAGTTAGAGGGTGAGACTAGGGGGTGTTTATGATGGTGGAGACTAGGTTTTAGATGTTAGGAGCATGAGGAGGAGGTTGAGCATGAGGGCACGCACTATGGTGAGGACATCGATATACTCAGTGTGGTGCATGAGTCACCATTGCTGGAGACCTCTTTAATAGCACTGGTTGAAACCTTTGTGGGGAGAGTAGAGCCTACACCCTTAGAGTCATATATTGATGAGGTGTCATCCCTAGATGAGGTGTTAGGATACATAGAGGTACCTAGAGCCATGAATTATTTCCCTGGCCGTGGTCACCTACAGCAACATGAGGAACACATAGAGGGACATGAAATAATCATGGAGGGGAAGTCTATGATCCATATAGAGCCCATGGTGGAGGAGGAAAAGCAATCATATTTTGGGCTAGCCACTGATTTAGAGCATACAAATTAACATATCGTCTCCAGAGCCACAATACCTCCAGACAGTAGATCTCTGTAGGCTTATATAGATGGTACTTGCAATGTTGATAGGCTACCTCTGCATACTAGAGAGGGAGGTACAAAATTATCCTGATAGATTTTATGTACCGACCAGGTTAGTGTGATGACGCAACATGAGCTACACAGGGAGCAACAATCATAGGATGGGTGATTGGTTTTGTGTATGGTTTTTCATGCATTCTATATATATCTCAGGGTTGGATGGTGAAATATATTGAGTCAGTATCTGGTGGATATTTTTAGGAGGTTAGATGCATCCATGGCCATAGTTTGAAAGAGTTTTTCGATTACCAAAGGGGATAGAGGGCCAGGCTATTGTTGAGATCTAGGTGGGATTATCCATCACATCATGGAGTTGGTAGGTGATGGTAGTAGCTACATGATGGAATCGATGGTTTGGCACACACACTGTTTCATATCCCCTAAAAAGTTCCTGACAACACTAGTGACATGATGGATTGGTAGGGGAGCAGAAATATTTCATGATTTGCCATGGAATTTTTGGCATACATGGAATTGTAGGAGGATTAGCCTACTCTCAAAAGAGTTAGTAGCACAATGTGGCATCGACTGGCCACTAGACATGGTGTTGTATGGAGATGATGCTCTCTCACTGTATATTGGACACATGAGCTATTGAGGATAAGCTTAGTAGTGTTTTTTACTTTAGCGTGTGAGGATTTAGGCTTCTTATGTCTATCTAGGCAGACAAGGGGATAAAAATCACATCATGGAGGGCTTACCAGCATAGTGGTAATAAAGATAAGGACCCTAACAAGATGTGGGATGATGCCTGTGGAATCAGTCTTAAATCGTGATATCCAGGGGTGTATAGGGGTATGCAGTGGTGCACAACAATCTGCGAAGGAGCACAGACATGCGAAGTGGTGTGCAAGGTTGCATCATGGTTTAGGAGGAGTGGTTCACATCTTAGTGCATTCCCTCATAGAGTTGAAGAAACATCGATACAAGAGGGATACCAGTTGATACAGGATGATGCAACAACATGTAGAAGGGTTCAACGGTGCATAGATATGTGTGATTAGGTGCAGTTGTATGTGAAATCCCAAAGGTGTTATGGTTATACGTAGTAGTGTGGGGGGTTTTCGTGCGGGCGGGAGATGGATAAGTATGGATATTCCTTGATGAGAATGTCACGCATGTCATTTTCGTGGACATACCTAGGTAAGGAGAGAAGATCAGTCACATGACATCTTGGGAGCGTCCACACGAGTTCTTGATCATACCCATCAGAACCCATGCATCTTCCACTCATTGGCACCATGTGCAGTTGAGGGGATCCTTTTTGTGTTCAATCCAGATCCACATTGTGGATAGCAGGATTTGAATGATTTTCCTAAGAGGACGCTATGATATTTAGTGCCTCAAGGATGTGATAGTTATTCCCCAGTGGAGGAGCAAGGTTGGTACGCAAGTTGAAAACCACAGGTTGGTATATGAGCTGATCTTCTGTAAGGGTGGCATATCGTTCATCACAGAGCCTACACTTGGGGAGCTAGTCATGGGGGAGACCTGTGCCACACTTTCCACAACTCATGTTGGGATCCTTCATTAGTAGAATATGCCATGTATGATTGAGGCAATTTTCCAGTGTGTTTCCGGGCTTCAGATATTTTATTTCCACATTATCGAAAGGGTCGATGGAATTCTTAGTGGTGATGGTTAGAAGGATAAGTATGGATCCACATACATTGAGTCAATTGCGAGTATGATAAACCTATCTATTGGTTGCATTCAAGGGATAGCTACTTGGCACATATGGTTTCTAGTGGTTATCAGTACTACCTAGTGGTAGGCACAAGGAAGTTTAGCATGCATCATATTAGTGTTTGATATATGGAGAATGCATACTGATTGCATGTAGGGACTAGAGATGAGGCATGGATGGATTCAAACAATAGTCAGAGTTATGCCACAATATTTCCAGCAACGGGATCTAGGGATTCAGTTGTTTGATAGATCCCTATGTCTCATGATGAGTGGAGTCATGGCAAAGAGTGATCTAGTTCAAACTTGGGTTGACACATGGGGGTTAGCTGAGGACTTAATTATAATAATGGCAACCTTTCCCGGTTGCTACACAAATTCGGGGTTATCTTTGGATGGGTAGGATTTGGCATCACCGAGATGCATGGGTGGGATGTATTTGGAATTTGTCAGTATTTCACCACCAGGTTCCAGGAGAGGAGCATATGGTATGTGCATGATGGGAAGTCAGTTGTAATTAGAGTGGTGCAGCGTCGACATGGTGGTATATTTTTTAGACTAGCATGGGACCCTGGTATCGAGGGATTCATTTATAATATTATGATGCAAGGATTCAAGGTCAATTAGTGGCAAATTTGGGACCATGGTATCGTTTGCAATGACATTTTGGCCAAAAAGAGAGAGAACTTATTCAAGCATTTATTGAAGACAAGAAATTTTTTGTAGGGAGGACTGTAATATCCCCAATTTTGTGAGCATGGGAGTCACTAAGGAATTGTTCCCAATTTTAGTAATAGTAATTAAAAATGGGAAAATATTACTGAAGAAAGGTGGCTAGTATTATTTTATTGCAGAATAGCGGAAAATTATTATTTTATTAACTGGTGGAAAAAATGACTTAGTGGAAAATTACCCCCAACAATAAAATAATATTAAAAAAAGGATTCTAGAGGCATGAGGAGAAGTTATAAGAGGAAGGAATCATTTTGTGGATTAACTTTGGTCATTTTACAATTTCAACATTATTTCTCTTGATCTACTTAGCCAAGACAACTGTGTTGTTCAACAGAAGGAATTTTCAAGCGAAAATTCCACCTCTACCTTCAGTAAAATTTGTGTTTCACCATAGGGGAGAAAGAAGGAATCCATCTCAAGGCTTCCCTAGGAGCTACATTATAGACCATTTCCCGTTGGAGCGTGATTTTCTTAGGGCATAGAAGGAAATTCGAATGGGCTAAGAGAAGTTAGAAAAAAATGGAGTTTTGGCCAAAGAATTTGTATAGATTCATCCATAGGGAGGGTGAGTTTTTCCTTCGTGATTTTCAAGGCCGAGTGTGCTACATTTCGAGAGGAGTGATTTTCAGGGGTTGGAGGATATTTTTCGAGTAATTAATTTTCCTTCTACATCAGAATTTTTTATACAGGGAATTTTTCTATATAGTTAGAACCATACACATTTCTTGGGGTCATCATGGCATGTTGGATTCAACCCAAACCCTTTCTAGGTTTTTATGGGTTTATTGAGAGGAGTCTCCGACTAATTTTACAAAAACATTATGCGATATTTGGGCCTAAAATTCTCATTTTTATAGTAGGGAAAATTGTTGGTTAGCTGGAGAATTTGCACCATTTCGTCGGTTCAAATTTTTCTTGTAGATAGGCCAACCCTTTTCTAGGTATTTTTGGGTTTGAGGGGAGGAGCTTGCGGTTGCAATTTCAGATCATTCTGGGCATTATTTTGAGTAGATTTTCCAATTCCATTTCGAAGCCTATAACATATTTTCTGGGCAGTGTGCATTATTAGTTTGGAGCCATTTCAGTAGTTGGGTCAATGACATTTCACCAGGGGTTTTCATAGCTTGCATGGAAATCTTAGGTTCCATTTTTCTTACTCATTATGTACCCAGATTCTCATTAATTAATAAAAAGGCTCAATTATTCTGCTTATTTTCTATAGTGTTATGATTTTCGTGCTTGGAATTTAATTTTAATTCTTGTTCCTATTTCATGTTTTTGGTATTTACTATTGTTTTCCAATTAGGAATATTACACCAATGCATGGGCCACCAGGATGCAGGAAAAAAAAGTTGGCACATGCCATAGCTAGTGAGACGGGTTTTTCTTTCTACAAGATTTCACCTATTGAAGTGGTTTCTAGAGTGTCAGGTTGGTGTCAATTTATCTTTTAAAAAATGTTGCCTATTTTATTTTTAATATAAACAATGTACGCATATAAGGAATTAAAAATAGTCTACCAAGTAGGCACTAGAGGCATATGCAAGAGGCAATGGCCCTCACAGCAACTATTATAACTATCTTAGATGAAAATTTCATAGCATCAAACATCTTGGAAATTCGTGATATTCAGAAATATAAACCACTTAAAATTTTAAACTCCATAAATACCCACATGATATAGAAGTATGCATTTGTGATATTTTATGGCATTTTAAATTTTATATGCATTTGTGTCTTTGGACTAGTAAAAAGTTGTATGCACATTTGTTTGTATTTTATCTCCAAACTATATTTGTGAGTACATATACATGTTCACAATGCTTTGAAATGGTATCATTTACAACTCCTTGGCTATATAGATATGCGTGCATAGAATGTAGGTTATAGTTTACTATACTTAGCTTTGTGTTAAATGGTTTAATGGAAGTGTGCTCGAAGATATTTTTGGACAAGAAGCCAATATTGTAAGAAGTAATAATAAGTATATTCAAGAATTGATTTTGTGCTTGGTTGTAAAGGTTACAAGTGTACAAAAATATTGTGCCTGGTTTGGTTGATGAATTTCACCTTGATTATATTTTGAAATGAATTCAAATATTTATGCATGATATAATATGAATGGAAAAAATATTTCAAATCGTTTTCCATGGGAGAATTAATACATCACCCTTTTTTAAGGACGTCATTATAAGTTCAAAAATAATACATTAAATATCTAGTGCATTCTTGGGTATTTGTTTCCATTGATTAGGTCATACTTCAATAGAAAAACTTCTTCTCTAGGTTAGCTACCTATCTGATGAGAGAATAGGTACGATTATTTACATGTAGAGTTTATAGCTCATGCACTTATATATTCCTTTATTCTTGCAGCTATTTTCTCTTATGGTGGCTATCATTTTTAACCCTAGCTAACAAGAGGGTCTTATCATGTTTTTTGTTTCCATTCTATAGGCCCCTACATTTGCATGGATTACCATGTGATGGAGAGTTTTACCTTGATCATTCTTGGGGATAGTTTAAGAAGGTAACCAATATTTTTTTCTTTCATTTTTATAAGTAAACTTGTAGGATATCCATGGTCTAGCTTACAATTTGAAGTTGGAGTAAGTTTCATAGGTTTCTTTAATGGGTAAATGATTTCCATAATTTAAAAAAGATACCGTAGAAAATTTTAGATAGGCTAGAGAGGTGTTTCACATCTATAAATAAGATAGAGATATGTCCAAGACATAAATTTGTGGTTAGGGAATCATACATGCACGAAATACAAAAAAGTTCACCTAGTTGGAAACCCTTGTAACCCTTGTTGGTACCCCTTCAAGTACTACCTAGTCAAAAAAACCCATGCATGCGAAATTCTCTTCCATATACCATTACGTATATCATAAGCCATACATTTATCATATAATCATACATAGATAACCTACTTGAATTTTTTACTACTATAGTGGCACCGAGAACAACACTCATGAAAATTACCCTCTCATGCTTGGGTAATCAGGAAATATGGCTAAGGGTATGATTGACCCTCCTTAGTTAGTTCCCTAAGATATTAGGTTGATTTTTTTGACTTGTAATTATATCATAGATCTATAGCATAGGTGTTAATTTTAGATAACAATGGTATGTTCTATGCTTGCAACAATTACTTCAATATCCTTTTAGTATCACACTGAAAATTCTGAATTAATTAATTTCCAATAACAATCACATAAAAAATTAATTCACATTGACAGTAATTGTAAATAGAACATAAGAAATAAATGCAGAAGACAAATCAAGACATGAGAACACCAATATTTGTCTAAATCCATGGAAAAACCTCAAGATGCAGAAAACCCTTAATTAATCCTTCTTATTATCAAATATCAAATGTTCAACAAAGAAAAAATTTCTAATAGAGTAAAATGATGAAATTCAAAGTCAACATTGAATTTTTCAAAGCAAACCAATTGCAAATCTTATCTACTTGATGAAGGTTCACAATTATGAAAGTTAGCAACAATCAACTTTCCCTAACCAGTCAACAGTCAACACAATATTCAAACTTTCATTCTTAAGCTTGGTCAACGTTAGTCAAATTTAGCCTTCCTTGGTGTTCAAACAACAGTAAAAATTATCAACAAATCAAGCTATCAAACCCAGTCAAATCATGTAGTTAACTTACTATAAAACAATCCTAGAACTCTATGACCAACCCCAATCAAATAAATCATTTTTCCTCAGTTTTTGTGCTAGATATTGTAGCATTATTGGAGGCCTATCCCCGGTCAAAACATAGTCAAGCAATCACTTAAATTTCAAAGTCAAAGCTGGTTAGAGTCTCCTCAAGAAAAAAAAATCAACACAGGTCAAATCAACTCCAAAAATCACACATGTGGAAGAAGAACAACCTTCCTCAGACTTGTACGACCCAATCAATGAAGGAGAGAGAAGAATATGTTAGAATGAGGGTCTCCTTTATTTATATGTGATGGGGGGGTCAATTTTTGTAATTGACCCCAAGACGACCTTGACCAATTGTGCTCTTATGGGGTTGACTTTTAAAACATATTTCTCCTTGTCTGAATTCAGTGCTTCCAGGGTC
This sequence comes from Pinus albicaulis, assembly GCA_034641835.2. Lineage (NCBI taxonomy): Eukaryota > Viridiplantae > Streptophyta > Pinopsida > Pinales > Pinaceae > Pinus > Pinus albicaulis. The sequence goes on along the minus strand of CM076582.1, from coordinate 160,883,988 downwards.
GATTTTGATCCTCTAGAAAAGAGGAATATTTTCCAATAGTCATATTTGGACAATGAGTTTCCCAACGTGTAATTTATCCCCATTTTCACATTTTAACAATCATAAACTCCCTTATCCTTAGGACCTTTGAGACCGTACTCATTCACATTATATCATAAGAAATATAAAAGGAGTTGTTGTGTATAAATATTGAATATTTCGTTGCTAAAAACCATAACTCTTCTTATAGCATCTAATTTCAAAAATTCATACATAATCTCCACTATTATGAATTTGAGCATTTTTTCAGCACAATATTATTTGTATGGGAGCATTAATCCATAGGAGTAAGTGGATCCACTAGCACCATTACTGGATAATTATTTAGTGGTTGCATGTATTAATGCATTAGTATAATTATGATGAATGGATAATCACTGGTAGTTGTATGGATGAATGATAGTGATTGGATAATTATTGGTATTTGTATGGATGAATACATCAGTGAAAAAATAATTATGATAATGTTGATGATAAATTTGACATCTTGTAATCATGAAACTCTTAATGGAAGGTCCTTAACAAACTCCTAGTTGTGATACATCAACTAGGAGGCTAGGGCTAATGGCCTTCACCTTTCATTTGACATGAAATTTGGTTCATGAAGAGACCCTTGTGAGGTCTATCCTTGGTGGATAAGGATAGGGGCACTAGGAAATCTTTCATAGGGGTAGGTTGTCTCATCTTGTCTTATTAACAAGTTTCAAACATTAATTTTCAACAATTATAATAAATAATAAGTGATATTCTTCTTCACAAACTAGTTAAAAGTAAGATTTGTAATAATCATTAATAAATATATCATCACTAATAATCTAGTATAGTGGCCAGCTTGAACTCTCATCCTTTACATCTGAGTGATAGGCTTCAAGGCACCCTGATGAGGATAACAATTGTTGCATATATTTGTATCAGAGAGCAAGGATTATGATAGAGACTTGAGGTCCTTCCTCATTCATTAGTGTTCCCTAGTTGCCTGAAAATAATATACCAAGAGGGAGTGTCCATCTTTATTTTTCATATCTGGACCATTGGGTTTCTTGGGAGTAATAATTAACCCCTCAAACTCATTAAAAAATTCAAGTATTCTCCTTCCATCACATTCTACATCCAAGCATGGACTTGGATATATTAGCATTGATATTGCATTGTGGTTGGTTTCAAAGGTGAGAGTTTTGGACTCTGCAATAATGAGGATTAAAACTCACTCAAATTCAAATCTCATCGGTTTTTTTCCCTTTTCTCGAAGTTACAAAGTATAGGTTTCAAGAATAGCCTCTCAATTGTCCTAAGTATTAACATCTTAATGTTTCTTATTCCTTGAAAGAAGCATTCTTAGCCATATTTTTAGCTTGATTAAAGTTGACTATTGCATCCTTGGTAATGACATCTCCAAACCCTCCATTTTTTAGCCAACATGAAATCCATTTCCATCTTGCTTACTCAAGATTATTAGAGTGGTACTTTACTTCTCAACCCTATGCTTGAGTATATATGAATTCAACCTTGTATTATGGGTGGATATTACATGAAAAAGAGTGGATTAATAGCCATTTTTAGTATGGGTGCATTCACACACAAGATATGAATTTATAATTGTACATATTCATGTATAAAGAACATCCCTTTGTTGTAATAATAGGTGATGGCACCAAGAATTCCCTTCATGGGAAGTATGGTTATATACATACCTTACCATTATATTTTTCTTAGTAGAGGGAGAGTTGAGGAGTGATGGATTAACAAGGTACATTAGGGGAATTTTAAGGTCATAAGAAAATTGTACAACCAAAATAGAATTTATAAGAACCAATAGGATTCAAGATGATGATGTCAACCATGGGGGATCATTTGAACCATTTTTGGAGTAAAAATGTAAAAATATTAAAATATAATAAAATAATAAAACTACTTTTTCAAGTCGTATTTTCAACTTATCTCCCTAAGGTTTTAGTCAAATTTCGAGCGAGACTACTCGTTGGATGCAAAATTTAATTCCTCATCCAATGAGTACCCATGTTGCATACTTTTGATGGACTCCTCTACACGAAAAGGGAGAAATACATAAAAAAACATGATTGTTGTTGGGTGCTAGCTTTGCACACTTTTCCTACATTTGTTTCCCCTATTTTACCTCATGAATATAACTATTGGGACTATCTTTCCTCTTTTTCCTACCATTCTATCTTAACTTATGCTATTTCACCTTATTTTCATTACTCTGCCATTTCATCAAATATTATGATGTATCATGCCATATTTATGATTAACTGAGGATGAATGTTTGGAGAAGATCTACGGTCTTTTGTTGTCTTTCTAGATGCCATTGGTAGCACAAAATATCCTGAGCATGCAGCATACAGGAGCAGTTAAGGGTGTTCTCTTACAGTGAGCTTTTTATACCATGACGTTGTTGCACAATGCTGTTAAAGACCCACTGGTGAACTGTTGTTACAACTGTACCGCTGACTGGATCTCGTCAACTCCTAATGTTGACATGTCCTCTAGTTGTTATGATACAGTTGTGATTTATCGTGATAGTTGTAGAAGTTATTAAGTATTTTATTTTTGGATAACAGCCTCTAGGTGTTTTTTACTGTAATCTATAATTTTAAAGTCAGAATTTTATTAAGAAGTGGTTATAACCATATGCATTCTATTTCGATCAGCATGAGAATCATACGATTCTCATGACTGATCCATCCCTCATTTTTCTAAGATGTAACCACTATATAGTTCTCATCCCTTAAGGTCGAAAGGTTAGCAGAGAACAACATTACTTTGGCTCTGTAATTTTTCTCATATTAATACGAATTATCCTATTATTGTTGTTACATGTGTTATTTGATTTAGTTTCCTTAAGTTATTTCTCTACCTGTGCCCTGCTAGGGAGGAAGGGCACTCCTCTTTAGCAAGGATTGCAGTGACTAATGTAGTTGTTTATATGTGTTTCTATTTTTTTGTGTCAGTAGAAGTGTTTCTGCTGGTGTTTTAGTTGTGAATAGATCTGCTTCAATTCCAATGTTTTATATGTTTTTAGACATATGAGATCAAATATACCAGTTGGATAGTTGTTGTGTGGCATGTAGAATAGATTAATTGAGGTGTGATTACACTCTTTTATATCATTTTATTTCTGCATGAGTGATTTCCTTCCAACATTTACTTCAGAAATGATTTCCTTTATTTGGATTTACTTATGGTTTGATGTATTCGCACAAACAGTGCGACAACCATTGAAGTAAAAAAATGTCCCTGGGTTGATAATTTATGTGTACTGTTTTAGTCATTTAATAGTGATTAATACAGCTCAACAATTGCAGTCATGTTTTTCATGTATTTCTCATTTTTCATGTAGCAGGGTCCATCAAAATTATGGAACATAGGTACTCCTTGGATGAGGAATCAAATTTTGCATCCAACGAGTGTTTCCGCTCAAAATTTTAGTAAACCCATAGGGATATAAATTGAAAATATGAGTTGAAACAAAAAAATAGTTTTTCCCTCTAAAATTTGATTATGTGATCTAATTTTATTTTATTATTTCCACTATTGTTTTATAATTTCCTTAGGAGGCTCGTTTTATACCCCAAAATTCCCCTAATGAAAATAAGGGAAATTCACTTGATAACATTCTTAACCCAATGAATCAAATTTCTGAGCAACCTTTAAGTGGATAGATGAGTTACCTAGCATTTATGTAAGGTTGATGAAGTTGTAATGGATAGGTCATTACTGCTAGTAGGGTCTAAGGGAAACTAGTTTACATTAGTATTATTCGTGATTAAGCTACATGATGGATACAAGTATTCTTCATGTATGTGGGGTTTCCCTGTTATGGTTTGGGTGGTGATCATGTCAAGATTTGGGTCTCTACATTCTGTAAAATTTTGGCCTTGAAATCCTTACAATATGACATTTCTAGCATTAGGCCATAATTTTTGTTCTTTAACACTTCTTTTGGGATATGATTTTATAGCCTAGGGTTATCTTTCTTGAGTTTGTACGACAAACCATAAATACGACCTTTTAAAAAATTAGGCTGAGGGCCTTTATGACCTCATATGTATTATTTTACCATAATTTTTTTCTAGTTACATATATTAATATATGTATATGTAGGTGGGTGTAATGAAGACCTTTTATTTGAATAAAAGCAAGCTCATACATAGACTTTATCTCTCACTGATAGAGAGTTCAAAACCTTGAATTTTCATGTCTAAATTTCTTGATTTTGTTAAACCATTTGAAAAATGCCATGTAAAAGCCTTAGATATGGTGAATTTAGGTTTAAAATCCTTCCAATGAAGCCCCACATTCCCTAGAAAATCGAGTGTTTAAGATATGTCACCTAACTAATTAGCTTACTGACATTCTCTCAATCCCTTTATAAAGGGAATTATAATATGCTAGCACCCATTGGGAGAAAGCGACATGTGCTATGAGGAGGGTGATAGGGGTGATAGACCTCCACATTTAGCTATTTTTTTTGGTTAAGGAAAATTGTGTCCCCAGAGAATATATTCCTTCCCTAGAAACATGTCATTTATAGCACATGATCTCCCATGCAATAAACCTTGAGAATCATAAGATGCACGTGAAACAAGTAGGTGGCGTTTGTTTTGCTGGAAAAATAATTGCATCAGTGAGTGAGATGAGGAGGATGACTTGAATTTCTCATTCATTGTTATTGATTTCTTGAAAAAAATATACCAAGGGGGGTTTTCCTTCTTAGTTCTGCATATATAAAAACTTGGGTTTCTTGGGAGTAACACATAACCCATTAATCAATCATTGATTTCACCATAGGTTTTGAATCTATATTCATCGCCATAGAATAACCTATTTTTGGGTATTGATACATGACTTGCACTCTTCAACATGCTTTAGGAGTAGGAAAAATGAATCATAGTGAATTTGAGTGATGGTAAAGGAGCAAGAAAAGGAACAAGAAACATAAAAAGAGGAATATATACACGAGGAGATAACCCCAAGTTTTGAAAAATAATAAATGAATCTAACCATATATTGTAATGTCTTAATAGGAATTAACACTCCTCAAAATTTCAAGATAGAAGGATATATCAATAAGAAAATGGTATTAGTACTAATTGATTTGGGTAGTACCCGTAATTTTATTCATTGCAAGATAGCCAAGGATTTGAATTTCTTTCTATATCCATCCCCAAAATGTAAAATGATGGTTGCAAACAGAGGAAATATAAATTTATAAGGTAAGTTTCATAATATCAAGATAACCATGTGTGAATATGTATTGAATATTCAAATGCTTTCCATTCCAATGGGTGGTGTTGATGTTATATTAGGAGTCTAATGGTTACAATATTTGGGGACAATAGCTTTTAATGTTCAAGAACTTTTCTTGAATTTTTTCTTGGAAAGAAAGCAAATTGAATTAAGGGGTATTGCATGGAAAACTAGGAAGATAATCAAATATAATGGCATGACAAATCTTTTGATGAAGGAACAATGAGGGGTAATTGCACAATTATTCTCACTAGATTTTCAATCATCTATGTCATCTATTTCTCTAGATCTCCAGAAATCCATTAAAAATCATGCAAAGGTATTTGAGACTCCCAAAGGTCTCCCACCTATTTGAAATCATGCTCATTATATTCATTTGATTCCAAAAATTGTTCATCCAAACATCAAACCTTACGATATTTGTATGCCCTGAAGAGTAAAATTGAACATATGATTGAAGAAATGCTAGAGGAAAGTATAATTCAACCTAGAATAAGTTGTTTCTCTTCTCCAGTAGTATTTATGTGAAATAAGGATTGATCATGGCATATGTGTATGGATTATAAAGAGATCAAGAAGCTCACTATTAAAGATAAATTTCCCATTCATGTCATTGATGAATTGTTGGATGAACTACATATATCAATTCACTTACCCCAAATCGATTTTCATTCGATGTATCATGATATTAGAATGAAGACAAAATACATTTTGAAAATAGAATTTTGAACTCACGAATGTTATTATGAATTTTTTTTCATGCCTAATGGCCTTACTAGTGAACCTCCTACATTTCAAGGTTTGAGGAATTCCACTTTCAATCCCAACCTTAGAAAATTTGTATCAATATTTTTTATGATATACTAATCTACAACAAGTCTTGGAAATATCAGGTTCAACATGTTAAGAGGGTGCTCAAAATTTTGGAAGAGAAACAATTGTATACAAAACCTTCCAAATGTTTCTTTAGGGTGTAGGAAGTGGAATAGTTGGGTCATATTGTATGTCATGAGGGTGTTAAGGTAGACCCTAAAAAAATTACAACCATCAAGGAATGGAAAATTCCCACAACCTTAAGGCATCTTAGATGATTTCTTAGGTTGAAAAGCTATTATTTCAATTTTGTCAAGAATTATGGGAAAAAACCAGCACCTCTAACAACATTACTAAAGAAAGATGCATTTTTTGGGACTCTAGTTGCAACTAAGTCATTTGGAAATCTTAAAGAAGAAATGTGATAAGCACCAATGTTAGCTACACCATACTTCACAAAACAATTTACCATGGAATCCAGTGCCTAAATAAATGGAATTAGTGTTTTTCTAGTGCAACAAGGAAGACCCATTTCTTTTGAAAGTCATCCAATCAAGGGAAAGTATCTACGCAAACCTATTTATGAGAAGGAAATGTTGGAAATACTACACGCCCTAAAGAAATAATACCCTTACCTAATGGGAAGACATTGCAAGGTAAAAACATACCATGATAGTCTTAAACACTTATTGGAATAGAGTTTATCTTCAGAAGCACAATGAAAATGGGTCACAAATATGTTGGGTTATGACTTTGAAATTATCTATAAGAAGGGAAGAAAAATGTTGTTGCATATGCACTATCTAGGAGGGATGAGGATGTGGGTGCATTGCACTGTGTCATTTCTATTATCCAACCTAATTGGATAACCGACGCAAGGGATGAATGGAAGAATAATGAAGAACTATGGACACTCATTCAAGATCTGCATGAAGATCCTAGTGCATCTGATACATTTATATGGAAAAATGATTTCTCATGGTACAAATATTGCTTATATCTAGGAATGAAATCACAACTGAAAGAAAAGTTTATTTTGTAATTATACGCCTCTCCTATAGGAGGGCACTAGAGATTTTTAAAAACTTACCATAGGGTCAAGAAGGATTTTTTCTGTTATGGCCAAAAATATTATATTCAGAAGTTTGTGGTAGAATGTCTAGTTTTCCAACAAAATAATGTTGATACAATTATGACTCCTAGTCTGTTACAACCATTAACCATTTTAGGTTAGCATCGGGAGGAGGTCTCAATGGATTTTATCATAGTTATTCCTAAGGAAAAAAGAAAGAGTGTCATCATGGTGGTGGTTGATAGACTTACCAAGTGTGCACACTTTCATGCACTATTGCTTTTGTGGAAATAGTTCAAAAGATAGATGGAAACCTAAAGATTATTGTATGTGACAAAGATCGCTTTTTTCAGTCAAATATTTTGGACAAAAGTATATTCTTGTCTTGGTACTTAGTTAGCTCGTAGCTCATATTATCATCCTCAATCAGATGGGAAAATTGGGACAATGAACATATGTTTGGAAGTATAACTTTGTTTCTTTGTATCTGATAAACATACATAATAGGTCAAGTGGTTACATCTAGAAAAATTGTATTATAACACTTCTTTCTATACTATAAAAAAATGAACCCATTTATGGCGCTTTATGGATGTCGTCCACCATCCATCATATAATTATTAAGAGAAAATTCTAAGGTTCAAACAGTGGAAGATCACATCAAGCATTATCAACAAGTTCTCCAACTCTTAAAGGATAACTTGACTTTGACACAGAATCGAATGAAACAACAAGCAAATCAACATCACATTGAAAGAAATTTTGATGTGGATGATTGGTTTTTTTTATGGCTACAACCATACAAAAAAAATTTCCCTCAAGAAAGCTAAGAGGATAATAAATTATCACCGAAATACTATGGTCCTTACTGGCTGTTGCAAAATATTGGTACCATGTCATACAAATTGGAGCTACCAACATCTTCGTGAAAACACCCAATTTTCCATGTTTCATTTAAAAATATATATATAGGTCACAAGACCCCAATTCAACCTATATTTATAGAACTTGATGAGGAAGGAAAGATCATATTGGAGCCTGAAAAATCATGAAAACAAGAATCTAGAAGCTATGGAATTAATCAATTTTAGAGTATCTCATAAAGTGGAAGAACTTACCTCTTGAAGATTCTGACTGGGAGGATGATTATTTTATATATAATCATCTATAACTACTCAAGCATTGAGGAAAACACTTTTTTTAAAGGAGAGGGGCATGTTAGGTCTCTATAATACTAGTGTAGCCCCCATATTGTTGTTGTTGTACCCCATATAATCCCACTATTATTATTCTTGAGCCCTTTAATTATTATTGTTATGTAGGACCTAATATTATTTTGTCCCTTTAGACTCCTATATATATCGAGGCTTTTTCATACAAGGATTGTTCACTTATGTGATGTAAAGGGAGGTTTTCCCCTCAAAGTTTTTGTAATTATGGCTATTATGTTGTCCTTGATGGGAACATGCATGTCAAATATGGAATTGATGTAAACCTAGTTATAATATCATGATGTTTATAGAATTTCTATAGATGACTTGAATGATGGTACAAACATCACAGAGGATAAGGAAGATTATTGACAACTCATTCACAACATGTAGGGAAAGTGTGAAGTTTGAAAATTATATGCGGCCCTATGAAGAATAGTCATGTACATACACAATTTTAATGAGCAAGAGTTGTGTACACACCCTACCCATGGAAAAAAAAAAAACATGAGATTTTCGCATGGTAATATCCCACGGTTTTGTGATGGCAACAGATATTTGATCTCGTCAAACAATTACTAGCAACAAACCCAAGGTATTTTCATGTCGTATTTGAAATACATATAACTATAAAAGGAGAAGGATATCAAGGAGTTGGTTTTGCATTCAACTAATTATTCTTGTATGTATATGACGTTGAACAAGTATTCACCGGGAAGTAAGAAGGAGGATAATCTATAAGAGATATGAATTTGTACAAGTAAAATAATGAATGTATTTCAAGTATAATGGAGGAAAAGTGAAATGATATAATTGAAAATTAGTATGAATGTGCTTATGTAGGGATTATGAAAAAATTATTTGTAGTATATACGTCCATCTGTATTGATCCTTTGAGATATAGTTGATTTTATAATTGTTTTTTGATGTGTACGCTACCTTCATTCTTGAATATTGCATACATACGTGAATATACTTTTGAAAATTCACATGTATATTCTAAATAGTTGTGATTTGGTTAATTTTTTCACTTATAGGTAAATATGGTCCTTTCTATTGTTGGAAACTAGATCACTACTGAGAGGGGGGGAGGTGAATCAGTGGTGTGGCACTATTAAAATTTATCCAATTAATTAATATTTTACCATGCATAAAATGAAACAAATAATCAGATATTACAACATCATAAATAAACATGCAACCACAAAATAAATCAACACAAGAACAATTGTTTCTGGTGGAAACCCCATCCTAGGAAAAAAACCACCCAATTATTTTTGCACTGCTCAATTACTCCATTAAATATAAATATATTATACATGGATTGTCTCACTCCCATGAGCCTTGAAGACTTGAATTATCTCAACATAATTTGGCACTATCAGACTAGAAATTGTTTCTCTTATGGATCTATGGACTACCATCCATAGAAATACACCACGATCAATGATCCTCGCCTGGTTACTACTGAACTAAAAATTCAAATCTATAGACTTTGATATTCTAGTCACCACCATGACCAATGAGCCTCACCCAATTTCTACCGAAATATCCAGCCACCATTAGATGCAGAAATCTATTCCATCTATTGAATCTGCCAACTCACTGTATACTCAAATACTTCATGTCCTCAATACCTCCATGCGAGCCATGCCTCATATATTTCCAGATTGGACTCTGAAAACTTGCTCAACTTGAGCACTACAATAACATATCATCAAATATAATATAAATTTGAAGCTTTAGATGCCATTAAAAACTCCACAAAAAAACTCCACTTCAGCTAGAAAACCATCTCCTTAAACAGCACACATCATACCTCAATAATTGCTCAATATCATGGTTGAATCATACGTCAACTCATTTCTTGTACTATTGTAAACTACTTCAGAAATTATGCATAATATAAGATATGCATCTTGAAGGCTCTTCTCCAAGTTCTCACTCCACAACTCAACTAGAAAATCAACCATATCACAATGATCTATCTTCAATATGTATATGAACTCAAGTTCTCAACTCAATAATTACTTATAACTACTAATTTCAACAATCATTTTCATATCCTTCCTTTGATCTAGATTCAACTCATTGACATCAACCACTTCTTCCTGCATACATACTATATTATCAACTTTAATAATATTTTAAGTCCCCACAAATTTTCCAACCATAAACCAGAAAGTTTTTTGTCAAGTATGTCACAATACACGAAAATATGCTCAAGAGCACGAAAAGTTGTAGTGAAACTCAATAAATCCCTGGTCTCTCCCATAACACTGGCATGTATTTGGGGCCATAATCGCTCCCTTGAGCATGTCTTGCATGTGGTTGGATCTTCCAGTCACTCCCATATGCCTCTTTGAATGTGATTGGGGTTTAGGCACAGTAAAAACATAATTCCTTCAACCCAGAACCGTTGCCACCTATTCCATCATCTTCATCTACTCCAGTACACTCCTCCAAGCCTTAGCAAGAAGTTTGAAACTGATGAATATGAAAGGAACTAGTCTACAACATGCTAGACCTGTTTTTCCAACCTTAGGACCAAGACTAACACCTTCAACTCCTCAAGAAACAACCTCAACAACTCTAAACACCTCAACCAACATATGTAGCAACATTTATGACCTTTGTAGCAGCATATCCAAGTCCCGAAGCATCAACACCATGCCATTCAACTGCCTCCATCACTGGTAGAAGCACCTCCAACAAAAGAAACCACATCTCAAACACATACCAACATATGCAATATGAAACATCTAGACCAACACTCCAAACACCTGTAGTAGCACCATCTCCAGGCTACAACACAACATCAATAGCCATAGCAGCAATTCGCTCATGCAACATCAACATCTCCAAGCTACAACATAACATCACAAGCATATTTCCATCCTCCTTCAATAGAAACATCTCCAACCACAACATGTGGATCCATCTTGAATTAAAAAACCACAACTCATCACAACTACTAGGACTATTCATAATTATGTTGGCATCAATGCCAACTAAATAAGACCATCACCAAACATGCATCACCATACACATGACAAGCAAAAGCAAGAGCTTGTTTATATTAATGCCAACATATGTTATTAGTTGATGATTAATAGAGCTTGATGAAGTCACTATTATGAATGGTTTACTACAAGAGCTTCATAAATATTGACTTTAGATATGTACATAGTTCTTATGCCTTCTCAACATGTATATACAAAAATTTCCTTCATAGCAGTTGTTGGGTCATAAAGGTGATTGTTTAAAGGTAACCTCAATACTATTCATTAGTTATCAACCCAAGGAAAGTATTGTTACTTTAATAATGTAATCATAATATATGCAAGTGACATTGGAGGTTAACTATGATAAATTATAATAGGGAAGATTGTCTAATTCTCGAAGTTCAATCAAATCAAATTGAAATTGAATTATGATATGCTCCTAACTCTTCAAGGGAACTAACTCTATTCTAAGCCTATGCAGAAATAACTTACTTAAGACTAAAAATAATAAAATACAATGGAACAACACGCTTTGATGAATTGGACAACAACATTAACGAATTGAACAACAATTCTAATAAAATTGAATAGCAATCAATTATTCTAGATTTTGCAATGGACTTCTCTTTTCATCGACTAATAACATTCTTCTGAATCAAACATCAACAAAACACTCACAGTGATGATGAAAAATGTCAACTATATGCAAAATTGAAAAATAGCTGTGTTGGAACTAACCTAGCAATTGTAAAAGCATTGAATTCAGATAAAAGAACGTGAATGGTAAACTAGTCTATTGAAAAGGAATATATAACATCTCATGCTTGCAATTAACCGATTCAAATGATATATTATGAAATTCAATGGATAGCTTGAGAACGTTAATTCTGTAAATAAATGCAAATCACATAAATAGCATAATAACCCCCAAGGTTGGGCCCAAAGCCATTAGAAGCCTACTGCTAAGGAATACTGAGAATTTTTCTATTCCAAAAACGCCAAATTCTTCATTAATCCACCAAGAAATACATTAATACAAAAATTGGCGATTCTGTCCGAGTACGTTTATTACAGAAAGATTAAATTACAAGAACTGTTTTTCTTGTTCATTCTTCCATATTTTATAGCTTAAAGGTGAATTCATGAGTAGTAACAGATCTTTCTCATTATGGGACCCTACTGCTTCGTGGTTGTCGATTGAGTACTCCAAGCATGGTCGTACCTTTCCATATTTCGTTGATTTGTAAGAGCCGATATGATTCCATACACCTCCCTTGTCTACTATCTTTCGGTCATCCAGTCAACAGTTTGTATGCTTTTCTTCCCTATCAATAAAGGTGGTGACAAATCGGTTTTTACGTTATCAAACACTCCCTTTATCACTAATCCATTATGCATCACTTTTGCATTATTTTCCTTTACTTTATTTCTAAGATGAAGGGAAAATTTATAAAAGTGTAATGATGGGGTGGAAACATACCTTTTTCTTGGCCCAAAATACTCCCTTGCTTACCTTTTTTCAGGTCCTCATGTAAATAAATGGTTGAGGTGTAGATGGGTTAAGGAATATGCAAGGTATACCTATTCTTTGTAAAGTATGAATCCATGCCTCTATTTGATATTTGCAAATGTTGCATTGGTGTGCCCCTATGGTAACTCATAATAGTGATGATAGACTTCTGGGGGGTACCAAATGAGGGGGCACCTATATCTATATCCTATCCATGTAGGACCCATGTTCAAAATTAGGTTTATGTATAGAAGAAAACTGGAGGTAGCATCTTTGAAGTTCCAGTAACCAAATGGCTCTATGTTCTTCACATTATTTGTAGAGGCTAGCCATCTTTGTTTGGCCACTGCTAATGCTTCTTCCTGAATATCTTGGAAGTATGCCCCCCCATTATGCACAATATCTCTGTGAATTGTCCCCAATTTGGATATCACTCCCTTTCGCTGCATGAATTTCTTATGTTGGGTAAAAAGGTACAGGGGTTTAGTAGGTTCCCCTTTGACCCATAGGTCTAGGCCATGCTCTCTTTTCTGAAAAGTGGTGTAGGCCTTAGCCCACCAATTTTGGTTTTTAGCAAAATATAGGAAGGCCTGGAACTAAATGTCCCCTATGAAGGGGCTGGGATTACTGTCCTTGTCCTCCTCTAGAAAGAAATTGTGTAAATATAATTCACACAAAATATGTTGGACCTGCTCATCCTGGTCATTGCAACACTAGAAAAATTCCTCAATGGTTTTAAAAATGGTGGGCTTCCCTACCCTAACAACCTTGATTTTCAACAATAAATACCGTTCCACGAAGAATAAAGCATAGTTAGTGGTTGGTGCCCTGCAAGTTAATACATCTGAGTAAAGAGAGAAAACCATAATGGTTTTCTCTTTAGCTTGTTCCACTTACTCTTGTGTTTTCTTTACTTTTGTCCTTTCTTCCCTGAGTTGATCAAATGTTTCATCCTCAGTTGCAGAAAGGTCTTTAAACCATTTCAGTAGTGTCTGATGTTCCTATAAGGGTATCACCTCCTTTCTACACTGGGCTTATTCGTGTTGGACTTGAATTAATTCATTGTGCAACTTCTAATTGGAAGCCTTTTCTACTAGGGTAGTGTAGGTAGGTGTCACTTTTTTTTGAGTCCCCTTAACTTCTGTAAGTTCCATATTAGTCTGCATAAAGGCTTTGACAATGTGTACCAACTCAGTTTGTACATAGGCTTCAACCTTATTCATTAACTCAGTTTGTACAGAAGCTTCAGTGGTATCTATTAAATTGGTCTGTACAGAGGCTTTAGCTTTGTCCATTAGGTTAGCCTGTACATAAATTTCAGCAGTATCTACCATTTGGGCAACAAAATCTATTTGGGTTCCCATGGTATCCAATTTCTTCTCAAGCTTCCAAGCCTTGTTTGCTTCTTTCAAATGTTTCCTCGAATATTTTATCATTTTTCTCAACCTCTTACACTTACTGCTCATTTTCCTGAACTTAATCTCAACTAATTTTTCTTTTGGCACAATTTTGGCAGGAGAAGAAGGAGCAGTGGCTTCGGTTTCGAAAATGGTTGTGCCAGTTCTAAGGTTATCAGCAATGATGTTTTCTTCAAGCGTCTAAGAGTTTATTTCAACATTAACATCATGGCTGGGTGAAATAGCATTTCCTTCAAGCGTTAGGGGGACTATTTCAATTCTTGTATTTTTTTCTAATAGAATAGTGTCTCCTGACCGGCTTCTAGATTCAGTTATTCCTTCTATCCAGTCTTCCCTACTCATCCATTCATTATCATAGGGGGTTAAAACCCTCGAAGCCTGCAATTTTTCATGGTGAGGTAATATTTCAGTGTGGCCAAAGCTACTAGCAGTGGCAGACTGGTTCAATAGGTTCCCCTGCCCCTCAAATTGTTCAGATGGGCTCCCAATTTCACGAGATGCTCTCATTTGCTCAAGAACGTGAGCCATTTATTCTTCATAGTCTTGTAGGGATATATTTTGAGGGCTTGAAGGTGGTGTATGGGATGGTCCTGCCTCATATAGAAATTCAGAGGTGTCTTGTTGTAGCTGTAGCCTTTCAGACCATATCTGCTTCCCTGGTTCTGAGGTTAAAACATGGGCCCTCTTCCCTCTTGCTCTCTTGGGTATGTTTATTTTGGGAAGTTCAATCTCTGCTCTGACAGGGTTTTCCTTAGGGGGAGGTACGACAGGATTAATGAAGCTTTCCCAAGTTGTCTGGTGTTTTTCTAGCTCATGAAAGATGATCAATTTAATCAAGCCATGGTGGCTGACAACTGCTAGGGGGTTTTTTGATTTTCTAATTCAAACAATAGTATCGTGCAATACAGAATTTAGAAAAAAAGAAATTTAACTGAACTTTTTCTCTTGAGAACAACTAATAGTTTAAGTTGGTGGGACTTTACCACATCTTGGTGTTCATCGCATGTGATATATATTTGAATGAACACTGACAATTCTTGCCAAGGTTGCTACAAGGATGTAGGATTAATACCCTTCCCTTTTCATTCTAATGGTTCGCCTAGGTCTTGGTATACTGAGATTGCTTCTTACAGAAGGAATTATTTTTCAATTCATCTTTCTCCCTCTGTTGGAAATCTGGGGACCTCAACGATGGTTTCCTCGGGGACTGGTATGATTATTCCTCTGATTGTGGTGTGTCCCTTGTAGTTTGTATAGATATGGCAACCAGCCAACTTGCTGGAGAATGGGGCGAGATGATTCTGAGATTTGGAAGGTTGTGGGTTCATTTTGAAGAGAATTCCCTCCCATAGCTAATGTGTTATCTAAACTAGTTTCTTCTTTTGTCTGTGTTTCTTCCGACCCTATTGGTTAAAACAAAACACTGCATGTGAGAAAAAAAATGCAACCTCATATCATAAATGCAATGATATTTTAGTCCCATCAGTGTATCCAAAGGAAGTTTTGCGGGGAATTTGCATGCTTATTCATTATGGATATTTTCACCCCCTCCCTCGGGATAAGGGTGTCCACATCCTTAAGTACAAGAGAGAGATTGCAGAAATCATGAATGCATTTGAGGCAAAGGTCAGAAATCAGTAATCACAATTGTATGAAAGAAGGGTGTACATGCCTTGGAGTTCAAGAAAAGAGGAAATATTGCAACAATCATGAATGCATGTGAGGCAAAGGTTAGAAATCAGTAATCATCACAACTGTACATCAAGTGGAAATGACCAAAAAAGGGGAGAAAAGAGGGATAGAAATTATTATGACAGGATGTCCTATTTTTATGGTGTAGCATCATGGAAGCATGACAGTGACGGATTATGATTGGTGTTGCCATCCCTTAATTCAAACATGAAAAGATAATTCATTCATTCATAGATAATTATGCAGGTAGATAGTGATTCGAAAAATGGCCACCACACAGTTCATCATGACAGGCTCGTAGGATGTCATAAATATCGTCTTCTCGTATGCATCTGCGTATATGCATATCAACTCCTATATGAAAAATATATCCGTTGATTCAGGAGAATGTAGCATTGTGCTGGATAATCAGCTTCCACTCCTTTGATGTCAAGTGTCTTGGTAGCTTTCCTACTGCCAGATAATTTGCTACATCTTCTTACCATGGTGTTTTTACTACTACAGCGAACAAATACTCATCTAGGAACTGATCATCCACCACTAGTGAGTCATATGAATTTGGAACTCTCCACAAGAAATTTGCAACTATGTTCTCCTTCCCTGGGCGGTCTTTGATAGTTATTTCAAACTCCTATAAAGCAACAACCAACGAGTTACTCTTCCATTTGTAATAGGTTTATTGGCTAAACATCTAATGGCAGAGTGATCTGTATACAAGAAGACTTGATAGCCAGTTATATAATGTCTAAATTTATTAATAGCATAAATGATAGCCAAGAACTCCTTTTCGTTCATTGTATAGTTTAATTCTCCAAGAGTGATATTCTTGCTGATATAATAAATAACATAAGGCTTTTTATCTTCTTCTTGACCGAGAACTTTCCCTATCGCTGTGTCAGATGCATCTGAGGAAATGGGAAAGGGTCGCTCCTAATTGGGGCCGCATAATATTGGTGCAGTCGAGATCAGTTTCTTTAAATCTGAAAAAGTAGTGCCACATTTATTAGACCAATGGAATTCAACATTTCCAGTTAATGCATACAAGGGCGCAAAAATTTGTGAGAAACTATTTATAAACCTACGGTAGTACCCTGAATACCCAAGGAATCTACATACCTCTGTCTGAGTACAGGTGTGGCTAATAAAAGGATTACCTCTATCCTTGCCAGATCTAACTGTATTCCAGTTGCAGAGATTACTAGTACCCTAGGATTACTCCTTCGGTCATCATCATGTGACATTTTTTGTTGCTCAAACACAATCTGGTAGTAATACATTGTCCAATACTTTTTCTAGTTTTTTCAGTGCTTGATAAAAATCATCTCCATATGTGGTAAAGTTGTCCATGTAAATTTCGAGTCCTTCATTTATTAAATCAGAAAAAATGCTGAGTATGGCTCTTTGAAACATTGTAAGGGCATTGCATAACCCAAATGGTAATACCCTGTAGGAAAATGTACCCCATGGGCAAGTAAAGGTTGTTTTATCCAGGTCTTCAGGGGTTATCTAGATTTGATTGTAACCACTGAAACCATCAAGGAAAGAGAAGAACCTCTTTCATGCTAATGTATCAAGGACCCGACCAATGAAAGGGAGGGAGAAGTGGTCTTTCTGTGTTTCTTTATTTAGTTCTCTGTAATCCACACAGATTCTTCACTTCCCATTTTTCTTAGGAACGACTACTAAATGAGAGACCCATTTTCTGTCTGAAATAGGATAAATGAAGTTTAAATCTAGCATCTTTTGCAACTCATCCTTTACGATGTCTTTCAAATGCAGGTTTAACCTCCTATGAGGCTACTGAATAGGCCGAGCATCCTTGTCAGTATAAATGTGATGTGTGCATAGCTGAGGATCTATACCATTAATTTATGGGTAGTCCCAAGCAAATGGTCTTTTATATTTCTGTAAAACCTTAATGAGCTTTTGTTGTTCATTACTATCCAGACTACCATTGATATTTAAAACTTTTCGTGGCTCAATTTCAATTGGTATGTTTTTATGGACAATAGTCATAGGTATGTGTTGATTATAAATGTTTACCAAGGGGTCTTCTTGTGCGCCATCATCAAGAACGTCCTTTAACATTTGGAATTTTAAGTTTTCAGAAGCAGATGGCTGATTCATGAAGTTATTAATTACATCATCTTCAATTTTATCTTTGAATTCAAGTGCTTCAACTATTGTCAGTGGTTAACACATGTTTTTTTCCCGGTATATATGTGGTTGTTTCTAAATATTTACAGTGGGAAGACTTGGTTTGGAAGGTGGGTATATGACAATATTTCTTATGGCATCACCTCTAGCAATGGTCGCACTGCCTTCTCGAAAACCTATGTAAGCATCGAATGGGTTTCTAACCAAGGTCCTCCCAGTATCAGGGGGTGTCCATCTAACCTAATGTTTGGTTTAATGACTAAAATTTCTGCCGAATACTCCCATGAGTCTACAGAAACTAGGATGTCCTGTAATATTCCTTCTAGTTTGCTAACAGATTTGTCAACAAGTTCCAACAAGGTAGATGTGGGTTGTAACGTTGTTATGCCTAAATTATCGTGGGTTTCTATGGTTAAGATGTTCATGGATGCCCCTAAATAAAACAATGTGTTCGAAAAGGAGTGGCCATATATTTTTAGAGTAACTATGGGGTTCTGTGGCTCCTCTTACTTTACTCGTGTTTTTTACCCAAGAGTAAGTCTGATAGTGCTCCCACCACATGAACAGTTGGTACAGTTTTTGCTTTCATCACATTTTTCTTTCTGCACAACTCTTTAATTGTCTTAGCATAGATAGGAATGTCTTATATAGCTTGCTAAAGAGGAATTTTAATGCAAAGATTTTTTAATTCCCCTAGAAGATGAAAATTTGAAGAGACCAGTGGTTTAGGCAATTTTAATCTCTCAGGGAATGGTGGGGAGGACATAATAAGGTTTTCAATGTCTTTTTGGTCAACTGTGTCCCTCCCCTCCTTTTCCTCTGTTTCCATTATAGTTGACTATTTAGGTGTTGTCAGAATTTCAGATTCAATTTTTTGCGGGGTCATATCTTCTCTAAGTGAAATAACATGTCCTGATATTAGCCTCAGTTCATTGCATTTCTTTTGTTCGGTCTCAGGGTTTGGGTTTTCGACAATCTGGATTAACTGAACTGACCTGTTATTGGTATTAAGATTGGGTTGAGCTAGCATTTGAGGACGCATTAGAGGTTGAGTATTGTGTTGGGCTAGGTATGGAGCTAGTAATGTAGGTTGATTCTGAGCCCCTGTCCCCATCGATAGATTGGTCATTCCCAAGGGTCATTCCCAGTTTTGAGCCCAATTTGTATTCTGTGAGGTGGAGGTAGACCACTGGGACTGATATGGATTATTTTGGTAGTAAAGGGGAGAACAAGGAAAAATTGACCAACTATTACTTGAAGAGAGTTATGTTGGCCAAGGAGGCATGGAAAATTATTGGGTTGGCTAGGCAGAAAAAGGTGATTGGGTCTGCCATGTTGTTGCAGGGTTTTGTTGGTTAAATTGTGGAGAAGAAAAGAAATAAGGTAGGTCTTGTGGCATAGATGGTCGTGCTTGCCATTGTCGAAGTTGGGTCATTAGATATACTGGTTCTGTCTCTTCTTCTGCCTCTTTAAAAACCACTTTCAACCCCTAAAGTGAAGGGAAATGGTTAGTGGGGTGGTCCTTGGTACAAATAGCGCATGTCTGGACCATGTCTAATGGACATTCCCGTTGGTTGTGCCTCTTCTGATAGCGTGGAAAAAAAACAACCAAGTTTTTTTCTGCTATATATTGCTCCTGCTTGGCTTGTAGGACATCTAGCTGAGTTGTTAGGGTTCCCAAGATATCGGTTTTAAAATCTTCTAAAATATTACTGAATTCTTCTCTGGTCACGTTTCCACCAGACTGTTTATAATTCCTTGTAGTTGAGTCTCACCCAGTTGGCCTACTTTTCGTACTACCTTGAGAACACCTGATTCATAATGCAATAATGTCATCATATTCTTCTTGATAGATATCCCCTTTTCACATTATATTGAGTGTTTCGACCCATTCTTCTTTCATTCCCTTGATCATTGTCGCTTTTAAGATATCTTTAGATAGTATAGTATATGGATATCTTTGCAAATTATATTTAAATATATCAACGTACTCTTCTAATGTCTCATTATCTCTTGCAGACATATTGAATATTTTTTCTTTTAGTTCTTGAGTCCGGCAGTAGTCTTGATATTTGTTAAGAAAGGAGTTTTTCATTTGATCCCAACTATTAATGGTTCCTCCACTGTGCCCCATAAACCAACGTAATGTTGTCCCTTTCAAATTAGAGGTAAATAATTTCAGTTTTTGAAGGTCAGTGGTGTAGTCATATCCCCTACATAAGACATTGAATTCAAATAAGATTGCATCCAAATCTTTCGAGGTCAACCCATGGAAGGTGGGGATGTTTTTTAATGGAGTGGATTTCATAGGGGAATTTGCGGCCAGATCAACATTAGGATACTCTAGTGTTGATGTGTGCCTCTAATTTTGGTTTTTTTCCATTTGATCAAAAATATGTTGTTTATATTTATGGATTTCTTGCTCTGATGGAATAATTTGAGTCGAGTTAGGGAGTGGATTTGGAGGAAGCCTTACAACACTTCTCTGGTCTGGGATACTGGGCGTTTCTATCTCAGTCACTCTCTCAGGAGATTAAGGCTCTAGATTTTTTACTTGTACTGCACTGCTAGTTTCCCTCCCTCCTTCCTGCAAATTGCAAGAATTTCCCTCTCTTGAAGGGTTAGGACTTACGTGCTCAGCAGTCTAAAGGCTTTGTTCAAACCCTTCTGTTTCACTATGAATCTGGGTGTGGGATACAGATGGTGAGGCTACTGCCAGAGGGAATGTAGTAGCAATTTGAGTGGGAATGGTTCTGGGTCCTATGGATGCCTAGAATTCAGCCTTTTTAATTATTTCATCTATATATTTTTTTCTTCCAAGGACCACCAATCCCTTGGGTTTTGTGGATTTAAGCGGGGGGTTTTAATCTGTCTTTTTCTTCCTAGTCATAAAACAAGGACACATATCCTACTAACCTCTACACAATTACTGAGAAGCAGGTTGGAAAGTAAGCGCTTTTCTTTTTGATACATAGGTTCTTCCCTTTCATTTTCAATACCCAATTCTTTCATAGCAAAAGAAATAAGGGACGTCACTCTTAAACACTCTCCCCGGAAACAGCGCCAAAATGTTGGGTCATAAAGGTGACTGTTTAAAGGCAACCTCAATTCTCTTCATTGGTTATCAACCTAGGGAAAATCTTGTTATTTCAAGAGTGTAAGAACAATATATGCAAGTGACATTAGAGGTTAACTGTGCTAAATTATTATAGGGAAGATTGTTTAATTCTCGAAGTTAAATCAAATCAACTTAAAAGTGAATTATGAGATGCTCCTGACTCTTCAAGGGAACTAACTCGATTCTAAGCCTATGCAGAAATAACTTACATAAGACTAAAAAGAATAAACTGCAATGGAAGAGCTCGCTCTGATGAATTGAACAACAACCTTAACGAATTGAACAACAATTCTAATAAAATTGAACATCAATCAATTAATGTAGATTTTGCAATGGAATTATCTTTTAATCGACTAATAACATTCTTCTAAATCAAACATCAACCAAACGCTCACAATGATGATGAAAAACGTCAACTATATGCAGAATTAAATAGCATTCATATTGGAACTAACCTAGCAATTTTAAAAGCATTGAATTCAAATAAAAGAATGTGAATGGTAAACTAGTCTATTAAAAATGAAGATATAACATCTCATGCTTGTAATTAAACAATTCAAACAATATATTATGAAACACAATGGATAGCTTGAGAACGCAAATTCTGTAAATAAATGTAAAGCACAGAAATAGCAGAAGAACCCCCAGGGCTGGGACCAAAGCCACTAGAAGCCTACTGCTAAGGAATACTCAGAAGTTGTCTATTCCAAAAATTCCAAATTCCTCATTAATCCATCGAGCAATACATTAGTGAAAAACTTGACGATTCTGTCCGAGAACGTTTATTACAGAAAGATTAAATCACAGGAACTATTTTTCTTATTCATTCTTCGACCTTTTATACCTTAAAGGAAAATTTAGGAGTAGTAATGGATCTTTGTCATTATGTGACCCTGCTGCTTCATGGATGTCGATTGAGTACTCCAAGCGTGGCCATACCTCTCCATCTTCTATCAATTCGTAAGAGTCGATATGATTCTGTCCGCCTCCCTTGTCTGTTGTCTTTCAGTCATCTGGTCAACAATTTGGTTGTTTTGCTTCCCTATCAATAAAGGCAGTGAAAAAATATTTTTTACGTTATTAAACACTCCCTTTATCACTAATCCATTCTACCTCACTTTTTCATTATTTTCCTTTACTTTATTTCTAAGATGAAGGGAAAATATATAAAAGTGTATGACAGATTGTGGTAACGATGGGGGTAAAACATACCTTTTTCTTGGCCCAACAATAGTCGTGTATACATTGTGATTTTATTGCAGAAAATACAATGACTGGGTACTTTACTTGTTTGGTTATATTCAGAGGCTATAGTTATTACAGAATAAAGTTTAGTAGAGAGGTTGACTTGGTGGATACTGATCTAAGATATGTACGTTGGTTTCATGTACGAAAATTGTGTACATACATGGATAACCCTAATCATAATTGTGTATACATTCTGAATTGTTTATGGATTGCAGTGTTTATCTTACTATGAAAATGAATAAGTCTCATGGTATTTGCTATCATTTTTTTTTATGAAACTAGCTCACAAAATAGAAGAAAAGATAGATCAACGACTTAGAAATCAGCCTCTTTGAGGGGGAAACCTCCTTTAAATTACATAAATGAATAATTCTTGGATGATACAAAGGAAAAAACCCTGTTTCTATCTATAGGAGTCCAAGGGGTCCTAATATAATCCTAACCGACATAAAAATAACAATGTAAGGACACAACAATAAAAATAGTGGGCTTCTATGGGGCACAATAATAACAATATGGGGACTATATGGGCACAACAATAACAATAAGGGGGCTATACTAACACTATAAAGAAGGGGACACACTATTATTATAGGGACCTAGCATGCCCCTCTCCTTCAAAAAAGTGTTTTCCTCAATGCTTGAGTAGTTATGGATGCTTCTGTATAAAATTCTCATCCTCCCATGTCGAATCTTCAGTGGGTAAGTTCTTCCATTTGATGATATAATCTAAATTTGATCGATTTCGTAGCTATCAAGTTCTTGTTTATGTGACTGGTTTAGGTTCCAGTATGACTTTTCCTTCTTCAACAAGTTTTTGCAATTTTTTTTGAACTGGGAGCTTGTCACGTATAACCTTCTTTAAGCATGAAACATGAAAAACTAGGTGCACTCAGGAAGATGTAGGAAGATCCAATTTGTATGCCATAGTACCAATCTTTTGCAACACTTTGTAAGGACCATAATAATTTTGTGATAATTTATTATCCTTCTTAGCTTTCTTTAGGGACATTTTTTAATGGTCATAGCTGTAAAACTACCCAGTCGCCTACATCAAAAATTCTTTAAGTACGATGTTGATCTCCCTATTGTTTCATTCGATTCTGTGCTAAGGTGAGGTTATCCTTTACGAGTTGGAGAACTTGTTTTTGATGCTCGATGTGATCTTCCAATGCTTTAACCTTAAAATTTTCTCTTAAAGATGATGTTATGGATGGTGGATGATATCGATAAAGTACCATAAATGGGGTAATTTTTGTTGTAGTATGGAAGGAAGTGTTACACCACCATTTAGCCAAAGGTAATCACTTGACCCATTATGTTTTTTTATCAGATTCAAAGCAACGATGATATCCTTCCAAACATATGTTCACTATATTATTTTTCCCATTAGATTGAGGATGATATGATGAGCTATGAGCTAATTGATTACCCAAACAAGAAAATAATTCTGTCCAAAAATTTCATGTAAAAATGGGATCTTTATTTCCATTTAGCTTTTCAATTGTTTCCATATATGTAGTACCAATTGTACTAGCTTTAAATGGATGAGATAATGCACAAAAGTGTGCATACTTGGTAATTATATCAACTACCACCATGATGACAGTCTTTTCTTCTAACTTGGATGAACCTGTGATAAAATCCATTGAAACCTCCTTCCAACATTGGCTTGGAATGGATAAAGGTTGTAACAGACCTCTGGTATTAATTGTGTCAACTTTATTTTTTTGGAAAACCAAACATTCTACCACAAACTTTTGAATATCAGATTTAAGACCCTCCCAAAAAAATTCTTCTTGACCCTGTGGTAATTTTTTTTAAAGTCCCGAGTGCCCTCCTAAGGGTGAGGTGTGCAATTCCAAAAGAATATTTCGTTTGAGTTAAGAATTCTTATAAATATATAAGTGATATTTGTACCATAATGAATCATTTTTCTAGATAAATGTATTATATGCACTATGATATTGTTGCAACTTTTGAATGAGTGTTCACACATCTTCGTCATTCTTGCATTCATCCCTCACTTCAGTTATCCAATCAAGTTGGATAATAGAAATG
This sequence comes from Pinus albicaulis, assembly GCA_034641835.2. Classification (NCBI taxonomy): domain Eukaryota; kingdom Viridiplantae; phylum Streptophyta; class Pinopsida; order Pinales; family Pinaceae; genus Pinus; species Pinus albicaulis. The sequence continues at coordinate 160,859,376 of CM076582.1, read as the reverse complement.
GCATAGAGAAATGATTCCACATCCTCATCCTTTCTTCAAAGTGCATCTGCAACAACATTTTGCTTCCCTTTTGTGTAGATGATTTCAGTGTAACTATATCTTTGTACCCATTTTCTTTTACTTGAAGGCAATGTTGTTCCAAAAAGTATTTAATACTATCATGATATGTTTTTACCCTGAAGTGTATTCCCATTAGGTAAGTTCGCCATTTCTTTAGTGCATGTAGTATTTCCATCATTTCCTTCTCATAAATAGGTTTTAGTAAATACTTTCCTTTGATTGGATGACTATCAAAAGAAATGGGTCTTCCTTCTTGCATTGAAACCAAAACAATTCCATTTCTTGAGGCATCACATTCCACAATAAAGGCTTTTATAAAGTCTAGCATAGCTAAGACTAGTGATTGTCACATGCCTCTTTAAGATGTTCAAAGTCCTTAGTTGCATCAGGAGTCCAAGAAAATGCATATTTCTTCAGTAATGATGTTAAAGGTGTCGATATTCTCCCATAATTCTTAACAAACTTGTTATAATACCCTGTTAACCCTTGAAATCCTAGAAGATGCTTTATGGTTGTAGGGATTTTCCATTCCTTAATGGATTTAATTTTGTTAGGGTCTACCTTAACTCCCCCATGAGATACAATATGACCCAAATATTCCACCTCATGTACTCCAAAGAAACATTTGGAGGTTTTTGCATATAATTGTTTCTCCTCCAATATTTTGAGCAACCTGTCATTATACTGAACATGATCCTTCCAATACTTGTGGTAGATTAGTATATCATCAAAAAATACTAACACAAATTTCATAAGGAATGGTTTGAAAATGGAATCCATCAAACCTTGAAATGTGGAAGATTCATTAGTAATACCAAAAGACATGACCAAAAATTCATAATGACCCTCATGAATTCTGAATGTTGTTTTCAGAATGTCTTCAATATTCATTCTAATTTGATGATATCTAGAATGATGTCCATCTTGGTGAAGTAAATTGTTCCATGTAAATCATCCAATAATTCATCAATGACGGGGATGGGAAATATATCTATAATAGTGAGCTTGTTGAGCTCCCTATAATCCAGACACATACACCATGATCCATCCTTCTTGTGCACCAATACTACTAGAGCATAGAAATAAATTTGACTAGGTTTAATTATACCAACCTCTAGCATTTCTGCAACCAGATGTTCAATGTCACTCTTTTGAGCATAAGGATATATGTAAGGCTTGATGTTTTGAGGAAAAATTCCTGGAATATAATGAATATCATGATCATGATCATGAATAGGTGGGAGTCCTTTGGGAGTCTCAAATACCTTGGAATGATTTTTCAAGACTTCTTGGAGATCTGGAGAATAGATGATTTTGATGTTTGAACCTGTAGTGAGCATAACTGTGCAAGTGTGCCTCGTTGTTCTTTCTTTAGAATATTTTACATGAAATTTGAGTTGATTATCTTTCCTAGCTTCCCTATGATACTTTGTAATTCAAATTCCTTTTCTTCCGAAAAAAAATTCAAGAAAAGTTCTTGAAAATTAAAAGCTACCATCCCCAAAAATTGTAACGATTGTACTCCTAGTACAACATCAACACCACCCATTGGGATGGAGAGAATTGGACTATTCAATACATATTCCCCCACGGTTATTCTAATATTATGGCACTTTCCAGAGAAATTTATAGTTCCTCCATTTAAAACTATCACTTGACACTCTAGTGTTGGGTATAGGAATTAATTCAATAACTTGAGTACCGTACAATGAACTAAATTATGCGTACTACTCGAATCAATCATCACTATTGCACTTTTCTTCTTGATATGTCCTTATATATTGAGAGTTTGAGGAGTGGTAATTCCTACCAAGGCATTACAGGATATGATTAGATTCATTTATTCCTCCTCTAGGTTGGTTCTTGGTGTATTTCTTCTCATCACACTTAATATGACCTTCAGTGTATTTGCTAGCGTAACTGTAGAAAATTCATTTTTTCTCTTTTTTCTTCTAATTATTCTGGTGTAAACCTTGTAGGTTTTGGAAGTGTAGGAGTAGCAACACTTCCATCTTTATATTTGTGAGTGGTAGGCTTCCTTATCGCCATAATTTTGGTTTCAATTTTTATTTCCAACCTGAATGCCTTCTCCAATGAATCAGGTTCCCAAAGGCGAACCTCATTTTTTATGTTATCCTTTAAATTCCCTATGAAGACATCAATCTTGTGTTCCTCTGGAATATCATTTATCGTTATATTCATTTTTTGAAAGTCCTCAATGTGCTCCACCATTGAATCCTTTTGTTTGAGATTTATCAATTAGCTAAAGAAGGTGTTTCACTTTGTATCTTCATAATGTTCTATCATTTCCTCCGTAAAAATTGACCAAGTGAAAATTTATTTATGAGATAAGATTCATCGATACCATAAAAATGTATCGGGTTCTAAATATAAAGTTGCAATACGTACCTTTTGTGTGTTCTTCAAATTATGGAGATAAAAATATTGTTATATTTGTAATATCCATGTTACGGGATCCTTGTCATCAAAATTCTTCATATCGATCTTCGGAATATGGTGGGTCTTCAATCTAATGTTAGAGTTTACGAAATCATTATTATCATTTATTTTGTTCTTGTCATGAGTTTCCTCTACTACATTTTTTCCATTAGCAAGCTTTTCTTGTAAAAAATTTGTCAAACCTTCCTTCAAACCTTCCATGTATTTCTTCAAATATTCCATGTTGTATTTTAAACCATCCATGTTACCTCTTAAACCATTCATTTCACATTTAAACCATCCATGTCACCTTTTATTTCTTCTTTGGTTTCTCTTTGTGAGAGGGAAATTTGTTGCACTTGGTCCCGTAATTTTGATATGTCATGTTGCACTTCTTCCTCTTCATGTGTCATAGTAGAATTTTCTTAAGAATTAATGGGTGTGGGATTATTTTTGGGAGTAATTTTATAATCCAATACTTATATATATATTCTTCAATTTTCCCTTGGAATCACTTCAAACTGCTTTTTCAAACAAAATTTATGCAATTTCAAAAAACAAATACGGACATTTTTGTTACTTTTTAGGAGGTCGATATTGAACCTTATTTATCTTTGTAATTTCGGATCTTCAAGATCTGAAATTTTATCCTATAGTATCCCTCTGAGTCTTCTATCTAGTGCCATAGGCCAGACCTAATTTGGATTCTTCATGAAAAATTATGCTCGATCTCCCAAAATGACCAAAGTATGGGCTGGTTCACTAGAGTACATTTGTATGGTGTGCCACGTGTCACTATTTCAACCTTTAGCTCTGAAATCAATACAGATGAAACTAAAGTCTTGTAGAAATTATACAACAAGCATGTATATCTTGGATTTACCTAATCTAACAATGTACTAAAGTTAAATACTGAATCACTTCTACAAATATTTTGTGGAATTAAAAACACAATCACCAATCACATGAAATAAAGAAGAATAAAATCACACACAACACAGATAATTTCCTGGGGAAATCTTGCAGCTCAAAACCCCACTATCTTCTATTGTATATTCACAGCATGGATCATGAAATAATTACATACAAAAATATTCTCTCAAGATCGCTCCAGTACTCTATTAATTGTCTCACACTGTCATACAAAAACTGACCAATACTTAGCCAATTTACTCCTCCAGAAAGCCTGCCTTTCTTGCGCAATCCCTGATGAATGAAATCCCTAATATATAGGAATTCTTCCCTTCCTTGATTGTGAAAGTATCATGGGCACTCCAATGGATGTTTGGTTGCATGGGTGAAACCCAATAATCCTACAACTAATAGTCAACTTCCCTTTCACCTAGATCTCAACTGGGTCTCCACTGGATCTAACATGCATGCAGCTAACAATAGTAAAACATCAGTTGCATGTGATATCACTGCATTCGAATTAATCAATATTTAATTCACTTGATCTCTCACTAGTGTATCTTCAGCTACAACTAGCACAACTGACCTTAACCCACTTAACTAAGTTAAATTGATTTACAGCATGCATTAGCTAATGCACCACTTCATTTCAAACTCTGTTACAACTAGAATTACTCTACATGCCTCACCAACAACCTCTAACTCGAAATGCATGAGCTAATTGATTTTATCACACTCAGTTACTATTACAAGTCATCATTGAGAATAGTCTGAGGTTTTTTGTCCATTTCTAATTAAGGGATAACTAAAAATAGACATGCACCTAAAAATACCACAGTGGGCCCCACCCTACTTTAGGTGCTTAATGCAACTAGGCATGGATGTTGAAATTTTCTTGTTGAATCTCAACACTCCCTCTCAACAAGAAAGGGATTATCCTTCACCCCCATCCTTTCTCTATGGTATTTTAATTTTCTCTTGATGAGCACCTTTGTTAGAATATATGCATCCTGATCCTCCATGGGAATGTACTGAAGCAACATTATTCTTCTCTGCACACAATCTTTGAGATGATGGTACCAGATATCTATATTCTTGGAACTATCATGAAACGCGAGATTAATAGAGAGTTTAATGCAACTCTGATTATCACAATGAATCATTGTCAGATCCATCTAATAACCAAACAAACCAACCAAGATCTTTATAATCCAGATAGCCTCACATGCAGCTTGACTTGCTGCCATGTACTCTGCTTCTGCTGAACTGAGTGCAATGGATCGTTGCTTCCTGTTATAAAAAGAAAATGTTGTCGACCTGATAATAAAGATCCCTCCTAATTTTCTCTTTCTATCTGATGGACTTCCTGCCCAATCTGCATCCGTGAAGCCTTGTAGCTTCACTCCCTCTATCTATTTATACCATATACCATACTCTGATGTGCCCCTCAGGTATCTCAGGACATGCTTCCCCGCCTTCCAAAATATCTCGGTAGGCTTAACCATAGCTTGACTCAGTTGGTTAACCGTGTAGAAAATGTATGGTCTTGTATTCACCAAATACATTAGTGAACCCACTAATTGCCTATAGACAGTAGCATCCTTTACCACTCTAGAAGTAGCATTCTATTTCCTCCAATTTCCTGGAAGAGGAGTATCCATGGGTTTGCAGCTCTCCATGTTAAACTTACCTAATATATCCTTTGCATACTTGCCTTGAAACACAAAAATTTCACCATCCCCCCGCCATATTTCCAATCCAGGGAAATAATGAAGGATTTCCATGTCCTTCAATTCAAACTCCCTTGCAAGATCTTCCTTGCATGAGTGTACCATTTGCTCATCACCAGTCAAAATTAGATCATAAACATAAAGAAAAATAATCAATAGCTTATCCTAAACCACAATCTGGTACAAGTTTGCATCTGCTTCACTTTTGTTGAAGCCCAGTCCACTGAAATAGTAGAATTGAAAGCGAAATCATAAGCCTCACTAACCCACCAGTAGAATGGGTTCGCGAAGGAAAGAAACGAACGATCGTGGAGTGTGGGGCGAGTGATGTTGCATGATCGAGGCCTGCACGTGCATCGCGGAGTGCCTATCCGGTAGAAATATGCTGGCTTCGTTGTCACCCATTTCAATATGCATCTAGAGATCCTTCCCCTCCAAGTCACTGAAAAGTTCTTTGTCTCCCGTCATATGAAAGGAAGTGCCACTATCCAAATACCACACAAATCCCAATGCACTTGACACCATGCATGCGATAAATGATAAGTCAAGCTCAAATTAGGACACAATTGCCTCACCAGCTGCATGTTTGATATTTCTTCTCCATGAAGAATATCTAGCACTTACGAGAAAATTCATAAAAATATATTACATAGTACTTGTGTTTTTTTGTCGAAGCAATAGAGAATGGTCGACACATGTCTGTGTGAACTCTCTCAAGGATCCTCGAAGCTTGGTTTTTCTTTTCATGAAATGTGGCCTTTACATATTTTGCCATATTTTATCCCTTGCATGTGTCTGACTGCGCAAGTGTACCCCTAGGAAGACCAGTAGAAATTTGTTGCATGAATTTCAAGGCTACATGGTGAATATGGCCCAATCTCATGTGCCATATCTTGCCCTCATCCTGGCTCACCACTTGATCTTCCTTGCCCACCATTTCCGCACAACCATCTACCTCCAGTTTGTAGATATTCTTAACTCAAATCCCTATCCTCTTGGCTTTTCCTTTTGTCTTATGTCGTAGGAAAGCTTTTCCTTCACTAAAAACAATGTCATAGCCTCTATCCTCCAAGATTGCAACTAAGACTATTTTTTTCTTGAAACCTGGTACATGCGTTACATATTTTAATTGAAAGGGTTTACCTGACTGCCTCTAGAAGGTAATGGTACCTATCCGGGTAGCACTGTACTACCCGTTGTCACCCATTTCAATATGCATCTAGAGATCCTTCCCCTCCAAGTCACTGAAAAGTTCTTTGTCTCCCGTCATATGAAAGGAAGTGCCACTATCCAAATACCACACAAATCCCAATGCACTTGACACCATGCATGCGATAAATGATAAGTCAAGCTCAAATTAGGACACAATTGCCTCACCAGCTGCAGATCCTCTAGCCTTCTTGTTCTTCTTCTTTTGTGGACAATTAGTAGCAAAATTCCCATGTCCGTGACAGTGAAAACACTTCACCTTGGACATGTCCTTCTTCTTTCCATTCTTGGACTCAGATTTAGAATTTAATTTCTTCCCCTTCCCCTTCCTTTCCATGGTAGCCAAAGAAAATACTCTTCATCTTCATTCTTAGATGAAGACCCATCGCTAGTGTTCCATCTAAACTCTTCTTGCACCAAATTCAACCACAGTCATTACCAATCTGGAAATTTTTCCCTTCCATTAACAGAGTCTTGATAACTGTGCCAACTCATGGGAAGTCTTAGGAGATCCAAGCTCACCAAATCATCATCAGCGAAATTTATACCAATGCTCCCTAGTTCATCCCGACATTGGCCAAACTTTGTTAGGTATTTTGGCATGGAGTCGCCCTTCTCCATCTTGATCTTCCTAAGTTTATCTTTGAGCACCAATCTCCTATGGTCGTTTTTTATTTGGAATAGATACATCAAATCATTCCACATTGCATATGTTGTGTCTTTCCCATGAAGGCTTGAGACAATGTGGCCTCGTACTCCCTCAAACGTGATCCTCCTTGCTTTTTCCACTTTCTTTTTCCATGCATCAAGATTTGTAGAATCTGTCACACTGGGCTTAGGAACATCATTGTCAATGAATTCCTTTAGGCCATTATATTCAAGTAATGCCTCCATCCTATCCTTCCAAGAAATATAGTTTGAGCTACCCTTGAGTGCACAATCCAACCTCAAGCCATTCAAAGCCATTTTGATCATGAATTAGTTGTAGCACTAAGAAATTCTTTCTATAAATTTGAATTCTATCTAGTCACAAACTTAGCTCCTGCTTCACTTTTGCAATTTCCTCTGCTCTGATACCATGTAGAAATTATACAAAAAACATGTATATCTTAGATTCACCCGATCTAACAATGTACTAAAGTTAAATATTGAATCGCTTGTACAAATATTTTGGGGAATTAAAAACAAAATCACCAATCACATGAAGTAAAGAAGAATCGAATCAAACACAATATAGATAATTTCCCAGGGAAAGCTTACACCTCAAAACCCCACTATCTTCCATTTTATATTCAGAGCATGGATCATGAAACAATTACATACAAAAATATTCTCACATTCCTCCTGCCTGCCTAATTTTTCTTCTCCGTCACCGTCATACACAACCGACCAAGCACAAGTCATCTCATTTTACAAAGACTTGGGTTCAAAAAAATTTCTTCTTGGTTTGGGTTGAAGGAATTGAGGAATGCTTTGATTGGAGGCGCGTGATTTTCTTAGTTGTATATGTACATGTTTTGTACAATCAAATCTTGAACTCTTTGTTCCAGAAAATTTTCCTTCACAAAGTTTGAGCTTAAGCATACTTTGGAGGCGGCGTGATTTTTCTTGGAGGTATGTACATGTTTTGTGTTAAAGTAAATATTTTAAGCTTCTTTTCATTTTTATAAGACATTTTTCTCTCAAATTTTTTAAAGTGTGTTTTGGATTGGAGTACATATTTTTTACAAAAAATTTACACTGATTTTTTTTAAATTAAATCTTTGTGATATTTTTTGTAATTGAGTTATTGTCTAATTTTTTGAAGGAAATTTTTTTAACGCCATACCCTATTATCATAGGAAATCGAAGAAATTGTACGAGAAAATTTGATCGAAAAAGAGATCCTGAAGAACGTAGAGAAGAGATGAGACAATATCGCAAAAGAAAGTTAGAAGCCCTCTCAAATATTGAAGAGGAAAATCAACCTCAAGAAGATATTGAAGCAGGTATGTAAATGTAAATATTATGATCTATTGATATATATTTAAAATTTTCCTAATGTAAAATGTGAAGCTTAATTTTTATTTGATGCACTAGTTTGAAAAATATTTTGTTTGATGTAAACAAACAGAGATATTCCTCAAAATATTGAAAAAGAAAATCAACCTCGAGCAGAAATTGAAGCAGGTATGTAAATATAAATATTATGATCTATTGATATATTTAAAATTTTCCTAATGTAAAATGTGAGCTTAACTTTTATTTGATGAACTAGTTTGAAAATATTTTGTTTAATGTAAACAGACAGAGATACTCCTCAGAATATTGAAGAAGAAAATCAACCTCAAGCAGAAATTGAAGCGGGTATGTAAATGTAAATATTATGATCTATTGATATATTTAAAATTTTCCTAATATTTATTGACATATTTATTAATTTAGTAATTTATTGAATATGTACTATTTTTTCAAATATGTACAGATGAAATCACTATCGATAATGAGGAGTTAGAAAATGTCGACACTCACACATATGGAGATAAATAACCTGACCATTTTATACGATATCGTGTCCATAAAATTTTTGAAGAGTATTTCAAAAATGAACAGGTGACAGTTCAAGCTCAAATGTTGAAAGGTCTCCTATCATCAAGGAAATTAAAAGAAGCGACGACACTATTGGGTATTCGAAAATCAACCCAAGATAAAAAAATGAAAGAAGAGGTAATAAAAAATATGAGTAGTGCTATAAAGTTAATTAAGAGATCTAGAGATAAAGATGTTTCAAATATACGTAGAGGAATACAGATGGCAATGGTTTCACCAAGTACTCAAGAGAATCGTATGATAACATCTATGGCACGAGCACTGGGAACCTCGCGAAAAACTCTACACAAACATCGAAAATTTCGACTGCAAATAGATGTAAATGATGAACTCGCTTGTTGGAGAGCTATTTGTAGGCAACCATATAAAGATAGACTTGGAGAAAATGTTAAAAAAATAATATATGAATATTGGAAGAACAATTCGCGTGTTTCACCAACTGCAAGACATGTGATGCGAAGAAGAATAGCACGAAATCAGTACGAAGAACATGAAAAACATCTCTTGGAAACCACTCATATAGAGTTATTCAACAAGTTCAAAAAAGAGAATCGTCAAATTCATGTTTCACTCAGTGCTTTTGTTCAACAAAAACCATGGTATGTAAAACCTATCACCGTACGCGACACTTGTTGTTGCCATTATCATGTGGAATTTGAGTTATATTATGACACATTCCTTGATTTCGGTAGAAAATTATGGAAGGATTCACCTCCTCCTTCCACTATCCGTGATTTCATATCTCAAATTCTATGTGAAAGAGAAAGCGATGAACTATTTTACAAAAAGAAATGTGTTGGTGGTAAAAAATGCTATGATTGTGGAAATTTGACTAAATTTCAAAACAAATATCGTATTGATATAAATGATCAATCATTGTCCAACATGAAAGTGAAATGGAAGAGATATGAATATATAGGTACATCGATTCAAGGTGCAGATACTGTTAAAAGAATCGAATTACGAGAGAACGAAATTTTTCTGATAGATTTTTTGAGAAAGTTTGAGGCGGAAATTTACAAATACACCAAGCATTCCCATAGAGCTCGATGGCAAGACTTGCAATTAAAAAAATCTCGTGAAGTTTTTTCACCAGGGACCATTTTGTCAGTGATTGATTTTGCAGAAAACTACACATTTGTTCCACAAAAAGAAATTCAGAGTGAATACTATCACTCTGACCAAGTCTCCATGCTCATCCATATTCTATATAGACATGCTGAACAAAATGTCAATCATATAGAAAGCACGAATGAAAATCGACATATCATTAAAGAATATCACTTTTATATCAGTGACGATCGTACACATGATACATGTTTTGTAAAACATTGTTTTGGAAGAATTTATGATTCATTGAAAAATCATGGAATAACATTCAATGAACATTGGATATGGTCAGACGGATGCGCAAGTCAATTCAAATCTTCATGATCATTTTTTTGGTTGTGTCGTCTTCATAAGAAAACATGCATTAAACATTGTTGGAATTTCTTTGAAACTGGCCATGGAAAAGGAGAACATGAAGGTGCAGGAGCATGCATAAAACAAGTACTTCGAAGATATCAAATGAACCACTCTGCACACCGACTTGTGAACGCTAAAGAAGTTGTTCAATGGTGCAACAATGCTCTAAGCCATGAGATTAACCCATCAAGAGAAGTGAAAAGGTACATTCAATTTAATTTATATTGGAAATCTAATTTTAAACATTGTACATTTATCATGCAATGATTATTTTTAATTGTTTTTTGATGATTATCATGCAATGATCATCATGCAATGATTATTTTTAATTGTATCATATTTACAAATTCTTTTTTTTTTAATTTTCCATATAAAGGTTTTTATGGCATATTGGAATCGGAGACGTAAATAGATCAATTGGAAATGACGTTGGAACAATAAAAGGGACTCGAAAATTGCATTCAATTTAAACAAAGTCGTCCACAAATGTGTTTGCATTGGATAAAAGAAAATATTCTTGTTTTTGTGATGTTTGCATAGACAACACAAAATCCAATGACGTTTGTGAAAACAAAATGTATGTGAACGATTGGAAACATACAGAGCTAAATACAAAGGCCAAAATGTCTGTTGAAATGTTTGAAGAAATGGATTCAGAGGAAACTACAATATCATCCGATGGTGATCGAGTTACTGATCTTGTTAGAGAAGGTAACATTTGAATTACTTTCTAATGATTTAAAGATCTAGAAATAAATTTAAATATGCATAATTAAATGTTATATTTATTTTATTGTGCAGGAGATGTTTTTGTTGTAATTGCACCTATTGACAACGATGAAAATGTGAAGTATTATTTGATGCATTGCACTGAACGAAAAATTAAATTATTACAAGACTATAATGATCACGGATTTCAGTATGACAGAGGGTCTATTATACTGAAAGGTTATTTTTTCAAACAAATTCGTCAAAGCGGAGACTTTCTTTACTTTGAAGACTATGAACCTGATTCCATAAGTTGTCAATATAGTCACTTGGTGTGTGCAGCACGCATAAATTTGATAGAAGTTCAATAAAAAAAAAATCGAAAATTAAAAAATGGAAAATGTCAAAATCCGATCATGAACGGATTATTGAAGATGGAATTCCATTAGAATTTTTTTGAGTGAAGTGTCCAACAATTTATTATCTTTGGATTAAATATGTTTTAGAACTTCTAGTACTCAACTAAAAATTGAGCTGCTTATGTTATTTGTGATTTGCACATGTTACAAATTGTTTGAGTACAAGCACGTGCTCTAGTATCAACTGAAAGTAGTTTTTTTTATACATGTGCATTGATGAAAAATGTTATATATATATATTCTAGAATGAAATTAATTGTTCTTGTATATTAATTGTTCTTGTATATGTTCTCCGACCATATGGTACAAATTATTTCACTTTATTTTGTAAAGTCAGATTCGGTCCCCATATGGCGTAGCCTCCAAGGACGAGATAACAAGTGGTTGTCCCCACTTGCCCGAATCTCGGCTTTTAAGTACAATTTTACTGTTTATGTCAAGCATCTTACATGATGTCCTAGCCAAAGATAGATTCTCTTTGTTTCAAGTTTCCAGTAAAAGTTGTCACCGAATGACCTGCTCGAACTCTTGTAGTAAACACCATACCTTATCTCTCTTTCTCTCCAATATTATTAGGTTTAATTATAACACAAAAATCGTTCTACATTGTCAATAATTTTTTTGCGCTTACACTAAAATCAATGAACACTATTAATCCAACGTCTTTACAAGTAATGTACCATCATACATGCAATTATATCAAATTAGAAATCAACATATACAATGAAATCAATGGGGATTGTCTTGTTACAAGTAACATAATTTCAATTTACCATATGTGCAAATGTAGGTTGAAACCATCAAAAACTTTAAGTTGTAAATTGAAACCATCCAAAACTTTAAGTTTTAAAACCCTTTTGATTATATATTGTGCATCATTAAAACATTTAACATTTAAAGTTCATTAAATATCACATGCAAAATGTAGATTGAAACCATCCAAAACTCGAGTTTTAAAAACTTCACATGCCATGCCAATTATAATTCAACAATCCAAAAAAAAACATTTAACAGATTAAATATCACATGCCAAAGTCATTTCAAGTTTCCGGTAAAAGTTCTCACCGAATGACCTACTAGGATATTATAAATACTAACTTTGTAAGATCATTTGGCATTCGGAAAAATTCGAAAGTCTTAGACTGTCAATCAATTTAAAGTATCATTCACCCTAGGGAGTGTAAAATATTCAATGTAGGTTGGTGACGATGCTCACTCTTAGCTTGAAGCAGCGCCAATGACCAATTCTTTAATGAATTCCAATGCACTAGACCAAAGTTGGTTCAACCTACTTGGTTTTTCACGCAAGAAATTCCAAGGATGGACTTTCTAGACAAACTGCTGAAATTGAAAAGCTTGACATGGAGATATGACAAGGTGAACAAAGACTTCAGGAACTCTTTATGGAAAGGGCTCACTTGAAGGAAATAAGCACCACGTTGCAGGGTAAAGTCAAGAACATGGAAGATAAGATCAAGAGGGACTTTCTTGATCCGAAACCTACTGGTTTGAAGAAAGAAAATGCATGTGTTGGCACACTTGGAAAAGAAGACGACCACACTAAGAGGATTGGTGCACTTCGTTTGGAAGGAGTCAATATATGTCGTATTGGAGCAATTAGACAGAATTCGAAAAGGAAAGAGCTTGAACCAATTCAAGCAGACCCAAGATCGAATTGTTCTATGGAGCTTCATGAGAAGAGATATGTGAAAAGCACTGTTAAGCCAAGGGCTAGTTCGAAAGACATATTGGAAGAGGAAATGTTGAAGAAGATTGCGGAAGTAAGGCGCAAGACAAGGAGGAGGAATGATGATGAAAGTTCCTTGGACTTGAGATTCATGTCTACAATCGTACATGGGAAAAATTTCTCTGCTTTGATAGACACGAGGGCTACCCATAGCTTCCTAAGTCGAAAGGCAGCTTCATCTCTTAGAAAGAGGAAGGCTAGCATCGAGAAAGAGTTGAGTGCTTTCAAGGCAGTCAACTCGAGGATGAAAGCAGTGACTGGTGTCATGAAAGGCACACATGTGAGAGTAGGGTCATGGTTTGGAAAGATAGACTTAAGAGTCATTGACATGGATGATCATTCTATGATGGACCATACCAATGATGGACCATACCAATGATGGACCGAGACATTCTCTTAATTCTTGTGATCAATCTTAAACTATTTTATGAAAGATAGATAAACCATTTAAATATTTAGCTCAAACTCTTGTAGTAAACACCATACCTCAAGTCTCTCTTTCTCTCCAATATTATTAGGTTTAGTTATTATAACACAAAAATCATTCTACATTGTCAATAATTTTTTGCGCTTACACTGAAATCAATGAACACTATTAATCCAATGACTTTACAAGTAATGTACCATCATACATGCAATTATATCAAATCAGAAATCAACATATACCGTAATGAAATCAATGGGGATTGTCTTGTTACAAGTAACATTTCAATTTACCACATGTGCAAATGTAGGTTCACATTCTATCATTCATGTAGTTTTAAAAACTTCAGATGCCATGCCAATTATAATTCAACTATCCAAAAAAACATTTAACATTAAATATCACATGCCATGCCAATTATAATTCAACTATCCAACAAAAACATTTAACATTAAATATCACATGTCAAATGTAATTCAGATGACAACATTACTTCACATTCACATGCCAAAAGTACTAAAACCATCCAAAGAACACTTAAATCAATGAACACTATTAATCCAATGACTTTACAAGTAATGTACCATCATACATGCAATTATATCAAATCAGAAATCAACATATACTGTAATGAAATCAATGGGGATTGTCTTGTTACAAGTAACATTTCAATTTACCACATGTGCAAATGTAGGTTCACATTCTATCATTCATGTAGTTTTAAAATCTTCAGATGGCATGCCAATTATAATTCAACTAGATCCAACAAAAACATTTAACATTAAATATCACATGCCATGCCAATTATAATTCAACTATCCAACAAACACATTTAACATTAAATATCACACATCAAATGTAATTCAGATGACAACATTACTTCACATTCACATGCCAAAAGTACTAAAACCATCCAAAGAACACTGAAATCAATGAACACTATTAATCCAATGAATTTACAAGTAATGTACCATCATACATGCAATTATATCAAATCAGAAATCAACATATACTGTAATGAAATCAATGGGGATTGTCTTGTTACAAGTAACATTTCAATTTACCACATGTGCAAATGTAGGTTCACATTCTATCATTCATGTAGTTTTAAAAACTTCAGATGCCATGCCAATTATAATTCAACTATCTAACAAAACATTTAACATTAAATATCACATGCCATGCCAATTATAATTCAACTATCCAACAAAAACATTTAACATATGTCCAAAAATATGTCCAAAAATATGTCCAAAAAACTTATTGTAATAAAATATGTCCAAAAATTGTAAATCTCACTCAAGTATCAAACTGTATCAAGTTTAACAAATTTTAAAACCATCTAAATTTTGAAATCAAATCAAATCTACTGTAAATCTTGTCCATCAAATGGAGGATCTAGCCTCTGGGTCTCGGTTAGCTCCCTATCATGTAAATAGGAAACCTACATACACAATGCACATGTACTCGAACATTAAAATTTGAAGTTTTAAAAATGAATGAGAATATATATATCTAGAACTTCATGTAAAAAACAAAATATAACAAAAAAATCACGCAATACCTCGTAAGGTTGCCTCTCCATTTGATGAACAGGATCTGCCATAGAAACATCTCCAGTGGTAACCTGTACAATATACATGTACAGTTAAATATATATATATATATATATATATATACATATAAATAATTTATATAAATTAAAAACTTTCAAATGAAAATGCACGTGTACATATATAAACTTATTTGAACAATAATATTAAAAAAAAGAACTAAAGACAACTTCTTCAAATGTTGTGGATGTTCCTATCTCCATCGCTAAAGTCCTCGGATTAAAAAAATCTTCTATACGAACCTAAATTCAAAAATTTTTAAATAACTCAAAATATAGATCTCTCTCTATATATCTCAATTTTTAATGGAACTTTTTGAGGTAACATAAATTTTGAACTTTTGAAAAATTGTCCATACTTGTACATCTCCCAATGAAGTAGAAGGTATATCTCCTAAAGAAGAAGAAGGTATCGGCATCCCAAAAACATCAGACGGAATCGGTACCTGTTAAAACATTTTATCGAATTATATATATACATACATGTACATGTGTGGCAACAATTATTTATTTTAAAGTCACTTAAAAAACACTAACATTTGCCAACATATCTTGATGGTCAGACCCATTTGCATTGTTTGAACCAGAGGTCCCGAACGTGATATTAACATTTTCGTCACGCATCATGTGTGAGAACTGCAAATGGTGTTTTAACATATAATCATACATTTTTGTTAGATTAATGTACACATACAAATAAATGTATACATGTACATACACATGTATTTATTACAAATTGTACACATGCATATGTAAATATAATTTCAAACCCTAAGGTCACTAACACATACCGTTCCGGTGCCCTCTTCCTCACGAAAAATTAGGTCTTGCAGACCATTGCGACAATTTATTGCGTATATTCGGAGATCTTCAACATTCATGTTGTAAATCTCTTCATCTGTATGATAAACAAAATTGGCACGTGCATTTTCACGTGCTCTTTGTCGATTTAAGCCAATATTGACTCCACTCAATCCGCTATGAACATTTTCGATCATAACATCTCTTTCTTCACGACTTATTTGAGAAGTCGCATCCATCTCTGATCGCAGGGTTTCGACTCGAGACGATCGACTCACCAATGGCGGCTCAGGGCGAGGCAACTCCACATCTCGCTTAGCGCCCTTACGTTGATATAATCGACCTCTCCCCGGGCCAAAAAATTCTGAAGGAAGGTCATTATAGTCGGGTTTCATACCCAAAAAAAATTCTGCATAAAACATTTGTGCAAAATAAAGAGGAACCTCATCGTTCCATGGAATCCTTCCAAAGGCCGCAAGATGTCGACTATACAAATATTGTGCTTTGTCTGGGTGCTTGAAACACTGCACCTTCAACATTTTTCTTTTTAGCCCTTCCTTGTAATTAAACATTGACTTAGCATCATCTCTTGAAACTCTTTGTTTTATGTCCTGCCATTTATCGGGACCTATCACTGTTTCTTTTCTCTTTCTCATCACTTCTACAAACGAATCGGTGGTTGGCCCCAAATCTTTGTACACTTTTACCATTTCACTCAATGAATGTGTAACTATTTCTAGGCTTTGTCTACTCTCAGCAGGTAGAGACAAAGACTCCAGATCTCTTTGCAATTTTGCATAAAGGCTTTGACACCTTTGTAAGGTGCATTCCGCCATGTTCGTTTCCCATGGTATATCAGTAATCTCAGCCGGATAAGTTGTGCTAGGTTGACAGCCTTCTTCTTCAATGTAGCGCACTTCCCTGCGTCTTTTTTGACCACTGGCTCTAACATTTTCAGCCTCTGCATCAATATATATATAATTTCGTATATTAGAAAAAAACACGTGTAAAAAAATTCATACAAATTTAATGAAAAAATATTGAAATTGATGGCAACCTTGATGTTGTTGGTTAACATCATCTCCAACTTGACCCTGCTGAGAACCAACTGAATATCGCCTACTTAGAACCAGAACTGCCTAGTGATCCTCAAGAGAATCAGAACAAAGTGATTACTGCAATGGCCGTGTAATAGTATTCATCCTTCCCAACTCCATGAACAATGCAATTTTCACTGCTGAACTTCAATACGTCCTATGGATGATATTTTCCTCTGTTCTCCTTAAAACTTTAAAATAAAACTTGTCATCCATATTTCACTGCGGTTATTAAAAAACGAGTCCGTTAAATGTATGTATTTAATATTTATTATTTAAATACCAGAATGATCCCCTCATCTCTGAGCTCTGTTTTATAGATCTGCTTTCTCTTCGTCGTTTATCCTCTATGATATATCTATTGGTCGATATTTCACAAGCATGATTTCAAAAAATCAATACCTCAGAGTAAAATCCAATTTGGGGATGTTAAATCCAATACGTTCTATATTTCTTACATTTCAGCCCTCCTATTTTTCTTTCCAACCAAGGTTTATAAAATAACATGAGAAGCAACATGAGACTTAGAACAATCATTTTCATTATCTATATGGAAGGCAAGAATGATTATATCCCCTTAAGCTTAAGCTTAAATGTAGTTTGTCAATTTTTATCATATATTTTTTGGTAAGTGTAAATGTTTTTTTATCTATAGTACAAGTCATGAGTTCCCCAATTTTACCTTATGTAAAGCATGATTCTAGGATTACTAAATTTTGTACTTGGTTTTTTAAGAATATATCAAATAAAGTTTTTGAGAAGCAAATATGGCTTGTTCCTTAGAATTTGGCACTTAGAATTTCCATAACGCTTATAACCCCATCCTTACAATTTTTATAATTTCCATGATGAGACATTTGAATTTCCTTCCCCATATTTTTTGTTAATGATTATAACCTTAAAATGGCTAATATTGGTTTGTCATCATCATCTAAAAATGACTTGGCAGATGAAAATTTACCATGTCAATCATCATCACTTCACACCATCTCATACATGACCCCTTCTACATATTATATGCATGAATTTTTGGAATGTCATCCTCTCTACCTATCCCATGAATGATTGTGACAACAGTGAATAAAATACAATTTATAAGTAGAAGATAGTTTCTAGTTTGTCCTCCTCCATCCGCCCCATAGCTAGTGATTTCTCAATTTTCCACTTCCAACTTTCTATTCTCGAAATTCATTAGCAGCTAATTTTATTGATAGCCACACCACTATACATATAATTATCATATTATACACTACTACATTAATGAACTCTACGTTGTTTGTTATTGTAAAGTCCAATAACAAACAATGTTAATTGAGTTTAGTAGTGTATATAAAAATTTCTTTGACTTCCAGGTGTGTTGTGACTATTAGTAGAATTAACTACCAAAATGAATTTCCAAAATAAAATGTTGGAAGAGAAAAAATAGGCAATCACTAAATATGGAGTGGGTGGAGGAGGACAAACTTATAGTGTCCCTTCCTTATCAAATTTTCTTTATTCACCTAATGTCACAATCAATCATGGTCTAGATAGAAGGGATGACCTACCATAAATTCAATCATATAATGTGTAGAAGGGTCATATGTAGATGGTGTGAAACGAGGATTACAAACATGGTAATTTTTCATCTACTAGGTCATTTTGAGATGATGATTACAAACCAGTGCTAGCCCATTAAAGGTTATAATCATTGGTGCCTAATGTGGGTGGACAATTTAAATCAAGTTCGTATCAAAGTACAATTTAGCTCATTTTAGTCAAGGTCAGTTAGAAGAATTAGCTATTGGTTTCTACCTTCAATTTCCTTTTTATGAAGTTTACTTAAACAGAAAACACCTCAGACATTGTTGCCCCTTCAATTTTCTTCCCAAAATAACAGTGTCCAGGGCTGATTAGAAGACAAACAGAAAATAAGTCCAAATTTTAAGGAAATGGGCAGCAGTGTAATGAAAGGCAGATAAATAAAAGCAAATAGAGCCAAATGTTCCTGCAGTGGCCTGAATTTATTAGTCTTTGTTACAAGTAACATGGAAAATCCCCAGGCCAAGGAGGCTTAGAGTTCAGTCCAAGGATATGAATATGTGTTTACTTAAATCTAATGGTGTTTTAATGATACT
The DNA here is from genome assembly GCA_034641835.2 of Pinus albicaulis. Lineage (NCBI taxonomy): Eukaryota > Viridiplantae > Streptophyta > Pinopsida > Pinales > Pinaceae > Pinus > Pinus albicaulis. Next base: position 160,840,045 of record CM076582.1, on the reverse strand, counting down.
GTGTTGTTTCTGTTTGGTTCACTCCTGGAGATCGACTGGCAGGGCATTTACTCAGAAGTCACCTGCAAGAGAGACTGAAGCACTTAGCCAGAGCACTCTTCTATGAGATCCTTTTAAAGTAAACACTAGAGGCGTTAACAATATCAAAGAACGTTTTCATGCTCAGACATGGGAATGTGTCTCTTTCCCTATGCAAAAAAATAGTTCTTGAGGTAGTTAATCTTCATAGACATGTCATCAAGCAAGTCAATGTGATCATCCCTCCTTCCCTCCCTTCTAAAATAATTATGTTTTTCGGGGTCAGAAAGCCAAAATATGGAGACAATTATCACCAAATCCAACGTACGATTATGCATGATGGAGAATATCTAGCGCTTTCCCTTGTTCAATATATTAACAAGGGAAAGCGCTAGAGATTCTCCATCATGCATAATCGTACGTTGATGCTTATAGAGTGAAAAAACTGAAAGAATCAACTTGTAGGGTCATTTTAATGGGGGTGGAGAATTCAGGTCTTTGCAAATTCAAAGTATGGTGCATGTTGCATGAAGCAAGATGTTGAAAGTAGAGTTATGTTAGACACACTTAAATGCAAAAAATATGGAAATTTGTACATGAGCTCTATTATTTGACTTAAGAGTCAGTTGTTTGAAAAGGCATGTTTTGTCAACTTGTGTTTGGTTGATGGTTTTGTACACCAATATGTAAGAGTACATGGACATATTCACATGATATGAATTTTTTTTTTCTTTGAAGGAGAAAAATGATGTGTTTTCAATTTGATGGTTTTGTTTGTGACAAGACATCACAAGATTTTGCGAAGGTCCACTCTTGAGCGAGAGCCTCATGATTACAACCTATCCGTGAGAATCAAATGGGAGTGCATCCTTATTTTGAAAACAAGTAGGATTCTAAGCTACCTAGGACTCAAACCATCATTTTTAAATTTGAAATATAATGGTGTTGTTTAAATGCCTGAATCCACAACCCTAACACATGAAATCACTAATCTAATTACACATGAAATAAATAGTTATTTTCTCCAAAATTAAAAATATAACTAAAAACTAAATTCAACATAGTTGAAAGAAAAAGAAGCACCATTGAAATGGTTTTCTGACATATGGTTAGATTTCTTATCCAATTAAGGCCTAGCATGTATTTTGATGTTTCATGAATTTCTTTGCAAATTCAAAGTATGGTGCATGTTGCATGAAGCAAGATGTTGAAAGTACATGAGCTCTATTATTTGACTTAAGAGTCGGTTGTTTGAAGAGGCATGTTTTGTCAACTTGTGTTTGGTTGATGGTTTTGTACACCAATATGTAAGAGTACATGGACATATTCACATGATGTGAATTTTTTTTTTCTTTGAAGGAGAAAAATGATGTGTTTTCAGTTTGATGGTTTTGCTTGTGACAAGACGTCACAAGATTTTGTGTAGGTCCACTCTTTAGCGAGAGCCTCATGATTACAACCTATCCGTGAGAATCAAATGGGAGTGCATCCTTATTTTGAAAACAAGTAGGATTCTAAGCTACCTACGACTCAAACCATCATTTTTAAATTTGAAATATAATGGTGTTGTTTGAATGCCTGAATCGACAACCCTAACACATGAAATCACTAATCTAATTACACATGAAATAAATAGTTATTTTCTTCAAAATTAAAAATATAACTAAAAAATAAATTCAACATAGTTGAAATAAAAAGAAGCGCCATTGAAATGGTTTGCTGACAAATGGTTAGATTTCTTATCCAATTAAGGCCTAGCATGTATTTTGATGTTTCATTAATTTCTTTGCAAATTGAAAGTATGGTGCATGTTGCATGAAGCAAGATGTTGAAAGTACATGAGATCTATTATTTGACTTGAGAGTCAGTTGTTTGAAGAGGCATGTTTTGTCAACTTGTGTTTGGTTGATGGTTTTGTACACCAATATGTAAGAGTACATGTACATATTCACATGATGTGAATTTTTTTTTTTCTTTGAAGGAGAAAAATGATGTGTTTTCAGTTTGATGGTTTTGTTTGTGACAAGACGTCACAAGATTTTGCATAGGTCCACTCTTTAGCGAGAGCCTCATGATTACAACCTATCCGTGAGAATCAAATGGGAGTGCATCCTTATTTTGAAAACAAGTAGGATTCTAAGCTACCTAGGACTTAAACCATCATTTTTAAATTTGAAATATAATGGTGTTGTTTCAATGCCCGAATCCACAACCCTAACACATGAAATCACTAATCTAATTACACATGAAATAAATAGTTATTTTCTCCAAAATTAAAAATATAACTAAAAACTAAATTCAACATAGTTGAAAGAAAAAGAAGCGCCATTGAAATGGTTTGCCGACAAATGGTTAGATTTCTTATCCAATTAAGGCCTAGCATGTATTTTGATGTTTCATGAATTTCTTTGCAAATTCAAAGTATGGTGCATGTTGCATGAAGCAAGATGTTGAAAGTACATGAGCTCTATTATTTGACTTAAGAGTCATTTGTTTGAAGAGGCATGTTTTTTCAACTTGTGTTTGGTTGATGGTTTTGTACACCAATATGTAAGAGTACATGGACATATTCACATGATGTGAATTTTTTTTTTCTTTGAAGGAGAAAAATGATGTGTTTTCAGTTTGATGGTTTTGCTTGTGACAACACGTCACAAGATTTTGCGTAGGTCCACTCTTTAGCAAGAGCCTCATGATTACAACCTATCCGTGAGAATCAAATGGGAGTGCATCCTTATTTTGAAAACAAGTAGGATTCTAAGCTACCTAGGACTCAAACCATCATTTTTAAATTTGAAATATAATGGTGTTGTTTCAATGCCTGAATCCACAACCCTAACACATGAAATCACCAATCTAATTACACATGAAATAAATAGTTATTTTCTCCAAAATTAAAAACATAACTTAAAACTAAATTCGACATAGTTGAAATAAAAAGAAGCGCCATTGAAATGGTTTGCTGACAAATGGTTAGATTTCTTATCCGATTAAGGCCTAGCATGTATTTTGATGTCTCATTAATTTCTTTGCAAATTCAAAGTATGGTGCATGTTGCATGAAGCAAGATGTTGAAAGTACATGAGCTCTATTATTTGACTTGAGAGTCAATTGTTTGAAGAGGCATGTTTTGTCAACTTGTGTTTGGTTGATGGTTTTGTACACCAATATGTAAGAGTACATGGACATATTCACATGATGTGAATTTTTTTTTTCTTTGAAGGAGAAAAATGATGTGTTTTCATTTTGATGGTTTTGTTTGTGACAAGACGTCACAAGATTTTGCGAAGGTCCACTCTTGAGCGAGAGCCTCATGATTACAACCTATCCGTGAGAATCAAATGGGAGTGCATCCTTATTTTGAAGGAGAAATTTCAATAGGCTTTAGGAAATTTAATTTCAAGTCATTTAATTTCACTAAAAATAATTCAGAGGTACATGAAATGAATAGTATTTAGGAAGAACAATAGTCCCTCATGGAATATGAAGAAAGTAGCCACTTCATTTTGTATATATGCATGCTTTGAGTTACTCCTCAAAAAATTTCAAAACATGGGTATTTATTACTCTACCCATCCCGATTTTCATAGGATCCATAGCACATACATTTCTATATGCCCTAGTTGTTGTAAGGCCTAATTATTTCATCACTTTCAAAGGAATTACATCAATTGTTTCTCCTAAATCTAGCATATAGTTGTGTAATAATATTTTATTTATTAGTAGGAATATATGAAAATGTTTATGAATTACATTTTTATTCCCTTGATTCATCTTTTATAACTCTATAGGATAATCCTCAAAAGTAGGGTCATCTACTTCATCAAATTTTAAGAACTTCTTAACCTTATATCTTTATTTCATATTTGCATAACTTCCACAAATGGGATAGAAACAAGATATTTTCCAAGTGCTGAAGTAAACCAACATTAATTTCATTATACACTCTTTATATAGGTATGGTTGAATGTTGTACATCTGGTACATAGATCAATTTGTTGTTTTCATTGTTTACTCTTAAAAATTATTTGAAGTGGGAGCAAAGAGTTGGTTTCTTCCTAGGTTGGCTTACATTTCCTTTAATATGTGATCCATCCCTTTCTCTAATTCATATTTTTATCTCTTCTATTAATTATGTTATTCTTTCTATGTATTGTTAGTACAAGGGGGGTGAAATAATTTCTTATCATTTTCTAAGTGGTGAGGTCGTTTGAATCTCCAATAGTTGTGTTGGTGTGGTGGGAACCATGCTAGGAGTTGGGTATTCCATTAATATGGTCAAGGTACTTAGTGTATGAGGAGCATCCAAAATTAGGCCGATTGGGATCTTGATGAGGGGGATATGTCACTTGATGCATGCAGTGATGATGGTATTTGATGAGTAAAGGACACATATAGATGAGATGAGTGTCTTTAACATAGAGAACTCAAGGGCATGCCATATACTAATTAACCGAGTTCGTGACATAATAAATGGTGGAAGAGGAATCATCAACATATGAGGTTGGTGTAAGTGGTGGTGCTACTATTGAGGCATGATGTATGGTGACCAACACATCTTGATATCGTCGGAGATTGAGACAATGTTGTGTATAATGTTTGTGTTTCACATAAATAGACAAGAGGCCGTTGGTTCTTAAACCCTTATTACGTGATGAGGTGGCAACATCACATGATGGAGTGGGGAGAAATGGGGGTGCTTAAGGGGTATGAAGGATACCCTTCAACTCATGAAGCATGGGGCATGAATTGGTGGGATGACCTAATGTGTATCAAAGGGCACATAGGGGACTAACCTTTGGGGTATTTTTGGTTGAAGGTTCTTTCTAAAATAAAAATTATAAATAACTATGGAACCTGGGTTACACTTTTGTGAGAATTGCGGGTTGAAATTTTTTTTCGGAACTAGTTCGTGAATTCGTGAATTCTTATTTTAAGATGGTAGAACTTAAGTCTCAATTGTAATTGGATTCTTTCTAAAGTGTAATTCCAAGCTCATTAAGCATACTAGGTGACCAAATTTTTAAAGTAACTTGAGATTCACAACAAGAGATACACAACATGCACCACAACACACAATGTGCCCTTGTAGATAAGGATTTAGACAAATATACTTCAACAAGGATGGAATCAACCTTCGAAAAGAATGATATAATGGAAGCAATATATCAATACTAGTGTCCTTTTTCATTCCTTAATAGCTATGATGACCAGAAACTCGAAATGCTAGAGATTTTAGCACTTGAGTATGGAATGGACCAAAAAATTATTGACCGCAATTGTTTGGTGACCTTCAAATTTATGGAAAATGTAGGACTACAGGGAAGTTCTCTTTGCACATGAAAGATGTAATTTCATTCCAATTACCGATAAATAATATGTTTTATTTCTGAAATTAAAAAAATAAAAATAATATATATATATATATATATATATATATATATATATATGTGTGTGTGTGTGTGTGTGTGTGTGTCCAATGAATGACCATAAGGTTGGTCAATAGGATTCAAAAGTATAGACAATGTGACTGCATATTTATATTTCAAATTAAAATCAAAATTTTATAAAGTGCCTAAATCTTCTTCAAATGAATGGAAACCTTTTTTTTCAGTAAGAACAGATAATGTATTACACAGCACAGGAACAGAACAGATAATGTATTACACAACACAGATAATCTTCCAGCATAAACATCAATTATATGTTTTATTTCTGAAATTAAAAAAAAAATATATATATATATATATATATATATATATATATGTCCAATGAATGACCATAAAGTTGGTCAATAGGATTCAAAAGTATAGACAATGTGACTGCATATTTATATTTCAAATTAAAATCAAAATTTTATAAAGTGCCTAAATCTTCTTCAAATGAATGGAAACCTTTTTTTTCAGTAAGAACAGATAATGTATTACACAGCACAGATAGTCTTCCAGCATAAACATCAATTATATGTTTTATTTCTGAAATTAATATATATATATATATATATATATCTGTGTGTGTCCAATGAATGACCATAAGGTTGGTCAATAGGATTCAAAAGTATAGACAATGTGACTGCATATTTATATTTCAAATTAAAATCAAAATTTTATAAAGTGCCTAAATCTTCTTCAAATGAATGGAAACCTTTTTTTTCAGTAAGAACAGATAATGTATTACACAAAGACAGAATGAAAGTGTATAATGTGGTTTGTGCACAAAAGTTATACTTTCCAAAGATAAACATCAATTATCAGATTGCGGATCGTAGATGTAATGAAACCTATAATGAGAAGAAATCTTGCCACTTCAAGAGTTCTGATGACCTAAACTTGAGACCTATATGCTATATAAAAGAGATTAAAGGTAGCATATGTAACAGACCTCAGAAAGAGATTATGACAATCAATGTGGTTATTTTTCAATTCCTATTCAGTAGATAATAGTCATCAATTAGGCTGCACTGTGTGTGTTCTAGGTCTGTGCCCTAGAGGGCCGAGAGTTGCAGACTTCAGTTAGAATATACGCCGCAGATTTGAAGAGCTTCTAACTAGTCCTAGCTCCTCTTCAAGGAAGGCCGAATGGTCTAGTATTAAAAAATTTCTACTGTGCACATGTAATGACTTTGTTTCAGGTATGTTTTGAAAAAGGTTGCATTTCAGAGGTGTCCAAGGTAGATATTCTGTCAAAATTTGAGTTCTGTACAGGGTCCCAACTCAGATTAAGGAAACAGATACAAAAATGCATTAACAGATACAAAAATGCATTAACAGATTTTCCACGTCCAAAATACAAAAATGCATTAACAGATTTTCCACGTCAAACACGACATTTTCCAAATTTTCCACGTCAAACACGAGCTTTTCCAATTTTTCCACAGATTTTCCCAATTTTCCACGTCAAAAATGCGTAAACAGACTTACCCGATGACCGAAGAGCGCGACCGTGGCAAACATGAGGAGCTGCGGTGACGAGGTGAAACAGAACTCCAGAACGACGACGAGGTGCGACAGAACTCCAGCACGGCAACGAGGTGCGACAAAACTCCAGCACGGCGACGAGGTGCGACAAAACTCCAGCACGGCGACGAGATGTGATAGCGACAGACAAAACACGGGAAGAATAAAATCAGTAACTTCGCGGGCGATTTATTTATAGAAAATAGTTCGGCCGAACTATTTTAAATGTAAAAGTTCGGCCGAACTATTAGTTCGGCCGAACTTTAGTTGCCGGTTTTCCAAACTCCGGCAAAAATTCTGTTTGCCCGCGTCGTCAGTAAGCAGTCAGTCTAAACGGAATCACGAGTTCGGCCGAACTGTAAAAACAAGTTCGGCCGAACTATTTCATAGTTCGGCCGAACTCTATAAAATGTTCGGCTGAACTATTGCCGAAAAAAAATTTCAACCCGCAATTCTCACAAAAGTGTAACCCAGGTTCACGTTTCCGCCCTACTAAAAAGACAGTTGATTTTATTTCTAAACAACTCAATCTAATGTTCCAACCACCAGTTAGCAAACCCTACTTAAATCTAAATAAATTGTCAATGTACCTACATTCCTAATGTTGTAAAGATTCAATCATCATTTAATCTTGAAAACGAACTAGCTAAAGTCAAAATTCCCATCCCTTTGATAGAGCTAATGAAAAAACAAACATACAGAACTCAGGTAGTGGAAGTACTAAAAATAGGGGAAACTGCTGACACTCTGAATCTAAATGTGATCAACCTGAATTGTTGTTTGGTCCAGAAGTAGATGGTAAGTTACAAGAAGGAGAAGTCCCTCCTTTCTATGTCATATTAAACATACTTGATAAAATCCTACATAATTCTATGTTGGATTCAGGGGCTTCACACAACTTAATGCCTAAAGCTGTAATGGAAAAGTTAGGTCTTGACATCATTAGGCCCTATAAAGATCTATACTCATTTGATTCAAGTAAATTGAAGTGTTTAGGTCTCATCAAGGACTTGTGTATAACTTTGTCTCAAATCCCAGCCAAAAGCCTAGTTATGGACATTGTCGTAGTAGACATTCCTCCTAAATATGACATGCTTTTATCATGTTCTTGAGGAGAAAAGATACAAGGAACTCTTCAAATAAATATGACTTTTTCTACAATACTAGTCTTTGGCCATCAAAGAAGGTTATATAGGGAAACTATCGTGAAATATATGGTAAGAAGACAAGAAAAACCTCATAATTACCCTCTATATTATGTTCACACTAATTTGGATTCATTCATATTATTCAATGATACTGAAATTGAAGCCCAATTTGGAAATTACCTGGATACACCTTGAAACGCAACTCTAATCGAATAATCAACTCCTACTTTAGAACTCTTCTGTAATATGACCTTTGATGGGGCTTGTAGTAAAGAAGGCTCTAGAGCAGGAATCTGGTTATCTAATCCATCTAATAATCATTGTGAATGGCATTCCTATAAAATTAATTTTAAGTGCACAAACAATATTGCTGAATATGGAGCTCTGATGTTAGGTCTGTAGTTTCTTAAGAAATTAGGGGCCAAAAGAATTACTGTGCAGGGAGATTCTGAATTAATCATCAAACAAGAAAAGGGAGAATATGCTTCTAAACACCCTAGATTAAGAGCCTACAGAAATGTAGTGCTTGATTACTTACATATTTTTGTGGAATATGATCTAGCAGTAATTCTGAGAAGTAAAAATGTCATAGCTGATAGTCTTGTTGTTTCTGCAAGCACTTGCAAAATACCTCACCCGAATAAACCACACACAATTGAAATTAAACATCGACCTGCAATAGCAGATAACATGTGATACTGGCAGGTTTTCAGGAATGACAAACCGATTGAAAACTTCTTGCTGTCAAAAGAAGAGTTCGAGGAAACACAGTTAGATTTGGATAATGAGGAACAAGGTCAAATGAGACCAGAAGATTAGGTAAAAAAACAAGCAGTTGTGTATAATCCTTTGGTAAACCAGTGTGATATATTAGATGTAAATAATCATTTAGATGAAACTGCGCAGAAATTAGAAATTCATGAAAGAGATCGTGAAAAGGAAGATTTTGAAATGCTTCAACTAAAAGATAACGTTTTTCACCGGGGATTAGCTCTATTATAAGACCTTTTTTACTTCAATTATGTAGAAAAGAAGCCTAAAATTGAGCCCATTGGATCAGAAGTTGAGGAAATGTAACATAGGTACTGAAAAAAACCCGAATATGATTAAAATTAAAAAACATTACATCTTATTACCAAACGGAAATATATAGCCCTATTCAAAGAATACGTTGATCTGTTTTCTTGGAGTTATGAGGATCTAAAATTTTATGATTCTAGCATCATTCCGCACAAAATTCCAATTAAAAAAGAACAAAATACGTTCAAACAGAAGCTTTGGAGGATAAATCCAGTTTTGTTACCTTTATTTGAGAAATAAGTTAAACAAATTTATGATGCTAAAATATTTGTCCCTCTCAGATATTAGAAATGGGTGTCAAACATAGTACCAACTAGAAAGAAAATTGGATAAATCAGGTTGTGCATTGACTTCAGAAACCTGAATAAGGTTTCCCTGAAAGATAAATATCCCTTACCCAAAATGGACCATATCTTACAAAAGGTGATAGGATCAACTAAGATATCATTACTAGATGGTTTCTTTGGCTATAACCAAGTCTTGGTTGATCTAGAAGATTAAGATAAAACAACTTTTACCACTCCATGGGGAACTTTCATGTATGTGAAAATGCCTTTTGGACTGATGAATGTTGGGGCCACGTTCCAAAGAGCAATGGACATTTCCTTTTCATAAGAGATTGACCTCTTTATTGTAATCTATCTGGATGATTTAACTATATATTCAAATTATGATGAAGAACACTTGAGACATTTGAGACGAGTCTTTGAGAAATGCAAGAAATTTGGCATATCTTTAAATCCTAAGAAAACACTATTGGGCCTAGAAGAAGGTAAACTGTTAGGACATATCATATCAAAATATGGATTTAGAGTTGACCCTAAGAGAATTGAAGCAATCCTAAAGATCAGTCCACCAAGAAACATTAAAGAACTTCAATCATTCATAGGGAAAATAATTTTTTTGAGAAGATTTATCCCTAATCTTTCTGAACTTCTTAGAAACATAACCAATATGCTCAAGAAATATTATGAAATCAAATGGAGTATATAATCTAGGAAATCTTTTGACATGGTAAAACAAGCATTAACTAAAGCACCAGTGTTGATCAGTCTAGATTTTACTAAAGATTCTATAATCTTTTCTTTTGCTTTTGAGCACACTGTTGTAATTGTTTTACTGCAGAAAAATAGTGAAGGATTTGAGCAGCCAATATCTTTCTTCAGCAAAGCTTTAAGAGATGCTTCTCTAAAGTATAACATCATGGAAAAACAATCCTTTGCACTAGTCAAAGAAATTAAAGGTTTTAGAGTTTATATTCTGCATTCACATATACTTTCTTATGTACCTAATGTTGTGGTAAAATATATTTTAACGCATAATGGACTAGAGGCAAAAGAGGAAAATGGATTGCACTAATTTTGGAGTATGATTTGGAAATAAAATCTACCAAACTGATTAAAGGGCAAGGACTTGCACAGCTTATGGCTGAGTCCAATTTTCATGCTCTGGACATAAATTTGGTAGCAACTCTGGATGATCAAGAGGAGCAGGTGACTCCACAAATCAATGAAGAATTTTTAGATTCTCCTTGATATTCATACCTTCTTTATATAATGTTCAATTTAAATGCTCCTCCCGGTCTTACAAAAACTAAAGCAAATTTTCTGAAATTAAAAGCAGTAAAATTTTGCATCATTGATAATGTCCTTTATTGGAAAGATTTTGGTGGCCTTTTACTAAAATGTTTGTTGAAGAATGATGCTAACAATATTATGAATTATTTTCATGAGGGAGACCATGGTGGCCACCTGTATTGGAAGACTACTGCTAATAAGATTCTCAGGGATGGTTTTTACTGGCCCACCCTGTTTTTTGATGTCCACAAGAAAGTCACAACCTATCACAAGTGCCAAATTTAAGAAACTCCTACCCTTGCCTCTCAAACCCATTTCTATTGAAAGCCCATTCCAGCAATGGGGTTTGGATTTCATAGGTGAAATCCATCCTCCTTCCTCTACCCAACACAAGTGGATTTTAACAGCCACAGATTACTTCACTAAGTGGATAGAGCCCATCCCTTCCAGAAATGACACTGATGTTGTTATTACCAAGTTCCTTGAGACCTATATCATGTCCATATTTGGCTGCCCAAGGAAAATTATCATTGACAATGAAACAACCATTAAATCCAAAAATATGGTTGAATTTTGTGAAAAATATCATATTTCTTTAGGAAATTCAATAGCCTATTACCCACAAGGTAATGGACTGGCTGAATCATCCAATAAGAATTTGGTAAACATCATCAAGAAATTATTAGAACATAATAAAAAATCATGGCATAATAAGTTAGTTAGTGGACTTTGGGCTGACAGGCTTACTACAAAGAAGTCTATTGGTATGTCACCATACCAACTTGTCTATGGAATGGATGTTGTTTTTCCATCTTCTCTAGCACAACTAGTGATTAACTTGATGCAAGAGTTACAAGTGGAACCAAATGATGCAATCTGAAGGATTAATCAAACCATTCAGTTGCAGCAAACAAGAGAAGACGTATATAACAAAACACAACTCATCTAGGAAAATATCAAGAAAATCTTTGAAAAAAGGACCAAGGAAGCTGATTTTACTATTGGTGACAAGGTTTTAAAATGGGATGCAAGGAGAGAAGACAAAGGAAAGAATAACAAGTTTGATAATCTATGGATGGGACCATATATTATAAATTCTTTTAGAGGTGACAATGCATTTTTTTCTCACAGATATAGATGGAATAGAGTTACCTAGTGGTCCTGTAAATGGCAGGATGTTGAAGCATTATTTATCCTAGTCTAAAGATTCTTTTTCCATAATTGTAAATGTCATAGTCAACATAGATTGGATTGGATGTTTTGCTGATTAAGGTTGAAGTCCGTAGAGAAGGCCCTAAGGCATGGTCAATAGACCATCATAATATTTGAAAGCATAAAAGGAATCAGATTATAAATTGCTCAGATGCCCAATGGATAAGGCAACTAATCACATTTTCTTGACACTTCAATGCATGGAAGTTACATCCCCAATTAGAGCCACTTTTAGGGTCCTATACTTCATAAGATCTCAAGGTGAATGAGTTTATTCTTTCGGTCAAATTTACTTTGTAAAATGATTTCCAAATCTGCAAATAATTTTCAAAATAAAAAAATAGGAGATAACATAAAAAATCAAAAGAGGGTATATGTTATAAATAAAAAAATATAATATGTGAACCCCATCAAAAAGAATAAAAAACAATAAATTCTGAAAGTGTTGCACATTCAAATTCCACTACTCTTAAGTTTAGCTTACTTATGAAAATAAATTGTGTACAACTTGTTTAAAAATGCCACAAAAGTTCAATAAAATTCAATCAGACGGTTTAATCATGATTGAATTAGGTTTAAATTGCTTGTCAATAGGCAGCGAAAAATAATTTGTCAAACTATTTAATCTTGACAGATTAATGAGTTAGGTAGAAATAAAACCGGGTCAATAGTTTAATCTGAACCAAGGAAGGTGTTGTAACATCACTTGTTTTGATAAGTTAGCATAAGTAGTTGAATAAGTTCAAAATGATAAGGTAGGATATGGATGCAAAGGAATGAAAAAGTTAAAAATGTTAGGAAAATTATTATGTTTATAGGCATCCATGTAAATAAAATGTTAGGTGTTATATGCCCTAAACAAAGAAGGCAAAAGAAAATTCCAGGTGTTAGATGCTCTAAACAACAAAGGCAAAACAAAATGTTATGGAAACAAGAAAGAAAAAGAAAAAATTCATTCTATTTAAAGGTTTTGATTGGCTGCTAGTCTAAATGCACCTATGGAAAAGTTATTTGTATGGTTTAAATTCTGATTATTAATTTCTATCCTAAAGTTTTAAACCATATCATATTTTCCCCCTACTTTCATTTCATTCAATTCCCTTTTTTATTTCCTTCCCCACTCATATATTTTCACACATTTCATTATAATCCCACACATTCAAAATCATTTTTCCCATAGGCCAAAACCCAAAATCATTTACATTTCCGTCTCCTACAAACCCTTCAGAAGTACAATATACAATGAAGCAGGACCCATTCCCCGCCACACTCCCTTTTTCATTTCATTTTCCATTTAAAATCATTAAACTTACCCTTTTTTCACCTTTCCGCTTTTACCTTTTATCGCTTTTCACTTACACCGCTTCCTTATTCCCCGTTCGCGCTTAAAGTGGGCCATCCCTCGATGTCACCGGTTTACCTCACCCTCATCACATTTTGCAGATTATACATGTTTCACATCGCAACTAAAACTTAAAAACTTGTGATCGTCGATTTGTGATATCGCATCGCATATGTTTTAACTGACCTTTGAAAGTGCCTGCAATCTATTTGTTTTAACTTGTGATGCGGCAAGTTGGCCCCACCTCAGTAGCTTCACCCCGCAGTTTACAGCCTTTGCAATACATTGATATATTATAAAAACACCATAAAACCTTACCTTACTGCATAAAACTCCGTCGATTGCAGTGGGCCCCATTTCCCCTTGATATGCCATCCTCCAATTAGTGCAAATTACACTTCGCGGTTTTAAGCATTTACCTTATTTTTTCCAAGTGCTAAATTCTGTGATTTGTGATGTGGGTAGGTCCCTCTCCCCGCACTTCGCAAATTTTAGATGTTAACCCTGCAACTTATAAATAAAACTTAAAAGTTGTGATTTGCGCCTGCGATCCGATCCCACTTTTTCCATGCCACATCACTCACCTCCTCCCATGCACTTCGCACTTCAGATTTTTTAGCGTTTAAACCCGCCGTGCTTATAACTAAAACTTAAAAAAATTTATCTGCATTGCGGTCCAGTCCCACCATCCCTCCACGCCACATCTCGCTTTGCGTTGCATCGCTAATCACATTCTTCATAAACTTAAATTGCAAATGTTGCGAAGTGCGTGGATGCGATGCAACTTCAGAATTGAAATTTAAAAGATTTCAGGTCTGGTATATTGGTTTTTTACACTATTTTATTCATAAAAAAAGGTTTTAGCTCAGCAGAAACGATTCGGGTAGCAAATAAACGCTACAAGTCAAGTCGGGCAAAGATGTTGCGGTAAAGAAAATTATGTTATAACTACAATAGCACAGGGAATTCATACAGCAAATCTGCCAGCACAACACTCAGTTTAGTCTGCCAGCATATCAACTAATTGTGGTCCATGTCCTAAAATGCCCCACTACATCAGCACTTGCTTGCCATAGCGCATTCCACCGAAGCTATAATTTTGTAATAATTAGAGTTTTTAGTTCAAGTTTGTTGGAGACTATTTTGTTGTAATTTTTGTATAAATTCTTCAGTTTTGGAAGTATCAAAGGTCGATTGATTGAGATTAGAATCATCACTGTCTTTTGGAGTATGTAACCTTTTCCAAAGCACTGGAGCATCAATAATAATCAGACCACTCATAGGATTCTTGTGGATTAAATGCTAGTGATGTTTTTCTTCGGGTAGTATTGTTTCATTGTCCTCTTTCATTGTAAACATCTGAATTCTAATTTTAAATCAGAAAGCGTGATGAAAAGGATTTACTTTTGAGTACCTTATTTTAGCTGCCTTTACTATCATTATTTTTTCCACTGAAAGCCAAACTAAATAATTATTAATTGCTTTTTAGTTCTGCTGAATCTATTCATATCTGTGTCATAAATCCATTTATAAATCCAAGAGATCTAGTAAATATTCTTAGATTTCCATATTTTTACTTTGTGAAATATTGATGCAACCATCCAGTTATATTTTGACTCCATTGCCGAAAAAATATTAATAAATTGAATAAAATCAATCTTCCAAAATCCAAAATAAACCCAAAACCCAAGTACTATCATTAATAGCCTAAAAATTATTTAAAAAAAGTTATATCTTATAGAGAGAGCCATCTTTGAATCTAGGAAGGCTAGGTCCTAGATTCCAAAGTTGGTTTTATCTTGGCCTATGTGATTAGTTCTCACAATCTCTAGCAAATTACAGAACGCTAACAGGACCAATTACTTGAGGGACTATGGAAGCAAAGAAGGGGATGCCTAAACATGGAAGGTGAGTGATGCTTGGAAGAGGAGACTTGAGTAAACTAGTTTTCATGGAAGCCTTAAGGAGAAACTGGAAACCATGCAGACATGTGCTAGAATTCTAGGAAGTATAGAGGTAACTAGACTGTGAAATATGAATGATGTTGCTAAAAGTGGAAACTTAGGACATGGAAGATGTCATTGATTTAAGAGATGTAATTTTAAAGCTTAGATTTTGTTTCTATTATTTTTTTATAGAACACTTAGGTGTTTTTCCTTTAAGGGGGTGGGATTTGTAATATACATCGCATTACTCCTAGTATTGTTGTGTTAAAATTGAGATCATGTAATACCAACATGAAGGCCATGGATAGCTCATGTATTATGTATAAACATCAAATAAATTAAATTTTAATTTTGATTGGCTGGCCTAACTAGAGGGACATACAGATCCAAATATTTGAGCGAAGGGATACTAAGTACTTGTTGTGTACCTGGAGGGTTGTGGTGTCCCTACTGATATTAAGTAGGGTTGTGGTGTCCCTTCTCCTCATGAGACACAGGGATAGAGAAAGAGGTTGTGAACTAAAAGGCCATGGTGGCAAGGGAAGATTAAGAAAGGATCAAAATTCATCCTTTAGCATTTTGGAAGTTGTGGAGAAAGAAAAGAGATTGGCACAAAAGTTACTGCATAGAGAGAAGGAAAAGGTCATGTAAGGAAAGCCTTGCCGGGAGAGTGCAAGGTGTTTCAAAATATAAGTTGTACAAGTAAGGTGGAACGAAATTTCTAAGATCCAGTGTACAAAATATTGGGTGTTAGTCCTCACATATCTTATATTGAGGCTACTGGACAGTGAGTCTAAGCCTGAATGGCTAGTGGGAAGCTTATGATGCTGGAACTACTTGATGCTTGTTGTTGGTTGATGAAACACTTGATAGGGTAGTATTGTCACTATAGTGCTCGCTGAGAGAGGTATAAAACACTTTTTAGTGGACTACACATCCCCGCGGTTCTTGCAAAGAAAGAAAAACTGTGGAACCACCTATACAGTAGGTTCAACCTCCCAGAGATTAGAAATGGGAATCTAAATCTTAGGTGAATCCACATGTTTTAACCAAAGATAAAGTGATTCATTGGAGTGCTTGCCTCGCGGCTATGAAACCATATATAAAGTGGAATCCTTCTCTTAGTTTTGTGGTTAAGCCTTGGGTGTGAATGTCCCTGGATACACATCCCCTCAAACTTTGGATCTGGCTCGAGGGTGGTCAGTTGCAAGAAAGAGTGCAGTGTAGTTGGCTTATGGTTGGGTAGAGAGTTTAATTCCTTCCTTCAGTTGCCAAACATCTTTAAATACACAGATAAGTGCACATTTATCATTGAAGCATCTTATGTACTATGATGAATTTCATTATGTTGTAATTAATGTAGTATCTTATGTGTTATAAATGTAAATGAATGTCTGAGTTGCAAGGCTCACTATTATTCTCATTATTGGAATGATATCTTGCATGTTCATGAATCTAATGCATGCCTTGATGATGTTATCAATTATTACATTCATGTTGGAAGTGAGAAACTATGTTTGTGTTCATCCAATTGATTGTTAAGGTACATGAATTAATATATAGCTTAATCTGTCCCTTGTGTTGGTTATCATGCCAAAAAAATGGGTTCAGAGTCTCAAGCCCTTGAGCTATGCACCTCAGGATGTGGGCATGTACAATCGCTCATCTAGTTTCATAAACCTAGGTAGTTGAATTCTTTATTATATATGCATATGACATTGGCACCTCAGGTGGTAGAGTTTAGCTTCAAATGAATGATGGTGGGTCGACAGCGAGCGAGAACTGGTGGAATTATGACTCAATGAAGCCATGCCATTAGCCATCGACGGTAGTGGTCAAGTATAAGGACTAGCGGGGGTTCATACACTTCGAAAAACACCATTGGTAGTGGGAGAGAGACATCCTAGGGGTGGGACTAGGCATAACCTTGAAGGAAAAACCTGCTATATCGCCCATCACTCATTACTTGCTACTGAAGTCGTTGCACGATACAATGGGTGTGAGCATATTGGCGAAGATATATTGACATAGACAGAGTTCCCATGCGGAACCATGTCGCCGCCTTACCACCCATCGCTACCATTCCTCACTTAACATCGAACATTGTTATCGGTGATGGTCGCAATAGTATGACGTGACTCTGAAAACAATACCCACCAAATTGACTAGCTAGGATTGTGTGAAGGACACATGGGAACCACATGGTCAACATGTTGGGCAATGGTGGAATTTGTTTTGAGATTTGAGGACTCAGAATAAGGGGATTTTTGTAACCCCACTTTCATAATAGACCTTGGAGGTCGGGTTAGATGATAAGTAATGCCTCTTGTGTCCTACGATAGTTCAATGGGGTGGGAGGGAGCATTACACGAGTTTCATAACCTGATATATTATGAATATGTCCATGAAAATAAGAATGGAAACTTTTATATATTTTTACATCAAAGTTAAATCAAGTGGCTTAATATTGATCCCTTTTCTTATTCCATTTTCTAAAACAAGGTGTTGGATCTTGATATCCTAACAAGTGTTATATTAATGGTGATGTCCCTACCCACTAGGTATTTCAATGATTTGATGAGATTATTTGCAAGGTAAAATTACGTAAAGTATAGAATTACTTTAATACTTGTCTTGAATGAACATTGAGATGGGGTCCCTACAAGTAATGTTCAACTCCACTAGAAACATGAAGTCAATTGTTAGTTTCATTGCATGCAATGGGTAGCATGGTTTATAATTGAAGCTCTTACTCAAATTCACAAGTTTCTTTAATGTGGCGATGTCCACATCTTTCCATGATCAATCTTGTACCTTTTGACCTGATGTTGAGAGTAGGTAGCATAATTCTGCATAACATCTAGGATGTACAACCTTTATAGTTTCACATTATATCTATGGATTTACTTTAGGCTTCTCCATTTTTTATTCTACCACATTCAATATTTTCCAGCTTTGAAATTTCCTCCCTACTCCACAATCGGGTGTGAAACCATTGGCTTTTGCTTCCCTCATGGCTCCTTGTCTAGCTGATCAGGGTTGGCCGCCACTCATTGTACGAGTATTGAGTTTGCTACAATGGAGGTCACTTGGTCCTTCGAGTGTGTTGTTTCTCCTTCAACCCATAAAAAATAAAATTATTAAAATATGAGGTTAAAACAAAGAGGGGTTTTGTCCAGAAAAACAAGGATGCTCCTCACTCTTTGTGAATGGTTGGCTAAGAATCAATTTGGGTCATGGCTCCAAAATCTATCATTAGCTCCAAAGACCAATCTAAGACACCTACGTGATTCTCTTTCGAGATCTACTCCTCTAGAGGTGTAATCTCATATTTCTATTCATGGTTTGTTCTCTTTTTCCAATGTTTTCTTTTATGGATTTACTAGCATTTGGGGTACATGTGGTCTTGGTTTTCATTTTGGAAATATAAACTTTATAAAAATGATTATATATCAGTTAATCACTTTATTAATTTTTTATTTGCCTTGTTTCCATATGAACATGCTTAATTTTTTGTTCATAGATACAAATTTTCCTCTAACTTTTAAAGTTCAAAACTTGAAAAAAATTTTATACTTCAATATATTTGATTTCTGTTTACACTTAATAAATCTTAGATAAAATAGATCTACCCTTATTTTTTATCACCTTTTTATCTAAATAAAACAAAACATAGACATTGAAATATTTTTTTTATAATCCACATTATTTACATTAAAATATTTCTTTGTTTCTTAATTATAAGTGTATTTTAATATTAAATAAATATTAATTTTTTATAGTAAATATAAACACTTTGTATTTAATTTCAGAAACAAAAATTTACAAAATTACACGAACATTTCTACAACAAAACACAAACCCATTACATATAAACTCCAACTAAACACAAACCCATTACATATCCCTTAGGAAAACACCTCAGAGTGAAAAACATACAAGACATCGCAACATCCGAGACCTTACCGTAAGATTGAAATCATCAAAAGCACAATGATTCAGTGATAAGCATATCATAAATCTACCCCACGACCAAAAACTCTCAATAATTATATTAACATTATTTTATTTTATTTTTGTTATTAATATTTTTGAAAAAATTATATATCACTTTTACGAGAAACATGAAAATAAATATCTTAAGAGATAATATTAATAATATTAATATTGAAATATTAAAATATTTAAAAGTATTTTATTTACCGTTTATATGGATTTTTTTTATTATTAATTATTTTTAAATTATATATATATATATATATATATAAAATTTTATTTTTTTTAATCAATTTCTTCACTTTATTATAAAGGCTGAAAGTCATATTGTTTTGTTTTTTTTTTGGTAAAAAATGCTTCACTTTCAATTAATTTTGAAATTTCAAAATAGATTTTCATAATGTTCATTAAAATTTTGAAAAATAAAAGTATTAAACTAAATATTTTGAAACAATTGAAATGACTTATTTTATGGTGTTTAAAATTGATTTGTAAGAAAAAAAATCTATTTAAAAACCAAAAAATAAAAAAAAAATTAGTATGCAACTTATTATTATACTTGTCTTTGTAGATATATTGCATTAGGTTGCCAACTGATTTGAGATTAATTTACTTGTGATTTAAAAATTTGTATACTTATTACATAGTTTAATTTTAGTCATATTTATTATTTATTTATTTATTGGTTAATACTTTTCACTTCTTATTGCAAACTACATTGGAAAACGCAACAACCTTCTTAATCCACTTTAAATCGCAGTGTATCCAAAAGAACTAACAATACAAATACTGAAGTTCAGTACCGGTGAGAGATTCTCACATAGACAATTTAAACTAAAATGCGTAGTCTAAAAAGGCCGCGTTTTCACTCAGAATCCGGCAATGATTTTCAGAAAATCCAGCAAAAATTTGCTCAAAATCTTGTTTACAGTTGTTAAACTTTAATATTTTAAGTGCCCTAAAGGTTTTTGATAGTGCTAAATCCATTTCCAGCATCAAAAATAGATTCTAAACACTCCAAGCATCTGATTTTTCAAGTTTTAGTTGATCAGATTCTAGCAATTTTCTGCAGTACGAGCTATTTCACAAGGTCGATAGACAACTTCAAACTAAAATGGCAATTGGGACACAATAATTCAATAAAACATTGAATTTTCCCTTGGTACGGCCCGAGACATTGAATTTCTCACTGGCATTGCTTTGCTCCGTCATATTAAAAACTGAAATGACATTTAATCAGTTGAGATTTCAAATCTTTAAGTAGACACATGGTCAACATGTGGAATGTTTTTATTTGTTTTTAATAAATAAAAAATGCTGAAGGGTTTAATGAGGGGATACATTAAATTTATATAAAAAGATATTAACATGTAGTTAATCTTGTTGTTTAATTTTAATATAGTAAATTTGTTAGGTGGATGATGAATATTTAAATAAATCTCAGATATAAAACAAGATAAATGAATAATAAAGAATGGTTTATATACCTGCTCGGTGTAGGTATATTGCATTAGGTTGCTAACTGATTTAACATTAATTTACTTGTGATTTAAAAAAAAATTATACTTGTTACATAGTTTAACTTTAGTCATATTTATTATTTATTTTAATATTTTATCAAATAAAATAATATTTATTAATATTTTATCAAATAAAATAATATTTATTAATATTCAAATTGTATTTATTAATATTCCAATTGTATTTATTAATATTCAAATTTTAATTTAAATTAAGCGTAATAGCTACTATGTAGCACTTGTTTAATAACATAACATTTAATAAAGAGTACATCTATCAAATCTAAATATTTATAAAAATAAATTGTCATTGTACGAAGTACCAAACCAAGTGTCATAACATTTACTACAGAGTACACCTATCAAATCTAAATAATTATGCTTAATAATTTATTTTTACACATAAATTTTTTAATATTTATTTTTACTAGATAGTTTTACTAATAAAAATGTACAAGACAATGAATATGGTCATTCATGTATTATATTATGCTATTTTTTATTGAAAGTTTTTTAGTTTTTTAATTAATAATTGGATAAATAATTTAATATAAAAAAATAAAATCATATTTTTTAATTACAATATTCATTTAAATTAATTTATTTGCATAAACTATTTATATTTATTGTGAAAAAAATCTTTTGGTAAAAATCACTCTTTGTGAACATTGTATATATAGTAGACAAAAAAGAGTTTCATTCCTTAGAGATGGCCATGACCGAAAGAAAATTTTGTTAGAATTGATAACCTTAGATGTGTTTCAGCTTGTTAACATCAAGTCATTAGAAGAAGCATCATATTTTGTAACATTTATAGATGATGCATCCAGGAATGTTTGGGCCTATCCTATGAAAATTAAAAATGAAGTGTTTGAAATATTTAAAAACTTCCATGTTATTGTTGAAAGAGAGACTAGCAAATTGCTCAAGTGCTTGAGAATAGATAATGGTGGAGAATATTGCTCAATTGCATTCACGGAATATTGTAATAATTTTGGCATAAAGCATGAGAATAATGTGCCTGGTACCCCTCAATATAATGGTGTTGCAGAAAGGATGAATCACACCATTATGGAGAAAGTGAGGAGTATGTTGTCCAATTCTGCTTTGGAAAAACATTTTTGGGCAAAAGTGGTGAGGAAAACTTGCTACCTTATATATAGAACTCTAACTACAACCTTGGATGGCAACATCCCTGATGAAGTGTTTGAAATATTTAAAAAATTCCATGTTATTGTTGAAAGAGAGACTAGCAAATTTGTCAAGTGCTTGAGAACAAATAATGGTGGAGAATATTTCTCAAATGCCTTCAAGGAACACTGTAATAAGTTTGGCATAAAGCATTAGAATACTGTGCCTGGTACCTCTCAAAAAAATGGTGTTGCATAAAGGATGAATCACACCATTATGGAGAAAGTGAGGAGTATGTTGTCCAATTCTAGTTTGGATTTTTTTTTGGAAAGAAGCAGTGAGGAAAACTTGCTACCTTATAAATAGATCTCCAACTACAACCTTGGATGGTGACATCCCTGAAGAAGTTTGAATTGGTAAGAAGTTGAATTATTCTCATTTTATTGGATGTGAAGCATTTGTACATATTCCCAAAGAAAATATAACTAAGCTAGATGATAAATCTATGAAATGCATTTTTCTGGGATATGTGGATGAAGAATTTGGTTATCGTCTATGGGCTCCAGTCAAACATAAAATTATTAAAATAAGGGATGTTATATTTAATGAGTCATAAATTTTTAAGAGGATTGTAGGTGAGTTGGAGGTCAAGAAAGTTACTAACAGGTTTGAAGAGAAACATTAAAACATCACACCAATGCAAGAAAATGGACAACAAATTCAAGAGTAGGAAGGACAACAAGTGGAAAGTGATGAAAACCAAGAAGAAGGAATCTTGTAGGAAGCTTTACAGGAGATTCAACCTAACAATGCACCACCATAGTTGGTTCGCAGATCTTCTAGGCCTCATAAGCCTTCACAAAGGTATCCTCCTTCAAACTATATCCTATTGACTGATGAAGGTGAGCCTAATTCTTTTCAAGAGGCTTCTAAATTTGAGCACAATAAAGAATGGAAGAAAGAAATGGAGGAAGAAATGAACTCTTTGTTGGAAAATAAAACTTGGGAGTTGGTAAAGCTCCCAAAAGGTAGAAAGGCTCTACAAAACAAATGGGTACATATGATTACACATGAAGGTGATGAAATGGAGAGGTATAAAGAATGATTGGCGGTGAAAGGATTTTCCCAAAAGGAAGGTATTGACTTCACTGGTATTTTTCCACCTCTTATCAAAATGTCATCCATCAGAGTAATTCTTGGTCTTGTTGCTGCTTTAGACTTATAATGTGAAAAATTAGATGTAAAAATTGCTTTCCTTCATGGTGAATTGAAGGAAGAAATTTATATGGAGCAGCCAGAAGGCTTCATATAGAAAGGAAAAGACGACCTAGTTTGCAGGTTGAAAAAGAGCCTCTATGGTTTGAATTTGGCACCTCGACAATGGTACAAGAAATTTGATTCATTCATGTTAGAGCATGGTTTTCACATGCTAGAAGTTGACCATTATGTTTATATCAAGAGGTATGATCAAGGAAAGTATCTCATATTATTGTTATATGTGGATGACATGTTGATTGTTTGACATGTGAAGACTATGATCAATAGGATGAAGAAGGATTTGGTAAGAAAATTTGCAATGAAGGATTTGGATCCAACACAACAGATATTGGGCATGAGGATTATTTGTGACAGGAAAAATAAAAAGGTTGTGGTTGTCATAAGAAAAATATATCAAGAAGGTGGTTGACAGGTTTAATATGAAGGATGCCAAGTAAGTTGGTACACCCCTTGCAACCAACTTCAAGTTGAGTAATGAATTATGTTGTAGTGATGACAATGAGAAGGAAGAAATGATAAAGATTCCTTATGCTTCAGCAGTTGGCAGCTTGATGTATACCATGGTATGTACACGAAAAAACATTGCATATTTAGTGGGAGTAGTGAGTAAAATTCTATCCAATCTAGGTAAACAACATTGGCAAGCAGTAGCATGGATTTTGAGGTATCTTAAGGGTACCAGTCATTACTGTTTATGTTTTTTTCATAAGGAGACCGTGCTTGAAGTATTTACAGATGCAGATGTGGCTGGATATATCAACACTAGAAAGTCCACGACATGTTATTTGTACACATTTGTAGGTGAAGAAGTATCTTAGGTGTCAAGGCTACAAAAAATAGTAGCTCTCTCGTCAAAAGAGGTAGAGTACATAGCTGCAACAGAGGCTTGTAAAGAGATGTTGTGGATGCAATGATTCCTGGGAGAGATAGGAATAAATAAGGACAAGTATGTGCTATATTGTGATAGTCAGAGTGTCATTCACTTGGAGAGAAACCCAAATTTTCACTCAAAAACTGATCACATTGACTTAAGGTACTAATGGATCTGATGTGTGTTGGAGGAAGGACAATTATCCTTGGAAAATATCCATATAGATAGGAACCCTACTGATATGCTGACTAAGATTCTACCAAGAAATAAACATGAGTTATGTAGAGGCATGGTAGGACTGGGAGTTACTTGATTCAAGATTCTTCATTTAGCTTCAAGTGGGAGAATGTTAAATGTGAAGCCACATTGAAGACATCGGTGCCAACTATAC
Source organism: Pinus albicaulis (assembly GCA_034641835.2). Taxonomy (NCBI): domain Eukaryota; kingdom Viridiplantae; phylum Streptophyta; class Pinopsida; order Pinales; family Pinaceae; genus Pinus; species Pinus albicaulis. The sequence continues at coordinate 160,815,579 of CM076582.1, read as the reverse complement.
GACTTCTCCAACCACTTTTTCATCCTCAGCTGTCATTCCACCGATGCCAACCACCCTTCACTTTGCTATGATGTAATCCACATGGAGAATTAGAGAATTCTAGAGCTTCTCCCATCATCTTTAAATTTTTAATCATGCTTCTGCCTAAGCAAGCCAAGGCAAGACCTCTCTTGTAATGTAAAGTTGTGATTTGTTTCTCCATTTATTGGTGTTTTATCTCTATTGCCTCCGTCTATGATTGTTTTATTCTCTGCTGCCTCTGATTAGTATTCCATTTCCCTATACACTAACAGGTTCCCCTATCGCAAAAACGTTCTTGAGCGATCTTCGAGTTCTCTTAAATTTAGGAGAATCCAATTCAATCATTCAATTTATCTTAAATTTAGGAGCATCCAATTCGATCATTTGATTATGCTAAATTTGGAACCCCGATTAGCATCAATTAGAACCATAAGAAAAGAGAAACATTGTCAAAAGTCGAGGAGGGCGAAAAAATTTAAATTAGAAGTTACTAGTAATGCAAAACTTTCCCATTATTAAATCATACTTTGATGACTAAGTGAATTAGAATATTTAATATAACGAGGTTTTTGATTAAGCATATTAACATAGTAAATTTGATTGTCGAATCAAATGGCAACATCTGAAAATGACGTGTTTATTTATTTTTAAATTTTTTAGAGCATCTTCAATTTCAATGAAGTGTGAGGAGGTTGGTTTATGTTACCAGTGATTCCATGTCCCCAATCCAAAAAAGAAAGGGCCAAATCAAGGCATGCATGCATGCTTTATGATGCATAGAACCTCAAGGCCCAAATTGAGGCTTGCTTTATCATTCATAGCATCTCATGGACAAATTCTTTTGTTTTTTCTTCATAAAGGAATTTGTTAATTGGTGGTGTTAGGTTAATATAACACAAAAGTAAAGTACCCAAAATATGCGCAAAAACCTAAGGTAGGCATATGAAAATTGAGTAGAAATAGGTAAGACCGTAAGTAATTCACCTCACCTCAGATCAACGAACCACCATCCGAATTAACAAGACAGTTCGTGTGGTGTAGTCTCCTACTATTTGGAAAATTCCTTAACTAATATCATGAGCCGTTTGGCTCTTCAAAATATTCATCCTCGTCATCGCTATCTTTATCAACATGTAAGTCATCCCAATTGTGTTGGGGAATACACACATATATGTGAGAGGTTTTCTTGTCCATTGCTTGGAAAGCCCGAGTGCAGTGCTTGACGAAACTACAAGCTGGACATCTCTTGAATTCATGTCATCTAGTTTTGAGGTGGCCACAGTGTTCATTAGAAAAAAATTGAAGTCCAGACTTAGGAGGGTACAAAGAGAGCCAATATACAAGAAATTTATTAGTAATATGTAGCTTTGGTGGAGCAACATTGCAGCCGAAATCGCTGAGTAAAGAATAACAAATTGTTTGAAGAAATGAAAATACTAACTCTAAATTTGAATCCTTCTTATCAGTGAAAAAATACTCATTTTGGGATGATGTCGTTAGTCTAAGTGTGTTTTGAATATATTCCAGAGGAGAAGTAATGCCTCCGATCGCAACTTCTCATACATTTGCTTCAAACAGGAGTCTGCGACTTTCAATGATGTTTATTTGCATGTCGTAGCCATTCCTGGAGACAGTGACCTACGTCGCCATTGCATCTACATGCCCTAACGAGGTTGCTCTGGCACACAATGCCACACCTGCTTTTAGGTTTTTCTCTATCTTCATTCCCCAACTGCCATTGAATTGGATTATGCTTAACGAGTGCAGAGTCGACGCCTCTGATGCCATCACTGCTTTTGTCAACAAAGATGCTCCTCCACTTATGTTTCCTAGGTAGTAGAAATGGACCTGGAACATAGTAAAACTCGTCACAATTTCAGTTTCAGAGTTGAGTATGAATATTGTTAGCCCTAATAAAGTATTTACAGTTGCCCATATCTGGAATGTAGTACAACCCACCACAATTTCAGTTTCAGTGTTGAATATGAATATTGTTAGACCTAATAAAGTATTTAGGGTTGCTCGGTAGACTCCACACACGTTAAGTTTAAATAAAGAATATAAAATAAATTTAAATATTCAACATTCTGAAATTGTGAAACTAAAGCTCGAACAAATATGGCAAGACATCGTAAAATTCATTATATGTTTGATTTGTTGGGCATTATTTTTCACATGAAATTCAAGATTATATATATATATATATATATATATATATATATATATATATATATATATAATATGGATAAATATTTTTATAGCTATTTCATTTTACATTTCTCTTAGCCCTTGTACCAGGAGTTAAAAGCCTAAAGGATTTTACATTTAACAAATACTTTCAAGTGTTGTATCTTTTGTGTGGATCTCGATTTAGATTACTGAAAGAACTAAATATTAATAGTAAGAAATGACAATAAGTGAAAATTAAATTTAAATAAAGAATATAAACATAATTTAATAATTCCTCATTCTAAAATTGTGAACTAAAGCTTGAATAAGTATGGTAGGAATTTGTAAAATTCATTAGATATTTGATGTGTCTTTCTTACAAAAAATTCAAGATTATACAAATATTTAATGGTTATATAACATTAGTGAAATGTCTTGGTAACTGCTTTACCATCCCTAGTATGTAGCAGCCTTCCATGTTACCAAAATTTGCACATAGTTTCAAGAAACAATCTGCTCCGTCTGACCAGAGAGAGGCTTTGACAACCAAAGTTGGTCGTCTAGCTTGCACCATGCACCAAGATATATTAGTAGGTCACCAATATATATTAGTAGGTCTTAGTAAGTTAGTTATCAGTCAGTTAGCTGCCTAAATGAAGGAGGTTATGGATCGAATGGCCATAAATTAATGCACCAAGATATATTAGTAGGTCACCAATATATATTAGTAGGTCTTAGTAAGTTAGTTATCAGTCAGTTAGCTGCCTAAATGAAGGAGGTTATGGATCGAATGGCCATAAATTATTAGGTAGTTAGTTGCCTAAATGAAGGAATCTTTAAAACAAAAATCCATTTGGTGATATGGATATTCTTATAAATTGCACTTCACCTTCATTGGATGAACTGGATTACATTCATGAGCCTTAAATTTTTAAATTTATTAGACATATTTATATTCTCATGTGCCTGATTTTCTTTCACAGTTGTCTCTAGATTACATATAATATAACCATAATTTTTCATAAGGATACGGTAATGTATTTTAATATTTTAGAATTTTCCTGAGAAGAGTTAAAATAATTGATTTTCTTCATATTTATGAACTTCCAAAATCTTTCCACAACCTAATTAAATTAATGTTCCCTACAACAAGAAAAAAAAAATCATAGAGCGAAGTGAAAAATGCAACATATTCCTACATAATATCTTCCTGTCCAATTAGCATCACAAAAAAACACAGAAAAACATCTCAAGTGAAATTCGACTGTAACCCATACTATTCTCCATAATCCTAAACTCAGAGGACAATAAAAATCTCTCGTTATTAGAAACTAGATCTCAGATATGTGTAACAACAATAACATGCTACATTAACAAAAACATGTAAATACATATAATAACAAATGCTATATTAACAAGAAATTGTAAATACATACGGTAACAATACTCTGAAGATCAATTTCCATCTTTAATGTAACTCACTATATGAAGGAATTTGTCTCAACGTTTTATTGTACATAAGATCTACCCTTTTCATTTCAGAGATTTTGGGAGCACTTCTTGCAAGATCTGACATGCGTCCATAAAAATCAAAGAGAATGTAAAACCCTTCGATAGGGTATGCAAGTAATTTTATCTTTACCGGAATTGATATGCTTTTGAGTGGTGCAGGAGGACAATAGAGCACCAGAGGTATCTCGTGCTTTGCGACTTGGGAGTCTTACATTTTGATTCTTCCAAATTCTCTACCAATGAATCCACCTATTTTTTTGAACCGCCACCATTATTCCTTAATGTCAAAATCAAGAAATGATTTGCTCCATCTCACCAGAGAGAGGCTTTGACAACCAAAGTCCCACATCCAGCTTGCAGATATTTAATTGTGTAAATGAAGGAGCTTATGGATTGAATAGTAAAAAACATTTTAATCGTCTAACATTTAATCTCACGGTGTATGGTGTACATACACCATGAAGAGAGTGGAAATTGGGAGAATTGTTTTCAAGGAAAAATGCTTTACTAAATAATTAATAAAATAAAATAACTAGCAATTGCACCACATGTTGCAAAAGAAACGTCGTAAGGAAATAGCATAGGAAAGAGTAGCCTAGAAGAAATAAGATGTTGTAGAGAAGGAGCCATCATGGAGGAATGAAAATCAAATTGTGCTTCCATGGAAGCAGGTAGTGAAGGTTTCAAAGATATTGACGGTAAAAGTTATCAACCAAAAAATTTTGTAATAGATATTGAAATAGGAAATTGGGGGTGAAAATCCTTTGGTGATTAATAATCCTCCGAAACACACATGAAATGAGAATGTGACTCAAATAAGATATTTTAAATACATTCAAGTACAATATATCTAGAATAGATGTAAGTAAAGTGAAATTTTATTAATAAAAATAGATATTACTCCAAGTTCATCGATCACATTTTTCTTTACCACTGATGTCCCTGGTGTCTGCCATGTTCTTGTTTCTATAATTGTTTTTTCAGTATCACTAATATGAAGTTGGTTTTTTTTGTTCTTAATGAAAATAGTAAAAAATGTATGAAGAGGTGGCTTTCATTACTTCAAGAGCAGTAAAAATAAGGAAATTGAGAAAATAACTCCAACACCGAGAGAGATTTGGTAGCATCTATGGAGTTGGCGAACATGTCTTGTTCTGTGGTGTTGGCTGCTAGGCCTAGCTTTCTTGATCTTGTATAGAAGAAATGAATTTTTATTTAGCTTATATTACATTAACCATGAAATTGCCAACATTCATGGAAGACTCTCCATCACATTTGTAGAGCAAATTGTAAGAAAGTATCTCACTTTTCTTATAAGAGCTAAATGCTCCTATATGCAACAACAATGGATTCACCACTTAAGAGTAGTAAAAACAAGTTTATTGAGAAAACAACTCGAGCACATTTGTAGAGAAAATTTTAACACAATATCACACTTTTCTTATTAGAGCTAAATGCTCCTATATGCAACAAATATGGATTTCATCACTTAAGAGCAGTAAAAACAAGTTTATTGAGAAAAAAACTCCAACACATTTGTAGAGAAAATTATAACATAGTATCACACTTTTCTTATCAGAGCTAAATGCTCCTATGTGCAACAACGATGGCTTTCATCAGTTCAAGAGCAGTAAAAACAAGTTTATTTAGAAAACAACTCTAGCATTGAGAGAGATTTGGAAGCAACTGTTGAATTGGTGAACATGTCTTGCTCTATGGTGTTGGATATTGGGCATAAAATTCTTGATATTGTATATAAGACTGTATATTTGCATGTAGCTTATACTACATTAACCATGACATTGTCAACATTTAGGGCACACTTGCCATCACATTTGTAGAGAAAATTACAATAGAGTATCACATTTTTCTTATCATATCTAAATGTTCCTATATGAAACAAATACCTTGTGCATCATTGTTTAAATTTGTGCGAGGAGGAGAGGAGGAGTGTCAAGGTGCAAGCTAGAATAAGAAGAGAAAGAAGAATCGTGTTTGGGACTTGAGATAGATTCATTCTCAGCACATCTAGAGTAAAGCTTAATAAAACAAAACTCACCATACTTTGAATTTTTTAAATAAATATCTTAAAAATTGGAATATCAATTTAATACATTTTACTCAATTACACATTTAAAAATATTCATCTAAAAAATACAAATACAAATTACTATTTTAAATAAAAATAGTACAACACATTTACAAATATTTATTTAAAAAAATACAAATACAAAATACTATTTTAAATAAAAGTAGTACAAAGATTCACATTAATTACCATGGCCCTCACACACCTTCCTCTTATTAATTTTTAAATGCTCGATGTTTGTAACTTATTCTTAATCAAATAGTGTCAATTTTCTAAAAATATAATCTACAAGTCTCACTTTTTATAGCTTTGGTGGAAGGGTAGAGTATCTAAATTCCCTTACCCTTTAACAAGCATCCTCAATTATTGTACCACCCACATTAACATCCAATCTAGACATCTTAGGTTATTCTAAATTGATCAAGAGTATATAATTTTTAGGGTGGTGTTCTATGTGCATTAAAATTCCCATGATGTCCATCACTATGTATGGGGTTCATTGCAACCTTGGATATATTTGTGAGTTGTTGTGATTTTTTGCTTGTGGCTACAAATTAGTTTTGGTTGTCACCTAGTTATCATGATTCAAAACTTTGTTATCATCTCAAATCCTTATAGCATTAGATATAGTTTGTGAGCTAATGTCATGTTTTTTTTGTCACAATGATTCAAAAATCAGCTATTATACCACAATATTGACTTTCTCGTTGTCTGTTTTGTTTATGAACCCTTTAAAAAAACCACAGGAAAATTTGATTCTACACTGTGATCTCCCCAACATGGGTGGGGGTTTCGAAAATTAGAGAGTAAATTGAGCGGTTATTGTTAGAAATTGTTGTATAAGATGGAAAATTTGGAGATATAAGATGTAAAATATATATTTAGAGATATATATTTTGAATTTTTTAGTGTCTCTCGCCACCATGCATACAATAGGATCCATTTCAACTGAGAACGTCAATAAATCATTGTGCGAATGATAGCTTGTGACATCTCTAGCCATTTTCTTTGATTGTGTATCAAGTTATAAACTAATGACTTGTGAAATCCCTAACCATTTTCCTTGATTGTGGATCAGGTTATAAACTAGAATATACACTCTCTTCAGAAGACTCAACATTATATATTGGATGGAGGGAAAGGTTATGATAAAAGGGAATATACTCTATTGTTAATTACATAGTGTCAATTTTGTAAAACCATAATCTACAGTAAAGAGTGAGTGGGTTTTTTCTTTTGTAAGTTTTGTTTGGAATTGAAAAATAAATAAAATTATAAAAGCTAAAATTATGTAGTGAAATTTTTTTTTTTTTAAATTTCAGAATAAAAACTTGAGTAAGTTTGACATCATATAATATGAATTTTATTTATGATTATAAAGTAAAAAAACATGTAAGATTTTTTTAGCTACAATTAGGTAATTAAAGATATGTATGTAGTTTTTTTTTAACGGAATAAATCTGATATTCACTAACAAAAAGAATCCGGAAGAGTATGTATGTAGCTAGGGGAGTTGCTTTCAAAAAGGAACGTCTTATTAAGAAATACTACTCATGAATAATACAACAGTGGTAACATAAATAATATATAACCAAAAAAGCCATGTTTTGTTGGAATAATAAAATAGTTGTAACAAAAATAATATAGAATAAGAAAAACTATGTATATTTGGATGTATGAAAATTTAGATACATTTTATTAAGTAATATTTTAAAAGAATAATGGTTATAAACATTTAAAAATAGTTTTATTAAATAATTAGTTTAGATCTATATTATTTATCAGAGAGATCAATTCTTTTTTCACTTTAAAAGAGGTTTGCATATCAAGACATATGATCCCTCTTGTCTATTGGTAGATCCAGAGTTAAGATTGACCTAGGCCATCTTAATTTCCCTCTTTAAATAAACTACATTGCACATGAATGCCATGGGTCAATACCATGGGTTGTTTTTATAGTTTATTATTATTTTATTTTCTTATTGCTATTTTTTGTTGTATTTTGACCTAGTTAAAATGTTCATTACATTATGTCAATATTTTTATTTAATTTACTTTTATTTTTATTTTTATGTAATTTGACATTGTCAAAATGTTAAATTGAGGTTAAAATTTAGCAAATTTTTAACAACATTTTAAATTAAAAGTCACCAAAACTTAAATTCAATCTAACTTATTAAAGGAAAAAATAACTAACATTATAAAACACATATAAGAAACTATTTACTTGTGGATCTAATGGCCAAAAACATTTCAATCGTCTAACATTTGATCCAATGGCTCAAACATGGACACAATGGCAGCTAGGGGACTTATTTTAAAATATGAACACCTTACTACGTAACTATCAATTATATGGTTTTTAATATTTTTAACTCTAAACATTTAAATTAATTAATTTAAGTTAACTATCCATTACTTTCTAGATAAGAACCAAATGCTAAGTAACACCCCTTCATATTACATTTGTTTAATTTTTATTTTCTTGTGTATTATATATTATATTATTTATTTATTTATTGTTTTTTTATTAAACCGACATTATAATTATTATACGTGTAACAATTTTATAGGTATAAATAGTTTTAATTGCTCATTTATGATGTTGAAATTGTTCACAGACACTAAGTTTGAATGATAAATACACATTGTGATTATCTTGAGAACAAATAAATACACACTACGATTACACTGTGAACATAAGAAATTGAACAAATAAATACATATTGTGATTACACTGAGAACAGAGGCAATAAGACACAAGCCAGAATGTTAATCCCATAATATAAACATGTTGGGTTGTACAAATATCAATTTTTCCCACCCCAACATTAAACTTGAATGCTGCATTATCAAACATCTCTTTGTCAAACCCTTGAAAGGTCTCAGTTTCCATCGCAGGCGAAACAATAACTTCCACATCTCTGCAAACATAAGTGAACATAGGAGCTCCAAGAATAATAATTTGTATGAAATATTTACAGTTGAAAACTTAAACCATGTTGGAATTTTACTCCCAACCACCGCCATGAATGAAAAGCGGTAGCAGCCCACAATTCCATCAATTTTGACAATAGAGAAGGATAGCAGCAGATCTGAGAACTGGAGGCGTTTTCAACAAATCCATGCAAAGATCAAAACAAAGCACCAAGCCTTTAACTCTGCGTTTATTTCTCCAACCACTGCATCTTGACTTACCTTTTATTTTTTCCCGCAGTGCATTTCACAACTTTTATTTTTTAACTTCAAGCCATTCACCATATAAGTTATTTCCCCGTCGATGCGATATAGGCAGGACCTACCTTACCGCATTACCAATCTACCGAGAAAACCTTTGCATTCTGCCTTATTCCTTTGTATTCATGCATTTCGCACTTATCGCAACTTACCACCTTTACCGCCCGCAATTTCACAGTCGTAAGTTTTACCACTTACCTTTTTCCACAGCTGCAAGCTATTCTATTTTATTTGCGATGCGATATCCTATTGCATATCGCATTCACAAAGATTTAAGTTTATCGCCAAACCGACACAAGCTAAGTTATTTTGATTGTGATGCGATAAGTGCCACGTCACTATCGCATGTCGCAATTCACAAAGTTTAAAGGATAGTGCCATGAGTTAAAAGTTAAAATCGACGATCTGTGCAGATGTGATGTGGACCAGAACCATATTGCATAAAATTTGAGATCCGCCCTTTTGTGTTTTTGAATGTGCTTATGTGTTTTCTTGTGTAATTCAGAAATACGGCCTGCATGCCGATTAATGAAGTAATGGGTCTTTTGATGGCTAAGGAAAAAAGGTTGTTAAACGTCCGTTCGGGCATTGAACCAACATTGATTAGAATTAGGTTTTTACAGCCTTCAACCATTTGATATAAGTAATGTAATTTTCATTATGAGAGAGAGAATGATTGAATAGAAAACAGAAGTTTCAATCCTCTCCTGTGTATCGCTGCCTGTGTATATGTGACTTTTTAATTCCGCATTTTATTTTGAAGTCTTTGTGTTGTGGGGGAGCATCCCTCTGCTATTGATTTCATTCAATATTTTCAACATGGTAATAAAGCGGGTCTAGGCTCTCAATGAAAGAAGCACGAGCTTGCTTTCTTTGCTATAGACGCTGTAAGTTTGGTTTGAGAAGAATATTTCTGCAGCAGTGAGAAAGCTTCTATTTTACACAGTCAAGAAGATTGTTTTTTTTAACACAGTCACGATGGTAGCAACAAGAACAAGCCTGAAAAATCCCCAACTACCACAGTTTAATGGGAAGAATTATGATTATTGGGCCATTACAATGAGATCCCTGTTTGCTTCACAAGATATATGGGAGCTGGTGGAACAAGGTTTCCAAGAACCAGCAGATGCAGCAGTGCTGGCTGCTTTGATAGCAACAGAAAGAGACTTGTTGAGAGATAATAAGACGAAGGACTCCAAAGCCCTCTTCTATCTCTATCAAGCAGTACACAAGAGTATTTTTCCAAGGATTGCAATAGCGAAAAAGTCTAAGGAGGCATGGGATATTCTCAAAATAGACTATCAAGGCATGGAGAAGGTGAAGACAACAAAGCTAGAAATGTTGAGGAGAGACTTTGAAACTCTCTATATGAAAGAGTATGATAAAATAGACTCATTCTTCACACATGTGATTGGGTTGGTCACCCAGATAAGGTCTCATGGAGAGACACTTGAGGAAAGAAGAATAGTGGAGAAAATATTGAGACGTCTAACCTCAAGATTTGATGCCATAGTAGTGGCAATAGAAGAGACAAAGAATCTCTCACAATTTTCAGTGGATGAGCTTTGTGCATCCATGATGTCTCATGAACATAGACTAAACAGAACAAAACTCCTCATTGGAGCATGCATTCAAGACACAAGTGTCTTTCGGTCAAGGTAGAGGTCAAGGAAGATCAAACTACCAAGGAAAAGGAAGAAGCCCATAGACAAGTGGAAGAAACAACACTGCAAGCACAAGTGGAAGGGGCAGAAACCAGAATCAAAGAGAAGGCTCAAGATAGGGTCAAGCACAAGGAAAAAGGTATAATAAATCTCGATTCCAATGTCATTATTATAAAAAGTATGGGAATTATGCTAATGAATGTAGAAAGAAACAAAATGACGAATAATAGGCAAAATTGAAATTTTACAAAATAAGATAAGAACCAGAGTAATGTGCTTTTAACATGTAATGTAGCACAAGAAAAACATGAAAATGTATGGTTCTTAGACTCGGGTTGTAGCAACCACATGACTGGAAACATAGCAATGCTTGCCAATCTGGATGAGAATGTTAAATTTGAAGTGACAATGGGGACTGATAGCAAAGTATTTGTCATGGGAAAAGGAAGAGTGTCAATATTGACAAGGAAGGGAGAAAAGAAATTTGTGCCAGATGTATATTATGTACTTAGCTTGAAATGTAACCTTCTGAGCATTGGAAAACTCATGAACAAGGGCTACAATGTGTTTTTTAAGAATGATGTGTGTACTATCATGGACATACCTCCGAGTAAAAGGGTCATTGCAGAAGTGCATATGACAAAGAATAGGATGTTTCCTCTCAAGCTCAAAATAGACTTGAAGGAAGGAGGCGTGATAGCAACAACCACACAAGAGGTCTTTCAAGAAGAATTGAAAGACGAAAATTGGTTATGGCATTTGATATTTGGACATCTCAATTTTGGAGGTTTGAACCTCTTGCATAGAAAAAGGATGGTAAAAGGATTACCACTCATTGAGAAACCAGACAGCCTATGTGAAGGCTACATCTTGGGAAAACAACACAGAGAAGCATTCCCAGTAGGGAAGAGTATGAGGGCAAAGGAACCCTTTGAGATTGTCCACTCATATTTGTGTGGACCAATGCAAACGCCATCTTTATCTGGCAGCCATTATGTTTTGACATTCATAGATTATTACACCAGAAAGACATGGATGCATTTCTTGAAACAGAAGAGTGAAGTGTTTCAATAGTTCTACCACTTCAAATCTCTTGTTGAGAAGCAGAGTAGGCACTACATCAAAGTGTTGGGAACTGACAGAGGTGGAGAATATATCTCCAAAGATTTCCTACGTTTTTGTAGGGAGAATGGCATACACAAGCAGTTTACCACAAGGTACACAACACAGCAAAACGGTGTTGCAGAAAGGAAGAATAGGACCATCATGGACATGGTTAGAAGTATGTTGAAGGAAAAACATTTTCCAAATGATTATTGGGTCGAAGCTGTCAATTGTGCAACATATATTTTGAATAGATGCCCAATCGAAGTTGTTAGGAATAGAGTTCTGGAAGAAGCATGGAGTGGAACAAAGAAGTTTGTCACTCACATGAAAGTATTTGGATGTGTGGCTTATGCACATGTCCCAGATAAACTAAGGAAGAATTTGGAAAACAAGGGGGATAAGTGTATCTTTGTTGGATATAGTGATAAGTCCAAGGCATACAAACTCTATAATCCATCCACCAAGAAAGTTATAATCAACAGAGATGTGTAATTTATTGAAGTAGAAGCTTGGGATGGAAGCTTAGAGAAAACAGTGAACGTGAAGACATGTGTGTCTCACGAAGAGAAGAGGAATGCACAACATCAAATAATTCCTCCATGGTGGTTCCTCCTCCACCTACACAAGCACAACAGAGCACACCACAAGCAGGAAACAAAATAGTCTTGAGAAATCAAGGAAGTGCTTCTCCAAGCACACCACAGGGATCAAAAACTCCCTCGAGTTCAAGTGGAACTCCAAGCACACCAAGAAGACCAAGATTCAGAAATTTGGGTGAAATTTATGAGCAAGAAGCTGATAATAATAATGGTCTGAATTATTTATTTTCTTTGTTTTGTCATGTTGATGACCCAATCCATTTTGAAGATGCACTAAAAGAAGAAAAATGGATTGAAGCAATGAATGAAGAGATTGGTGCAATTGAAAAGAATGACACATAGGAGTTAGTGGACCTCCCACAAGGTAAAGAAGTCATTGGAGTAAAATGGGTCTATAAGACCAAGAGAAATTTTGAAGGCAAGATTGAAAGGCACAAAGCAAGACTTGTTTTGAAAGGCTACAAGCAGCAACAAGGAAGAGACTATGAAGAAACCTTTGCACCTATTGCAATGATGGAAACAGTAAAAACAATGATGTCCATAGTAGCACAACAAAAGTGGAAATTATACCAAATGGATGTGAAGTCAAAATTCCTGAATGGAGTTTTAAAAGAGGAGGTATATGTTGAACAACCTCTAGGCTATGAGATTGAAGGCCAAGAGCATAAGTGTGCAATTTGAAGAAAGCTCTTTATGGGCTGAAGCAAGCACCAAGAACATGGTACAATAGGATAGATGCTTACTTGATATAAAATGGGTATGAGAAATGTGATGGTGAACCCACACTCTACATCAAATAAGATGATGGTAAGATCCTTATCGTTGTTTTATATGTACATGATTTAATATTTAATCGCAAATAAGTTTCTCTCATTGCTAATTTTAAAGCAACCACGAAGAGTGAATTTGAAATGAATGATTTGGGTTTATTGAGATACTTCTTGGGAATAGAAGTAAAGAAAAATGAAAAGAGAATTTTTGTTTCCCAAGATAAATATGTTGCAGAAGTTTTGAAGAGGTTTAACATGTAGCACAACAAAGTAGCAGTAACTCCAACTCTCATGGGGTTAAAGTTAAGCAAAGAGATTGCAGCAAGAATGTCAATCCGACATTGTACAAGAGCATAGTTGGCAGCCTCATGTATTTGACTGCAACTAGGCCTGATATTATGTATGTTGTAGGTTTAATTTCCAGAAATTTCATGGAGACACCAAAGGAGACACATTGGTAAGTAGCCAAAATAATTCTGAGGTATGTGAATGGAACAAAGGAGTATGGTGTTCTATACTCCTCAAATGATAATTTTAAGTTGATTGGATACATTGACAGTGATTAGTTTAGAAGTGCAAATGATAGGAAGAGCACATCTAGGTATGTGTTTCATTTGGGATCGGGAGCCATTTCATGGGATTCCAAGAAGCAACCAATAGTTGCTTTATCAACAACAGAAGCAGAATATGTGGCAGCAACAACAGCAACATGCCAAGCAGTATGGATGAGAAGGATGCTCAGATATTTATGTCATGATCAAGACAAGGGAACCATAATTTATTGTGATAATATCTCAGCAATAACATTGTCAAAGAATTATGTTTTCCACAAGAGAACAAAGCACATAGATGAAAAATATCATTTTATAAGATAATTGGTTAACAATGGTGAGATTATTTTGCAGCATTACAGGACAGAGGAACAGTTTGTTGATATCCTCACAAAGCCATTAGCACAAAAGTGTTTTGAGTATCTCAAAAAATGTCTGGGAATGATCGATGGCGGAAGTTGTGATTAAGGGGGAGTGTTGGAATTTTACTCCCAACAACCACCATGAATGAAATGCGGCAGCAACCCACAATTCCATCAATTTTGACAGCAGAGAAGGACAACAACGGATCTGAGAACTAGAGGCATTTTCAACAAATCCACGCAAATATCAAAACAGAGCACTGAACCTTTAACTCTGCATTTATTTTCCAACCACCACATCTTGACTTACCTTTTATTTTTTCCCGCGACGCATTTCACAACTTTTATGTTTTAACTTCAAGCCATTCGCCATATAAGTTATTTCCCCGCCATTGCGATATCGACGGGACCTACCTTACCGCATTACCAATCCGTTGAGAAAACCTTTTCATTCCACCTTATTCCTTTTTAATCGTGCATTTCGCACTTATCATAACTTACCACCTTTACCACCTGCAATTTCGCAGTCGCAAGTTTTACCACTTACCTTTTTCCGCAATCGCAAGCTATGTTATTTGATTTGCGATGCAATATCACTATCGCATATCGTATTCACAAAGATTTAAGTTTATCGCCAAACTGAAACTGCCCCAAGCTAAGTTATTTTGATTGCGATGTGATAAGTGTCATGTCACTATCACATGTCGCAGTTCACAAAGTTTAAAGGATAGCGCCATGAGTTAAAAGTTAAAATCACCGATCTGTGCGGATGCAATGTGGACTAGAAGCATATTACATAACATTTGAGATCCACCCTTTTGTGTTTTTGAACGCGTTTACGTGTTTTTCCTGTGTAATTCATAAAAACAGCCTGCGTGTCGATTAATGAAGTAATGGGCCTTCTGACGGCCAAGGAAAAAATGTTGTTGAACGTTCGTTCAGGAATTGAAGCAACATTGATTAGAATTAGGTTTTTACAGGCTTCAACCATTTGATATAAGAAATGTAATTTTCATTATGAGAGAGAGAATGATGGAATAGAAAACAAAAGTTGCAATCCTCTCCTGTGTATCACTTCTTATGTATATGTGATTGTTTAATTCCGCATTTTATTTTGAAGTCTCTATGTTGTGGAGGAGCATCCCTCTGCTATTTATTTCGTTCAATATTTTCAACAAACCAGAGCCCACGTGAAGAAATAAGCGGAAGAATTATGTGTGAAATTTTTTACCTAAACCTAAAAATTGAAAGCAATGCAGTTGAAGAAAAAACATTAGAGAACAATTATACCTTGGTGGAGAATGAAAGTAGTAGCTGCAGTGACTATGAGGATTCACAGAGTGTTTTAAATGGAGGAGATGAGATAATTGTTGAAACAAAAGCCATTGTTCCGCCTGTGATACGTGGGTTCGGTCCTCGGTTCTTGTGGCTGTCTTTGGGATCATGGCTTCCCCGTATAGTTTTAGATGCCATAAAGTACTTCGTTGCTAGAAGGGATCATGATGGTATGCCTGCCATGACCAGGAGGTGAAAGAAAAATTCTAACCATTGATTTCTTCAACTGAATAAATCATATTTAGAGCTGCTCTCAAGTATATATAGTCCTATCTAAGATTTTGGAGCTGCTCTCAAGTATATATAGTCCTATCTGAGATTTTGACAGTATAACTTGAACTTGTGTGGACCAAATCTTTGACAGCATAACTTGTGTGAACCAAACCTCCCCACTTAACTGTTAGACTATATCCACATAATCAAACCATTAATTACACTATTAACTATACTAAATTTTACTATAATTTTAAGCTAATATAGTTTGGCATACATAACTCTATATCGAATTTAACAGTAGGGGACAAATCTCCCCACTTAACAATTGGACCACATCCACAAAACTAAACCATTAATAATTATACTAAATTTTACTATAATTTTAAGCTAAACATAGTTTTATGTTGCATTCCATTATTTCTCATTATAAAAGCTTAAATGTTTTTCCTTTCATATTTATCTTTATATTTAAAAATATAAAATATTTTGACTCCGGTAATGTAAATCAATGGGTTAGATAATGATAAAAATAGTAACATAAAAATATATAAAATAAAATACATATAAAATACAAAAGGACAAATGGGACGTGTCTTTGGGATCATGGCTTCCAAGAATATAGTTTTAAATGCAATAAAGTATTTCATTGCTGGAAGGGAACATGATGCTAGGCCTGCCATGAATTGGAAGCAGGGTTGGAATTTGGTTTTTTTTACTTGTCATACAATTTTTTTTTGACGTTTTAGGTCATTATGCCTCTCTTCAAGAAAAGTTATGTTTAAAATTCTTCCCTTCAAGAGTGATGTTTTGATAATAAATTAAACCTTCACCAATAAAGGTTTTATTAAAAAATTACCCCTCAATAACAAAATTATGTTAAAATTTTCACATATTTATCATAAGAAAAATAATGACCATAACACACAAATGACTTATTGAATTATGAATCTTGATTTGAAATTGTATGGAAAACTTACAATAAAATCTTCATAACTCTGAAATCAAATTTCCTTCTGAAATCAAATTTCATTGACCAAGACATGCCATAGAATCTATATATATGAAATATGACTAAGGAGATATTATGGGAGATATAAGATGACCAAAAAAAGTAAAACTATAAGATGGGCTAGAGCCTCTGTGTCCTCTAAATGATAATCTCATGTAATAAATGTGGGGGTCCACGATGGAACCAAGAATAGTGTATTAAAAGTGTTTTAATATTTCATAAGTGGCAGTATATGTTGTTCTTCATGAGCCAGATATTTTAGCACTTTCAAGTGATATGTTGGGACACTAGAGATCTGGTGCTATCATTGAAGCGGTACTTTCACTCTTCCACATGTGACACTATGACATAGGATATCTTTCATAAGTGAGTGGTGAGTCACTGAGACTGTGATAGGCCCCTATCAAACAATCCAATAAGGGTGGGTATTCAATACTATAAGGGAGAGCAAGTGGAAACAAGCGAGATTGTGGTCCAAATTCATTATGAAAAGGAAGAAGTTTTGTGCTTTCAACTAAGTAGGTTTGATGATGCACTAGCACACTCATGGAATGATTGTTTGTTTCATTCAAGTGGGATTTTTAATGAGCACACTCATGGATTGATTGTTTGTTTCATTCAAATGGGATTTTTAATGATTTTTGCATAAGAGATAGATGAATATTCATTGCATTTCAAGGAAACTATTTGAACTTGGATTACAATCCAACTTACCTTGATCAAATGAAAAAATTATGAGTTATTCAACTACATTTCTGTTCCAAGCTATCTATAAAATAAAATTTATCACAATATAAATGTCAATAGTGAAAAAATCAAATAACCAACTTGGAAAATTTTAAATGGGCACAAAAAAAAATGCAAAAATAGAATTACTTTATCCATTTTCGTTACAAAACAAAATTTAATAGTGTAATAGAAATAGGTCAAAGACAATTACAAAAATAAGATTACAATGGAAATATAAAAGCATTTTAGGGTTTGAAATACTTGTAAATGTTTTGTCTAACATCACAATTCTACAGAAAAGCTTTGGAAAAGCCCTTAGTAAAATCAGTCAATTCAACTAAGTTATTAAAACCATGTGAATACTAATATGTTATTGGGTTTTAACTAACAAGTCAATTAAATCATTTTGCAAAAAGAATGTAAATGACAAGTCAAATACTATATAAATATTATTAAAGTGTTTTCACTAGATCCAACTTTCTAATTACATGATTATGATGACTGTAAGTTAGTAGTCTTTGGGGGTATATAAAGTTTGGGACTAAAACTTCCATCTTATTAGCAAATTGAATGATATGTTTCACAAGCTTTATAAAATGTAAACTAATCGATTTATATGGAAATTGAAAATTATATGGAGTTTATTCATCATAAACACTCAAATTCAACTTCAGATTTAAATAATATACTATTACATCCACTATTCATTAAAGGCAGCTCCCCACTCATATAGCTCCCACTCAAAGTATGAGGACAATCACATACTCAATTTCTTATTCAAGGCCTAGACTTATATTTTATTTGAAGATTATGAAATTGCCCAAGCTTATGCCCTTCCATACAGAGAGTCAGAATTTTTCAGCCGAAGGGATAATTTGGATTTATCTTAATTCTTTGACCTACAACAAATTTGAAGAAAATATACACAAATTCCCATTTCTTTGCGCGTTATAACTAAAACTTTATATAGTTTTGAAAATAGAATTAGAGTGAAAATTTGAATTTCAAGCTTAATTTTTGTAGTAATGGATTTGTTTGAATTCCAAAGTCTTTTGTAATAATAGAATGTTCAAATTACGAAATAGAAATTGTACCAAGCAAAGGCAAATATTCACAATTAATATTTATTAGTTGAAAAAACCATTCTCCTCTCATTATACTTCATCCTTCCGAAGTTGGAAGTGAAGAGAAATTTCGACTAATTTTAATGTTTAATAACGTTGTGTAAAAAAAACACATCAAAAATAAGTTCGAGCCAATTCAAAGCGTGTCATGCAAGACAGACATTAAAAATTTTTAACTGTATTTTACGTTCAAAATGGCTTCTAACGGGCAAAATGCCCCTCAAATTCCAATTCTCATTGGAAGTGAAGGAAAATTTCCAATCGTTGATTATACTAAATTTTGATATTATGTTACCTTCCATTATTTTAAATAATTGGGCTAGGATTAAATCTATAAAGGAATGACCAATAAAATAATATTTTCTTAATATTTTCTTGTTTTGATGATGAACCACACTCGTTGGTTCAAAATACATTGACATAATTTGCTCAAATGTGATTTTCACCAAAACATTTTATACCTAATTTATGGATCACAGAAGCCAATAATAATTATTTTAGATACTTAGTTTAAATGATTTTTCCTAATTTAAATTATATAAATTTAAAATTTAAGTATTTAATCATTTAATAAAAATATAAAAAGAAACAAATTAATTTGTTTAATGTGATTTCTCCAATTTATTTGAATCATAAAATTAAATATAAAAAAAAAATACACAAAAATAAAAAATTGATTGGTTTAATGTGATTTCTCCAATTTATTTGAATCATAAAATTAAATATAAAAAAATACACAAAATAAAAAATTAATAGATATCTATCTTTAAAAAATTAATAGATATTTATCCTTGAATTTAAAAAAAAATAAATTTATTATTTTCTTATAAATATTAAATATGTAAACTATAAACCGACTAACTAAAAATTCTATTTAATAAAAATTAAGTATACATCACATTTTAATTAGGAATGTATCTTATTTAACATTTAATATTAAAGAGTTAAATCAGTATTAATACACATAATCCACAAACTATAAACAAACCAACTAAAAATTATATTTAATAAACATTAAACAAACATCAAAATCTATTTAATAAACATTAAATATACATCAAAATCTATCTAATAAACATTAAATATACATCACATTTTTATTAACATGGTATCTTATCTAACCATAAATGTTAGAGATTTAAATCAATATTTTTGTGTATATCATAAATTGAAGGAAGACACACCAATGATGATGATGATGACGGTTAATGTCCATTCAGACCAAACTTTGGTCTATCGGACCTAAAGAAACGAATTATTTAGTTTGTTATAAAATTGTACTCCTATGCTCAAAGAGCTTGGAGAGAAGCGTCTCGAGCTCACTATAATTTTGACATGTTAAAAGGCTAGGAAGGTTTGTATTGCAACAAAGTTTATGAAACTGAGATCTAATGTGGGTGTATGTAGGGCACTCTAAAAGGAAGTGATTTTCATCCTTAATGTTCATATTCTCACAGAGATAGTAGATCTTTTTCACCCATGGTGTTTTGGGAATTGCCCAATGACCCATTTCACTATGGAGCTCATGAGAGTTCGTTCTTATCTTGGCTATATTAATTTTTTTCTTTGAGCTAGTTAAAACAAAGAGATACTTTTGATCTTCTAGAGTAGGGTTGATGACCTCCTTATAATATCTTAATTTTCTTTTAGCCTCTAAATCTTTCTCACGCCACATTTTCTCTTTAAAATTAGAAGTAACAATATTTTTAATGTTATTAATTTTTTGCAGTGCAACATTTTTGTCGATCTCCCAATGGTTTAACCAGGCCCTGGTATCTTTATACCAACCTCGTTTGAGCCTTAGGTGGTTTTAGCTAGAATTTAAAGTTAGCTTAGGAAGTCTATGGTCTCCCATGTTATTGATTTTGTGCTTGTACAACAAGTGCCTAGTCATAGCTAGGCTCTCGATAGGGGAAAGACCCACTTCTATAAGGAGAATAGGATAGGGTGTATTGATTTTAATTTTGAGGTTATAGTTATAAAACACTTTTGGATTTTCTCAATTTTCTCTAGGATTCTCCAGAGATGCTGCAACCACAAACCTCATATCCATACAAGATAACAAAAGTGACTAAAGTTTCAAAGAGGAGCTTCTTTTTATCCTGCATCACAAGGTTTGCTTCTTTATAATTATTTTCAAGACCAAAATAAGCTTTCCACCCTCCATTAATCCTTTTCTTAATGCTATAGTTCTAGTTGAGCTTGTGATGAATATAATTCCTAGGTACTTGTAAGAAGACACTTCCTACAAGTTGCTATTGTCATACACAAAATTAACATAAGTGTCCTTCTTGGATTTGATAATCATAACATTTGTTTTGTTAGTGTTAACAATCATACCTATGGTAGATCAGAAATCCTTTAGAAGTCTTAATTTATTATCAAGATCAGAAGGGCACATTTCCAGAAGAGCAATATCTTCCGCATAGAGAAGAAGGATGATGACTATTCCAGCTAAGATCATGCCAGCACAACCCGCTTCCTCTAAATAACCTTGTAGCTTGTCGATGTAAATGCCAAATAGGGTAGGGGAGAGGAAGCAACCTTGGTTAACTCCGATATTACACTTAATATCTTTCAGCGACCCCTCATTGCTCTTAAACTTGGAAATTACATTCTTGTATAACCTTATAGCGACAAATATCAACTCGAAAGGAACCTTTATCTCTTCTAATCTATTCCATAGTTTATTTTTAGGTATCATATCAAAAGCCTTTCTAAAGTCCACAAAGAAACAAAAGAGTTTGGATTTATCATTATGAAATTCCTCCACAATGATCCTAAGCGTAATGAGGTGGTCCGTTGTTGTGTGCTTCCTTCTAAAACCCGCTTGGCCTTTAGCTCGCTTACCTTGACTTCCAAGCCATATGCTCGTCTTCTTTTTCAAAATAATACCATATAACTTAGCTAAGAGAGGGCTAATCATAATTGTCTGATAATTAGAGGGGTTATTTATGTCCCCAATTTAAAAAATAGAAATGATGAGGTTCTGAGTCCATGGTTTAGGGAACCCTTGCTTGACTGCCTGATTGAAAAGCTTGTGGATGTGAGGGATGAGGACAATGCCTCCAATTTTCAAGATTTCAGCTTGGTAACCTTCAATGTCCTTAGATTTTCCATTTGTGAGGCGCTTAACCCTAAAATATATGTCTTCTAATGAGAAAAATTCTTCCGTTGTGAGTAGGGTTTCAAAGTTATCTATGACATTTGGAGATTCATAAAGTTTTTTAAGATAGGAATTCCAGTCATGTAAAGAAATTATATTATTATCTTTAGTTTATCTAGTTAGAATCTGCCTCTAGAATTTCTTAGGAGCTACCTTAGAGAGGTGTAAGAGATTTTCTTGTCTTTTATGAATATATTGCATTTTTTTCCTTTTAGTTAGGGATTTGTATATTTTTTTCTTGCCAATTTTAAGAGACTAATCAATAGCTTCCTTAATTTCGCTCCTCACACTTTTACAATCTTTATCATACTAGAGGTTGGTTTTGTTGTTTCTTTTATTACTTGAAACTTCAATTAAGAATTTGTTAATAGAATATGAGAGGGTTGTAGTAAAATTATGATATAGGTCTTTTATGTTTTCTATACTAGATAAAGGAAGATAATTAATTTTTAATTAATTTAGAAAAAAGATCATTTTTATTTCTATAAAAGTTTAAGATATTTTGTCTATAAGGATTATCTTCTATGGGGTATCTATGGATGACAAATTTGAGAGTTAGAATTAAAGGTCTATGTTAAGAGTCAGGCTCGTGGTCGTTTAAGATGTCAAAATTTATTATTTTGTTGTATAAAGGGATATCGGAAATAACATAGTCTACCATGTTGCTACCAAGCCCATGGATATAGGTCATCTGGTTAGAATTGGGCCACTTCTTTAGACCGTTGTAACTTATGAGATCTTGAACACTGTAGAGCTTGACTAGCTCAGACCCAAACAAATTTTCCCCTAGATCTTCAGAGCTTCTTTTGTACCGACTAGCTAGAGTAAGGTCTTCATCTAACCAAAGAGGATTAGGGTTGGAATAATTCCGTAGAAGAATAGCTTGGTTGCTTGAAGTTTGAGCATTAAGGTCACCCATTAAGAGGATATTACCTTCATTCCTTAGGCTAGAAATATCATTCTCTAAACCATTGTAAGGACCATTTTTATCTAAATTGTTTTTTTTATAGAAGTTAAAATTGATAGGGGCACAATAACAGATTTCTATGTAGTTTTTTTTTTATCATTAATGTCAGTAATCTCTATCCAAATATATTGGTTGTAAGGGTCTTTTTTATAAATCCTAGCATGGGGGGAGATGTTCTTCCTAATGTAACAAGCTATGCCCCCAATGCCTCCACGGTAGGATCGCTTGTTCCATATTGACCATAGTACAAAGCCATCTATGTTAGGGACCTTAGAAATAAAATATAAATTTATTTTAACTCAAAAAATAAAGAACATTTAAAATAAAATATGAAATTAGCATGAGACATAATATTTTTTATAATGTTATTCAAGGGTTTCAATGAAAAATCTTGATTTACGTGAAAATTAGCGGTTACCCACTTCTTTCACTATCTTAATAGTTCTATATATTCTTGTCATTTTTTTTTTAATGATTTTTAGGTCTCAAACTTTCAAGGTCATTTTAAGGCTCACAATGATGTTTTTTGTAAATTCCATGGCTAGTGATCGCTATGTTATACATTAGCCCTAGTAAAAAAGTTGAATTATTTAGATATTTTTTCCAGCGAGCTATTGTGTGCCCCAAACAAATATTGCATACAAAAGTTGAGCTACCACGAAATTGATGTACCATCTAACTACCTCGACTCCCCAAACCTTTTGGCGTTTCATCTTTTGTGGTTATTGTTTGGACCTCTAGGGTTTTTTATTGCATGGAGAGAGACTCTCTACCCAAATATGGTAGAGATATTGTAATGTAATGTCGTGTAAACATTTTGACTATATCAAAAAAAAAAATAATAATAATAATAAATTATAACTAGTACAACTACATTTATTTAAATAAATGTGAATGTACAACCACCTTAGTAAATGTGGTTGAAATGCCTGTTAGTTGTTCTTATTATTATTATCATCATCATTATTAATAACTTAACTATATTAAAAAATTAATAAACTATGTTAATTATTATGAGAAAAATAATAATAACAATAAATAGGGAAAAATAATTATAACAATAAATAAAATTAATGATTAAAATATTAATTAAATAACATTTAATATATGAATAATGACAAAAATTTAAATTGATAATGGTAGAAATTCTAATTTATATTATTATTATTATTATTTCGATTATTAACATAGTTTATTAATTGTTTAAAATTGTTAATTAATTTATTAATAAATCTAGTTAATTAATTAATTAAATGTAGTTAATTTATTAATTAAATCTAGTTAAATATTTTTTAGTCAGTTAATTATTTTAAAATAATTATTGTTATTACTAATAAATTATTATTATTCATTAATATTACTAGTTGTAATTATTATTATTATTATTATTAAAATTAATAATTATTATTAATTTATATTTATTATTGTTAATATTATTTATAAATATTGTTTTTTTTCTAATTTATATTAATTAATTATTAATTAAAAAATTATTAAATATTTAATAAATATATTAATCATTAATTTTATTATAAATTTATTTATTTTTATTTTTATTTAATAAATATATAGATTATTAATTGTATTATAAATTTATTTCTTATTATTATTATTTAATAAATATATTGATCATTAATTTTAATATAAATTTATTATTTATTATCATTATTATTATTTTCGATCAAAAGCAGTTTTATATTATCATTTTGAAATTTACATCAAAAAACATCATAGTTGTGTTATATCTGAGCATCCCAAACTTCAAAATAAACCAGTATTCTTAGATGCAAGCCAAGGCAATCGGTGCCTATGGTTATTTCTAGCACAAAATTGGAAAAAAGAAGTACATCACAAAGCATCATGGTGGAGGGTTAGGAGGAATTACTCGAGACACAACTAAGAAGCATGAACAGCTGTGGACATGATAGTCAATATGTTTTACTTGAATTTCGAGCGCTCAAAGGTGGTCATGTGAGCACCTTAGCTGGCGTCAAAGACTCTCTAGAGCATCCAAAGCTTCGTTCTGCATATGTTGAATATCATTTATGTATGCAATAAGTTCATTTATTTCTTCATACCTCTGCTCCCACATGTTGTCCAAATTGAGTTGAATATGTTGGATCTGGGTTGCAATCACGTCCATAGTGACAAGGGATTCAAGTTGGCCCAAAGAGCAGGCTGGAGAGACCGCCATCGCTACCACCGAGTGGTGGCTCTCTGTAGAATCTGAGTCAAAGCTCGAATCCCCACTTGGCCTTCGTTCTTCCATGTCACACCTAAAGCCACCTCTGCGGACTCGTCCTCTTTGTCATGGAATACAACTAATCTTCCCACCCCTCACTACCTCCGGACTATAAGGACCTTTTCTCGCATATGACACCCCACCCCAATTCACTTTGCCAGTGCACATACTAGCACCTTTGTCACGACCTTCGAAGACAAACAACCTGCGAGAACACACAACAATCCTAGATGCCAAGTCCCCTCCCCTTCTTGCTGAAAACATAATCAAATACAAAAGTGTGCACCAGAGAGTCAAGACCCATGAGTGCCACTTGAGCCCAAGCCAACACCATTCACCTGCCTCGTCTCTGAAAACCAAGAGCCACACCACCATGCAGGACCAGTCGCTATCCAATATGCACACCCAATTGGGTTTCCTTCCCGCCACCAGCAAAGCAGGAGCTGCTCTAACTGTGGCACTAGTCGCAGCAAGAGCCGGATTACCAAGATCCCATGGTCGAACGCAACACCAGACCAAATTCCTTACCTTCCTATCCTTCTGATTCGCACCCCGCACATGAGGCTCAAACCATGGCTTGAGAGCAGACGTCGTGGAACAGGGTGTTCTCTCCCGCCTCAAACTCACCATCTCCCAAATGTTGCGTAATGCACACTGAATGCCCATCACCCTTGATAATACCCTGGAACCAATGTAACAATGCACTAACCAATTTACCATTATCTCAATTGTATGATAGCTATTAATGCTTATTACTAGCGCGCGACTGGTGTCCGAACCCTCCCACATTCACCACCTCCATTTGGCGTGTTGATAAGACACCCCCATCGGGGAGTTATTATTATTATTATTATAATATTAATTAAGCATACTATATTAATTCTTTAATATAGTTAATTAATTTATTAATATATATCATTAATTAATAAAAATATTTAATTAATTAATTAATTATAGTAGTTTTATTAATTAAATATAGTTAATTAATTAATTATTTTTTGTTAATTAATCATTTTAAAATAATTATTATTATTATTTATTAATATTACTGGTTTTAATTGTTATTATTATTTGAGAGTATAAAATTTTGTGATCCATATCTATTATTAATAATAAAATTTCCAAGAAATAACATAAGAAATCATAGAGCTGACGCGTTTCGAACTACTTAATGTAGTTCATAATGAAGAGAATTAAGATTGAGCTTATCAGATTACACCTTTAAAAACCCATTAAAAATAATAAATTAATAAAATTAGACGTTATATATATATATATATATATATATATATATATATATATATATATATATATATATATATATATATATATATATATATATATATATATATATATATATATATATATATATATATATATATATATATATATATATTATAACTGTAATAGTTATATTTATTTATAGAAAATGATAGGCTGGGCCAGGGCCTAAACAACCATGAATACATAGCTTCATCCAGCTTCCAAGACATGCAGGTCTTCATTACAAATTCAAGGAATTAGGATTTCAGAAGGGGATTCGTCATTTATGGTGAGGGCTCCTTGTGGGAGGAGGCAATCTTTGTTTGCATTGTTGTCCGCTTCCTTGTTTGAACCTCTGAGAATGTGAAAAAATTGGTATGAGGAGAAGTCTAACATAATGTACTTCAGCCTTCGAAGGCTCTTATTTAGGATTGGGTTGTTGAACTGTTCCTCCGAGTTTATCATCTTTATCAAAATTTCTGAGTCCCCGAAAGCTTGGAATTCTATAATACCTTTCTCCTGAGTTATTTGGCATCCTTTTATCAGACCAAGAATTTCTACTTGATGATTTTTTCTCTGCCCGAGCCCCCAGCTGAAGCTGTCCCTTCTTGTACCATCCAAGGAATAGAGCACACCCCTTGCTCCTGCAGTCCCGGGATTTCCTTTGGAGGCACTATCGAAGAATATCGTTTCTTTACCGTACTTCCTCCACCATGTTTGAAATATTTCGTCTGGGTCCCTTAGGCACCATCTTGTATTAATGGGGGGTCTAATTGAGGTTTGATTTCTCTCCTGATAAACAAAGGTTTCCATCCAATTATTTTCTTCATGAAGAAAAGAGCTTATAGGTTTACGAGAGTGTTTGGATGTTGTCTCAAGGAGGAGTGCTTTAGCTTTGGCTGCCACCATCGAGGGGGTCCAAGTAGTGTTGCTGAAGATCTATTCATTTCTAGCAATCTGTAATTTCCAGCAGACGTATTTGGGGATGTTTTGCCATACTCAAAGCCATAGATACTTACTGGGGATAGCATGGGGATACTGCACCTTCCAATTGGAGAAGAGTTCAACCACAAAGATCTGAGTAGGGGCAGAGACATTAAGGCCATGAAATATGTGATTCCACACTTATTTTGCGAAGGAGAAGTCCATAAAGAGGTGATCCATTATTTCAAGATCATTTCTGTAGAGCGCACATCTATGGGATCCGAGGATACTTATTTTTATGATATTTTCACCTGTCAATATCTTCTTATGCATCAGAACCCAAAAAAAGAAATTTATTTTAGGAATGCAGAAGGGATCCCAGACCTGTTTCCAAAAGATGGCAGGTTGATTCATCTCTCTTTGTGATTGCAAGTACCGAAATCCAATTGCAACTGTGTAAATTCTTGTGTTTCCCTAGCCCCAGGAATTAGGGGCCTGCTTGTGGATCGGATTTGATCCGAACACGGGTCGAGTACTACTCTAACCATCATGTATGGTATGATGATATTTTAATTGACTATGGCTTATATAGGTTTAATTTAGCATGTTATTCAATTGATTATAGTGCATAAACACATAAACATAAATAAACGAACTTAACATATCAAGAAGCACAAACATGTAAGTAAGAGAGAGACAAACAATTGGTAACGGAGTTATCCCCTCCATCTCTATGGGGCTACATCTCTTGATTTGCTTAAATTGGAATGCAGATCTTCTATATTCCTTCTTCAAAGTAAGATTTCTTACATGCAAGCTCTATGGTCGAGCATTAGCCAATCACTATGGCTCTCAATGGCTAAGAATTCTCTCCTTTCTTCTCTCTGCTCATGGCTTACATAAGGAATATATATAGTTTTTCCTCACCCACTCTCCAACAAAGAGCATTAATTACAAGACCCAAAATTGTAGGGCCTAATTACAAAGATGGAAAAACAAGGTCCATGAAAGTAGGATCTCCAACTATCTTAGGCTCAGAATTGGGAAAAGTCCCACAACCACCTAAAGACTCTTCAACCATGCCCTTGATTCTCTCAACCTACAATTGAGAAAAAAATAGAGAATTAGTGTGAGGTGGTTTCTCACATAAAAACCAATTTCCCTAATTACATTAAATGAATAATATGTGAGACAAATTTTCTCTCACAAATATCAATCATTTATATCAATAATGAATGGGTTTAATAAGGGCTCATAAAATGCATAATTAAATGCATGATCATAATTTCACCCCCTTAAGCACTTTGTCACCAACTTCAAATCAACATGGCGTAAAGAATTTTTCATATGCGAAGCTCCTTTCAGATCACACCTCCCCATAAAGAAACTTTTGGTCTCCAAAAGTATCAGCTTCAATACATCATCAACTGCATGCAAATGTCTCTGAAAGGCACATTCCCACATGACTCCTTCAATTAACATACTTTGGAATCAGAACGCAATGCCAACACCTGCAACTGTTGTAATGTGGATGTCTGTAAAAGCACATCCCTTGAAGATTTCTTCACCCAATGTACTTTTGAATCAGGATGCAAGCCAGGACCTGCAACTATTGCAATGCAAATTCCAGAAAAGGCACATCCCTTCAAGGCTCCTTCACACAACGTACTTCAGAATCAAGATGCAAAGCCAACATCTATCTAAAGCTGCAACACAAATGTCTAAAAAGGCACATCCCTTCAAGATTACTTCACCTCAGTCCTTCATAATCATAATTCAAAAGGCCACATCTGCCTAAAGTTTCAACCTATAGCTGATAATACTTGTTTACATCTTTTGAAGCACTTACCAAGAGTTCATTGTCCAATTTTACATGCCAAAATGGCTTAGGAAAATTTCCTCATTCAACTTGATTACAAAGAATCCAACAAGGCTTAATGCGCAAAAAATACGCCTCTCAATCTCCCTCACATAAGAGTGGCTAAAACAAGCCTTTTACAATGTTTCATAATCAGCGTTACATCATGACTTTCATGGTGGAAACTATGGCCTTTTACATGGCATTCAACAATTTAGATTCCCAATTTTCGATGTCAAAATATGATGGAAACTATGGCCCTTTTGCATGGAAATTCCAAGCAATTTAATGTGCCAAACATGTGCACAAAGGGTAAATTACCAAGTTTTCAAATCCCCCTTTTACATCATGTGTACATAAAGAAAGAGCACTAATGGTGGAAAAATAAAAAATCCACCCTTTTAAATAATATGTTCCAAATAACATATGCACTTAGAAGGTGAAAATAAGTCAAATCCCCCATTACAAAACATGTGCATCATAAAAGTGCCCCCCTTCAATTTCTAGGCTCATAGGGCAAATAATGGGCATAAAAAAAAAATCAAGGAGAATGCCATTTTTCAAAAGTGCACCTAGTGGTGGTAAAAACAACCAAGTTCCAATACATGAGAAAAACCCACTAAAACATGTGCATCAAAGGACTATGGGTTTAAAAAAAATGAAACCCACTTCATGCACAATACCATTTAGAATATATCATGTGCACATGGCATGGGTTTTAATAGTCTAAAAACTAAAATAAAACAAAACCCACCATAATTAGGCAACACGCCATAGCATCGGGTGTCCAAAGTTTAAACCCAATTTTTTTTTTACCAAAGTCTTCTTGACAGTACTTGAGCAACGATTCCTTGTTGTCGGTGGACAACTTATCCAGCTGGCTCTATAGACCTTTAAAGGCAGGGTCCATTGAAGTGCCCAACGAAGTCATCATCATAGCCATTCTAGTGGAAACCGGGTACAAGATCTTCTTTGAAATGCTCGAAGCCATGGGGTGATAAGGACCTACGAGGACGCCATGTATAACAATGGAGCCAGTAAAAGTGGTTCCTCAAAATATCGCACAACACCAGAATATCATTCCCGTCCTCGACTTCTACGAGGCCCTGGGGGAAAGAATTTTTGGTAATGGAATTCATGGCCCCGAAGAACCCTTCATTAACATCTCCACAAAGGGTTATTGCTTTTGATTGGTTCCATTGGATGAGAATTTCCACAGACAACACAGTCCACTCACCGTCCTTGTACCTTGCACCTTGCATCTGATAATCCAAAACAATCAACGCGATACCAATCCAAGGTTCACGTTAGGTTCACCACCATGTCACAATACCACACTTACTCGGCCTCCTGTGCTTTGTAGAGGTGACAAGAACCCCTTATTAGCTTCAATTTGTAGAGGGAATCCGCTGTGATCTCCATTCGCCTCATCGTGAACATGTCCATGTAGAATTTCATGAGCTCTGCGGGGTTGGTTTCCACGATGCAGGTAGGTTGTGAATGGAATATTGATTTCTACAGAGATGGTGCTTTTTTTAATGTATGATTCAGTCGATACAGATTTCACATAGGCCGCACTCAATGCATTTCTCGATGGCTATTGATGAAATTAACCCCACCAGTCAAAGAGGAAATGATTTCATGGCGATCAATAGATTGTGCTCGAGAATGAGATGCTCCTAAGTTTGTGCTGCAGTAGAAGCTAAAGTTTGACTTCCATACCCCATGTCTCTACCTTCACCTTGGGCATAAGACCAATAGCCAAAAGGTTTATCACCTGTCTTGGATAAAGTATCAGATGAAGCATCAAATTCCAACTCTCCATATGTACCATTATCGATGGACATGTCAGATCTTGAAGATCGAGTGTGTACATCATCTCTTCATGGGCACAAATCCTATCATTTTTGACATAGGGAGATAAAATTGCTACAAACATATTTTAAACGAGTTGCTCCAAAGAAATCTGCAAATACAATAAGACCCGCCATATGTTCTATTGCAAAACCAGCAGCAGAGCTCGAGCAAAGGCCATGCTTAAATCTTGTTGTAACACCATAAGCTGCACATCTATGGCTCTTAACAATTATTTCTTTGATGTATCTTCTGCTTCTATTTCATTTGACTTGGACACTAATCCCAGTGTACTGGCATCTGACCCCGAAATAGACACATGTTCGCTAGCTCCCTTTGAATACAGAGAATGCTGGAAGTTTCAGGCAGCTTCCAGCTGAGACACTTTAGTGTGAATTGTGTTGACCAGCTCCAGCACCTTAGGAGTGCTAACGAACCAGAAAAATATTTCCAAGGTGCCTTTTCATGGCTTGCCATTCTGATGCTCCCGTTCCATAATGGTTATTCTCACAGACAAGCACATTAAGAAAATTCCAAAGAGCAGAGATGTTGAGAGCCTCAAAGATATGTCCTTAATTGGCAGCTCCATCTCCATAGAGCGCGAAGGTAACCACTTCTGCCTTGAAATACTTCTACGCGAAGGCCAAGCCACATCCAAGGTTAGCCTAGGTGCCCACTATTTCGTGCCCTCCATAGAATCCATTCTCCTTCTTGTAGAAATGCATGGATCGTACTTTTCCGTGAGAGCACCCACGCTTTATTCCCATCAGCTCTGCAAAAACCTCAATCAGAGTCCCTCCATGGCCATAAAAGAGGAAGTGGTCTCTGTAGGCCATGATAATGCAATCTTTCCTCATGGCGGCCTCCATACCCATGGAGACGACCTCCTTTTCTAGCAGATCGTTTGTGGTTAAAGTAGGGTCATCGTGGGTGTCTTGATGAGATGGTGCCCTTATTTTTTTATTTTCTATCGGAAAAATTTTCAATGTTTCCAATCAACAGAGAAATAAATGCCCCCATAAAAATCGAAAATTTTCAAATGAGCAGAAATAAAAATTGTAGAAACATCATGAACTGCTTACCAAACTAGAACCAAGCACTTTCTTCTCGTAATCTTGCTTTTCTAATGGTGGATGGAACCTCCTTCTTCACATTATCTTTCACCATATGTTTGTTTGACTTGTGGTGGATTTCAAGGTGCAACTTCCATCACTTCTTCTCCTAATGGCCACTAATTTTGTAGAAACTACAAAAATTATGTCGTTTCCTATTCAACTGTGTCTTCATGATAGGAGGGTTCAGAAGGTTCTCATTCTTCTTGGTCTCCCTTCTTGTGGACACATCTATCTTCTTAACCCACACTTTCTCTGTGTGATGCTTAACTACATCACAGTTAGAAGATCTATAGAAGCATCATTTCTCTTATATGAAAAAGAAGAATCTAAATGATTGTCATGCCTTCCTGACTTGTCCTTGAACTAATGGAGACTAGGTGGCTTGATTCCCTTCTTGGAATCAAGTAACAAAGAGATGGTTTTTGCTTCATCTACCTTCGATCATCCTCCTTTCTCTTCTTGTCCATAACCCAAGCCTACAAATGGTCATCTTGGTACAACCTCCAACAGCTGGGTGACTCCCTGGCCATTTATGCCAAGTCCACCTCCTCTATACCCCATCTTCGTGAGAATCTTCATGCCAACATTAGTTTCATATTGAGAGTGAACAAAACATGAAGTAAAATCATATACCTCTTTTTGAGATGAAAAATCCATCGTCTCAACCTTCTGAAACTCAACTAATAACTCCTCTTTGGATCATAGCATCTCTTGAAGCTCCTGCTTATCCTTTTCTGCTACCTATAACATTCTTCGCAATTCTGAATTGTCAGCTTGAATGATGTCATTTATCTCTTGCAACTCTTGCATTCTTTCAACATGTTTCACTCCTTTTCCCATCCTACAAAGCAGTCACCTGCTCTGATATCACTCGATCCGATTACGGGTCGAGTACTACTCTAACCATCATGTACGATATGAAGATATTTTAATTGACTATGGCCTATACAGGTTTAAAGGAGCATGTTAGTCCATTGATTATAGTGCATAAACACATAAACATAAATAAATTAACTTAACATATCAAGAAGCACAAACACGTAAGTAAGAGAGAGACAACCAATTGGTAACAAAGTTCACCCCTCCATCTCTCTGGGGCTACATCTTCGAATCTGCTTCAATTGGAATGCAGATCTTCTATATTCCTTCTTCAAAGTAAGATTTCTCACATTCAAGCTCTATGGCCAAGCATTATCCAATCACTATGGCTCTCAATGGCTAAGCATTCTCTCCTTTCTTCTCTCTTCTCATGGCTTACATAAAAAATATATATAGTTTTCCCTCGTCCACTCTCAAACAAAGAGAATTAATTACAAGACCCACAATTGTAGGGCCTAATTAAAAGGAAGGAAAAACAAGGTCCATGAAAGCAGGATCTCCAACTTGTTGAGATTCAACAAGATGATGAGCTTAGTGAAAATTAAGCACATTCACTAAGTGGGGCCCGCAGGCTATTTTTAGGTGTATGTCTATTTTTAGACATGGTGAGAATATTCTATAAGTTGTTGGATGCTATTTGTAGATGGTTGGTAAAAGGTGAAAAATAGATGAGATTCTATTTTTAGAAGATTGGGTGAAGTCTATTTATAGATCATCAATCTAAAAATAGATGCATGTCAATTATTATTAGCCCTTAATAATAATCCGACAATAAATATCAACTTATTATCTTGGAGCACTTTATTTCAGTGAACATATTTGGCAAATCAGTGGGCTGAAGGAATTATGCAATCCCTAGGGTGGTTGGTGACTCATGCATGGAGGACTCAGTTAGAACTAAAGTGGCAAAGTTGTGACAGAGTTGGAAGAGTTGTTATGGGAGTTGTTATTCAGTTTAACTGAGTTAAATGAGTTAAACTCAGTTGTGCTAGTTGTATCTAGTTCTAACTGAAGATACATTAGTGAGAGTTTAGTGAATTAATTATTTAATTAATTCATAACTAGAGACTCACTTTCAACTGAACAAATACATCAGTTAACTACTTGCATGTAAGTTCCAGTGGAGACCCAGTGGAGAGATAGGTGAAAGGGTGAGATGGACTATCTGTTGTGACTATAGTGATGCATTATATGCATCTGACACACATTGGATATGCCAATGAGGATTGCATAGTCAAGGCAAGGCCAATTCGAGTTCATTTAGATGTCTTCTTCAGTAGGGATTGCGCAATGGAGGCAGGTTGTCAGGAGGCAAGAAATTGGTGCATAGATATGCAAATTTCTGCATGACAGTGTGTAATGATTGTTGATTGTACTGAGAGCTTGATGTACTAAGCTTTGTATGATATTATTACATGATCTATTATAATACATAATATGTGATAGTTGGGGTTTTTAGATTTAAGCTTTCCCATTAAACAACTGTGTTTATGTGCGATTGATTTTCTTCATATGTGTTTTGCAATTGGCAATTTAATTTTCGCAAAGAATTAAGTGGAAGGATTATGTATTTAACATAAGATTAATTTTTTAGATTAGGAGAATCCAATAATACTATCAGTATTAATAAATTTCTACATGGTATCATAGCAGCATTAATCACTGGAGATTTCAACTTGAAGCGGTGCTGAGTTTTGTGCTGGTGGACAATTCAAATTTTCTGTAGAAATTTCTTGGTGCGACAGTTGACTATTCATTGAAATGTCTTTCAATGGGTTGCGGTTGGAGTATGCCCTTGAGGGTAGCTTGAACTACATAGCCTGGAAGGATAGGATGGAGGCGGTGCTTGAAGATAATGGAATGAAGGAGTTCATCGATAGCAATGTTCCTAATCCTATTTCTAGTGATGCTGCATTACTTGACGCATGGAAAAAGAAGGTAGCGGAGACAAGAAGAATTATGTTGGAAGGTGTGAAAGAGCATATTTTGTCAAGTCTTCACGGTAAATCTACCCCATTTGAAGTGTGGAATGCTTTGACAGATCTTTTCCAAAGCAGCAGCGACCATAGGAAGTTGGCGCTAAAATATAAGCTCAGAAAAATTAAAATGGAGAAGGGCGAAAATATTCCAAAATATCTGACGAAGTTTTTCCAATGTAAGGATGAGCTGGGGAGTGTGAGAATTACAATTGTGGATGATGAATTAGTGAGCTTGGCTCTCCTTGGGCTTCCGAAGAGTTGGCACAGCTACGAAGACTCTGTCAGCAGACGGGGAAACTGCCGGATTGGGACCAACTTTGGTCAGATCTTGTGCAAGAGGAGATAAGGCGGAATACCAGGGATGGCTCTTCATCGAAGAATGATGATGAAGAGAATTGTGCTTTGGCTGCCAAAGCAAGGAAAGGGAAGGGGAAGAAATCCCATCCAAAATCCGAGGCTAAAGGAAAGAAGCTGGATTTGTCCAAGGTGAAGTGTTTTCACTGTCACGAACATGGGCATCTCACCACTAACTGCCCATAGAAAAAGAAGAACAAGAAGGTTGCTGGAGCTACATTGGGTGAGGCCTAAGCCTCGCAATTTGAACTTGATTTCTCTTTGATCGCATGCTTGATTTCAAGCGCAATGGGATCGGTGTGGTATCTTGATAGTGGTGCTTCCTTCCACATGATGGGAGACAAAGAGTTATTTAGTGACTTGGAGGAGAAAGATCTCCGAATGCATATAGAGATGGGCAACGATGGTAGATACAGTGTGACCGGAATTGGAACCATTACCTTTGAGAGGGATTCATGTAAACCACTTATGTTGAAAGATGTTATGCATGTTCTAGGTTTGAAGAAGAACTTGGTCTCGGTCGCTATGTTGGAGGACAGAGGTTTTGACGTTGTTTTCAGCGAGGAAAAATCTTTCCTGCGACATAAAACAACGAGTCAAACCAAGAGGATAGGGATTCAAGTTAAGAACCTCTAAAAGCTGGAGGTATATGGCTGCGCTGCAATGATGGGCAAAGCAGAAGAAGTGGTGAGCCGGGATGAGGGCGAATTATGGCACAGGGGATTGGACCATCTTCACCACGGCACCTTGAAGATTTTGCAACAAATTTCTACTGAACTTCCCAAGGGTACTCTTGCACAGTCAGATCAGTGCAAGGGATGTACTATGGGTAAGTTTGTGAAGACCACCTTTCATGAGAAGGAGAACCGTGCTTCGGTGATCCTGGAGAGAATTCACACAGACATGTGTGGACCTTTCCCAGTTGCTTCAACAAAAAAACATAGGTATTATGTTATATTTTTTGATGAGTATTCTCGTAGATGCTGGATCTTCTTCATGCAGAAGAAGAGCGAAAAATTCTCAAAGTTCTGTGAGTTTAAAGCATTGGTGGAGAAGGAGTCAAGGAAGCAAGTGAAGGCTCTACGGAGCGATAATGGTGGTGAATATATCTCAAACAAATTCAAAGACTTATGTGGAAAAGAATGAATTTGAAGAGAACTCACAGCGCCTCATAACCCACAACAAAATGGGGTCGCGGAGAGGAAGAACAGAAAAATCATGGGTACTGCACTAGCTATGTTGCATGACCAGGGCCTGCCAATGCACTTGTGGGCGAAAGCATGCAACACTGTGGTTTATGTGCAAAACCATTGTCCTCATAGAGTACTTGGCATGAATACACCTAAAGAAGATTTTACTGGTAAGAAGCCTGATATTTCTCATTTGAAGATTTTTGGCTCATTTGTTTACATTCATGTGACAAAGGATGCCGGGAAGAAGCTGGAGCATACTGTAGAAGTTGGGATATTGGTGGGGTACACAGAAACAACCCATAATTATCGTGTGTATTTTCCAAACAGTCATATGACTGTGGTGCGATGGGATATGAAATTCAATGAGGTGAAATCCATGAAGTTGTCACTTGAGAGGGATCTACACTTGCATGCAGAGGAGGAACTTCTTGTTCCCAAATATGAGCCTCTAGATGTGGATCAGGCACAAGGGGAGATTCATGGAGTGGAGGAGTCCACTCATGCAGAACCAAACACCAGAATAGGCTGAAAGCGTCCACAGAAGCTGAGAGACTCAAGCTTGATGCAGCACAGAATGTGGGAGTCCCTACATCACAGCACAGACATAGATAGTCACCTGACCGATTCATTAGATACATGGCTCTCATGAGCAAGTGTATCATGACAGAGCCATCTTCCTTTGAGGAAACAGTGCAAGAGCCCACATGGGTAGATGCCATGGTGGAGGACTATGACTCCATTGTCAGAAACAATGCTTGGGATATTGTTCCAAGGCCGGTTGGTAAATCAGTGGTAGATTCAAGATGGATCTATAAGGTAAAGCAAGCTACTGATGGGAGTGTTGAGAAGTATAACGCAAGATTTTTTTCCCAGGGCTTCTCACAGATCGAGGGGATTGATTATGAAGAAACCTTTGCACCTGTCGCACGGTATTCTTCAATAAGGACCATCCTTGCTCTCTCAGCGCAGATGGGTTGGCACATTCATCAGATGGATGTGAAGATTGTGTTCCTTAATGGGATCATTGAGGAAGAAGTGTACATTGAGCAACCTGAAGGATTTGAGATCTTTAGCAGCAAGTCGCATGTGTGTATACTCAAAAGAGCGTTGTACAGGCTGAAGCAAGCACCTCGTGCTTGGTACACATGGATCGATAGCTATTTCACTAGACTTGGCTTCACCAAGAGTGAGGCGGATGAAAAATTGTACTAAATTATGGTGGAGGGTAAGCTTTTAATCATTTTTCTTTATGTTGATGATTTAATACTAACGAGTGATGAGTAGTTGATACCCTCATGCAAGGCAGATCTTTCAAAGGAGTTTGAGACGAAGGATTTGGGCCTCCTTCATTATTTCCTTGGATTGGAAATATGGCAAGGAGAAGGTGAACTATTTGTGTCTCAAGGCAAGTATGCTCGGGAGATACTTGGTTAGTTTCACATGGAGGACTACAAGCCCGTGGATACTCCTCTTCCAGGAAATTGGAGGAAAGAGCAGCTACATCGTCAAAGGTAGTGGATGCCACTGTTTATCGAAGGTTGGTGGGTTCGCTCATGTATTTAGTTAATCCAAGACAAGACATATGCTATGCGGTGAACCAGCTTAGTCAAGCGATGGTTAAGCCTACCAAGCTCTTTTGGAAGGCAAGCAAGCATGTCGTGAGATATCTCAGGGGATCATTTGAGTATGGCTTATGGTATAGATAGACAGATGAGGTGAAGTTGCATGGCTTCACGAATGCAGATTGGGCAGGCAGCCCAATAGACAGAAAGAGCACATCAGGAGGGGTTTTCAGTATTATATCTACAACAGTTTCTTGGTACAATAGGAAACAAAGATCTGTGGCACTCAGTTCAGTGGAAGCAGAATACATGGCAGCAAGTCAAGTTGCATGTGAGGCTATCTGGATGAGGAAGATCCTGATCAGTTTGTTCGGTTCTCATTTAGATCCTGTAGTGATACATTATGATAATCAAAGTTGCATTAAAATCTCGATTAATCATGTGTTTCATGATAGATCTAAACATATAGATATTCGGTATCATCATATTAGAGACTATGTGCATCGGAAGATCATGTTGCTTCAGTACGTTCCTACGGAAGATCATGATGCAGATATTCTAACGAAGGCGCTCAACAGGAGCAAATTCGAATACCATAGAGGCAGGATTGGGGTGAAGGATAATCCCTATCTTGTTGAGAGGGAGTGTTGAGATTCAACAAGATGATGAGCTTAGTGAAAATTAGGCACCTTCTCTAAGTGGGGCCCGCAGGCTATTTTTAGGTGTATGTCTATTTTTAGACATGGTGAGCATATTCTATAAGTTGCTAGATGCTATTTGTAGATGGTTGGTCAAATGTGAAAAATAGATGAAATTCTATTTTTAGAAGATTAGGCGAAGTCTATTTATAGATCGTCAATCTAAAAATAGAAGCATGTTGATTATTATTAGCCCTTAATAATAATCCGAAAATAAATATCAACTTATTCTCTTGGAGCACTTTATTTCAGTGAACAGATTTGGAAAATCAGTGGGCTGAAGGAATTACACAATTCCTAGTGTGGTTGGTGACTCATGCATGGAGGAATCAGTTAGAACTGAAGTGGCAAAGTTGTGACAGAGTTGGAAGAGTAGTTATGGGAGTTGTTATTGCCTAAATCTACCTCAGGCTTAAGGAAAGCAGAGTTCAGGGTAACATCAAACCACGCTCAGTCTGGTAGCTAGCCCTACCAGATCAGGAGAGGGCTCTCTCCGAGTCAATCTCAGCAAAGATAATCAATAAGGCTTGAGATGACTTGAAATTAAAGCTGATTTTAGGCTAGGTATATAAGTAAAGAGTTTGATTTTGATTTTGGGGGTTTTTGTTGGAATCAAAGGGAAAGGCAGTTTTGGATTTAGGGATAAGGCCTAGTTTTTGCAGAGTTCTGATTGGGGCAAGGAAGGCAATTATTTTGATGCTTTAGATTGAATTAATGGATAGTTTAGACTGATGAGGAGCTGAAGAGGGCAAGAGGCTTTCAAGAATCCTCTTCAAACAGATGAAAACATGGAAAATTAAGCAAAACTGAACGCAAAGCAAATCAATCTAATGAATTCCACCTTTATCACTCATTTGTTTAATTTAAGAATAAAGGAGAAGGGAAATGATACACTTAAAACATCAGTGAAATTAAAATTACATAGAGAAACACACCATCAAAACATAGAGCCACAAGGATCCCAAAGAGTGCTGCAAACCCTGGTCTATTACTTTGCCAAAATTGCAGAGATGAAATGTACAATGAAGTGCCAAGCAATCCCAAGTGTCCAACCCTGAAATTGACTGAAGAATTACATGATATAGAAAAGCCTGACTCATCCCCATGCCTCTAGGGGTCAAGCTCACCATTCTAGGAGCTTTTTCAACCATATCTAAACTAAGAACTGGAAAAAAGGCAATGAAACAACTTGCCTCTATATGATAGGAAACTGATTCATTCACTTACATTTCACTTTTTTGGTGAATGAATCTACTAATATGAGTAAAAATGTGTCAAAATTACATCAAAGTCATGAAATTACATCAAGTTACATCAAGAGTTACATGAAAAAGTCAAACTAGCTAAAACTAGGCGAAAATCTGAGCTGCTGAGTGAAAAATAGGCCAAATTTCCCAATGTGTCGCGCCTGAAAACTCTATGTGTAGCACAATTTTGAGGCTGATTTTGAGGGCCTTCCCGAAGTCAAAATTGAGTTCAGGATAGCTTGTTGGAAATCCCTTCCTGTCTACTTTCCAACCCAAGTGGAATTTCTCGATTTGGTTGCCATTTTCCTCTCCAAAAATCAAATCTCCCAACACTGCTTCCTGTGTGTGCAAAAAGTGGCAGAAAGGCCATTTTTAGGGTGTTTTTGACCCTTTAGGCAACCCAAAAATTGTCAAAATCCTTAGGTAATGGGTAGGCATGCATAAATTTTGATGAAAAATCCAAAAATTAAAAGTTTTCCTCCAAAGGAGCTGCCAATTATAAGCGTGCGCCAAGTGGCGCTACGCGTCGGGCAGAAAAATCTATGTTAAGGCCAAAAAAATCAAAATTGACAAAAATTTTCCCAAATTTCTTGAAATTTGGGCTGAAGGTCCATCATCAAGTGTTATGCTGGGCCAAAGAAGCTTTGGCCAAAATTTGGAGTCTATCATGCCTTTTGCGACGCTTTAGTGCCCTCCTTAGCTTTGCTTTCAGGATCTTGATCCTCGCTTTGCAAACATGATTTCGCGCCCAATAATGGTTCTTCATGTGCCTGAGCATGTTATTTTCCTTGTTTACCTTCTCCAACAGCTTCTCAAGATGAATATTGACCTTCTCAAGCCAAGTATCTCTATCAGCCTCAATCTCCCGCTCAATGGGTGTCATCTCGGTTTGGCTTCTTTGGGCAGCTTGCAGGTTCTCACTGATGTTTTGCAACTCCATGATTGTCTGCTGATCTTCCAACTGTTTGTTCCACTACTCCAAGTAGTTTATAATCCATTGGGCTCTCTGCAACTTGATGGTTAAGGTATCGATCTCAGCCTTCTGCTCCTGAATGGTCTCTCTCAACTTTGAGCTTGGAGAGCTCAAATCCTCATCAATAAGTATGAAATCAGTATCCTGACCTCCTGAAGGGCCCTCATCCTACATAGGCCTCTTACCTCTGTCCTATACTTGTACCTATGCTACTGATGATGGCAACGAGATCCCTTCCACCCTAGGTGGAGATAGTACTCGCTAAGCTGCTACAAATAATCCTCTAGTGCCTCTCTAATAAGTGACATATGTCGGCACACTAGTAGTATCTGTCTCGTTACCTTCAGGCTGATGTGAAGGTTCACCTGGCTCATGAACAACCTCCGGAGGAACCTGAGGAGCTGTGAAGAATTCATGGGAAATGAAATCCTCCCATGAAATACCCTGCAATCCAAGCTGATGTACAACCACGATTTTGATGAGTGCATAGTGATAAATACTATTGTACTGTTGCTCGAGAGTTTTCTTCTGCACAAGAGTGGTCATTCTCTCGATGTTCCGGCACATGAAATAAGGTCTATTCATCATCCTCACTCTTGTGAAATGCATCAATAACCTGATATGATAGGCATAGAGGCGTGAGAACCGGCCCTCACAACTGAAGTATCTGATAATAAGTTTTATCAAAGGCGCATAGGATTTCTTTAGGAACCGGAATGGGAACACTCTGCTGAGTTGTCTCACAAAGCTAGGCCTGATATATGGTTCATAATGCACTCTGTCCACCTACTATCTTTTGTTCCACGGTTCACCCACATTCGGTATTCCGGTTGCTTAAGATATGGTTTCCGGTGTCAAAGTGAAATTTACACTAGCAAGAGTTACCTGACCATCATGTAAATGCAATACAAACAAACGAGCCAACTCCTGATGATAATGAATCCTAGCAATCATTTCACAATACTGATAACATGATTGTTCTTGAAAACATGCTATGGCAAGTGGGCAAGCCTGCAATTAAGTCAACGAGGTGGGCTCTTCTCTCACATGTTTGCCACCTTTACGAGGCCTTCTAGGTGCATGTAGCTCAGTGGTAGAATCACTATCTCTGTCATATGATGTATCAGTGTCTGTCTCCATGATGTCCATGCAAGGTATATGTTGGCTTGTATGAGATGAAAATGAGAATTTGGTGCTTTATTTCAATTGCCAAATATATGGTAGTGTGAGAGGGACTGTGGGGAAATAGAGCAGTGGGAACAATGAAGTCTTTTCAAGTGGAATTTGCCTTTTGAAAGCTTTTGATTTGACAAACTTAGAGACAAGGGATAACCACTGGATTTTTTTGGATTTGGGGAAATTTTGCAAATGAGAATAGGGATAATGGAAATGATATGAGTATGAATGGGTTTAGGGTTTTAAGGGGATAGGGGATGGACTTGTATTGATAGTATAACAGTGAGGGGAGGAAAAAACAGTGAGGAATGAACAAGTTTGGCACCAAAACAAATTTTAAAACTTCAACTTCAAAACCCTAAGGATCAATTTTTAACAAGGTGATAGGGTTTAAGTTTTTGGCATTCCAACTCTCATATTCAACCTCAATCAACACCAAACATTTTTAATGGAAATTTCAAAGTCTCATAAACTTACTTGGAACAAAGGAGGCCGATTCATTTTTATGATTGAGGGAAATGGAAAAAAATTTTGTGTTTCGGCCCTGTGTGCCGCGACAGTGGCCCAGTGCACTGCGCCTTCCTTATGCACTGCGACCATTCAAATCTGCACTGTGTAGAGCGGTCCTATGCACCGCGCTCAACCAGTGCGCCGCGACCACCGCCCAATGCGCCGCGATAGTAAACCTCATGGCAGTTTCGACCTCCAACGCTGGCTTTGCTTCCTCCACGATTTCTCTTGGCTCATTGATGAATTTGGTGTGCAAATGAAGTTTTGAATTTGGAA
The DNA here is from genome assembly GCA_034641835.2 of Pinus albicaulis. Classification (NCBI taxonomy): domain Eukaryota; kingdom Viridiplantae; phylum Streptophyta; class Pinopsida; order Pinales; family Pinaceae; genus Pinus; species Pinus albicaulis. Next base: position 160,772,849 of record CM076582.1, on the reverse strand, counting down.
AGATATTATATATACAAAGGATTTTGATTTTTTATTGAAAAACCCACTTTGTAAAATCTGAAAACTTTGGCACTTTTCACATAACTCTGTTTAGCTTGCATTTTTATTTTTGAGCTGAATGATGAATCTCTTGTCTGTCTTTGCAAGGATAGCTGGCATGGGATTTTGGCAAAGGTGACCAAGGCTACGCATGGAGTACTTTACAACTAAATCTTTTTTTGAGAATTACACTGCATTTATTACAAAAGGACAAAATATACAATTTTTCTTCAAAACAGAGTTTTGAAGAAAAATCATTATCAAGCATTATGATGATGAAAATTTTGCACTGAAACCTTATTTGAAGCTTCCTCATGTGCCTACTGACATTATTAGACATTTTGAAGGCCAAATTAACGAAACCCTAGACCTAAAAAACCATAAAATGACACTTTTCCAACTTTAAGACCAAACATGACTGTAAATGATTTTGATGAACAGACCTAGGCCAGCAGGTACAAGACATGAGGAACATGAGTGAAAATCCCCCTACCGTTAGATGACCCATGCTCCTAATGGAATGCAGATCACTGAAATGAATGAGACACCTAAACTGAAATGCAACAAGAGAAATTTTATCTCTGACGGAGGGATGAAGATACCGACCCTAACATTGGCTCCAATGGGGATGGTAGATCCTTGGAGGTGCCAAGAACTATAGATTTCTGGGAGAGTAGGCAGTGCCTTCGTCCATTGGGCTATGGAGTCCATAACTTCGACAAATCAATACAAGATTCTTGACTTATTTTATTGACTGGAAATTGACTCAAACTAACTCAATTTTGAAACCAAAATGACTGAAAAACCTGACTCGACAAACTCAAACCAAAGCTGAAATCAATCTTCAGAGTTATAGCCTTCACCTCGGGCCCCAAATTGAAGAAAATATCACAGCACACACTTGCAATGAAACTGAAATAACTGGTATGTACAGTGAGAATGTAAACAACAGAAAACATTTCAGAAATGATATCGCTTGAGCAGCCGACCATTGACCGGTCGTCCTGGAAAATCTTCCCCGTTCATCTCTTTCAGAAGAAAAGCATTCTGACCCCGATATGCAGCAATTTTAAAGGGTCCTTTCCAGAGATTTTCGAACTTACCATGCTTACCCTTTTCCTCGTTTCTTGCATCCCATTTCATCACCACTTCTTCCAATTGAAATTTGTCTGCCTTTGCTTTTCTGTCATATATTTTCTTAATTCTCTCTTGCAGCTTGAACGTGTTTTGGAAAACTTCTTCTCTCATCTACTGCAAATGGATCATTTGATTTATTCTTCTTTGCATATGATCATCTTCACTGCTAGCTTCCTGTAGAAGTTTGACCACTGGAATGGCGAGAGAGGTAGGAAACACCGTGTCAAATCCATACACTATCTCAAAAGGAGACATACCAATGGATTTCTTCTGACTCACTCGGTCTACCTAAAGTGCATTGACCAACTTCTTATGCAAAATTTTCTTGTTTATTTCCAGCAACTTTTTAATAATGTTGACCAAAGATTTGTTCAAAGACTCAGCCAATTCGTTTCCTTGTGGATGATAAGCGGTTGAGTGTCCCAAATTGATTTTATACTTGTCACAGAACTCAATCATCCTTTTTTATTTGAAAGTTGCTGCGTTATCAGTGATTAACTTATTCGGGCAACCAAAACGAGACAAAATGTTATTCTCAAGGAAAGAAATTATTACCGAATCCGTGGCCTGCCTGGTGGGAATCACCTCAATCCATTTCGTGAAATAATCTGTCGCTGTTAGGATCCATCTATGCTGAGCTGAAGAAGCGGGATGAAATTCACCAATGAAATCCAAACCCCACTGCTGAAAAGGAGCACTTACTTCAATGGGCTTAAGCGGCAAAGGCTGCAATTTCTGCCTCCCTTCAAAAATCTGACATTCATGACAGCTTTTGACAGTCTTATACACATCAGCAAAAAGTGTCGGCCAATAATATCCCACTCTCAAAATTTTATTTGCCGTTGTTTTCCAGAAAAGGTGACCCTCGCAATCTCCCTTATGAAAATCCTCCATAACCTACTTTGCTTCTTCTTCCACCAAACATTTTAACAAAACACCACCGGGATCTTTCCAATAGAGTGAATTATTCAAAACACAAAACTTAGCAGCCTTCAATTTCAGAGTTCTACTTTTGTTTCTAGCCATGCTGGGCGGTGGTGACAAATTTTGGAGCACATATACAATATCTGAATACCAAGGAGAGAGCACAAAGATTTTTGATACCTGAACTAATGAACTTTCCTCATTCTCCTTGGACATAGCAACAATAAGATTAATGTCCAAGGCATGCAAATTTGATTCAGCCATTAGCTTAGCCAACCCTTGTCCTTTGATAAGCTTTGTAGGCTTTATCTCCACATCATACTCCAACAAGGCAGCAATCCATTTGCTTGTCTCCCTTCTGGATCTATTTGCACTAAAACATCCTTAACAGCAGCGTTAGGAACATAAGCAAGAATGTGAGAATGCAGAATATATACTCGAAAATATTTCAACGCTTTCACTAAAGCGAGAGCTTGCTTTTCAATAATGTTATATTTTAAGGCTGCATCTCTTATGGTTTGGCTGAAAAAAGCAATTGGTTTTTTATGCTCATCTCTTTTCTGCATCAATACTGCTGCCATAGTATGCTCTGAGGCAAATGAAAACAAAATAAAATCCTGAGTATAATCCGGGCTGATAAAAACCGGAGCTGAAGAAAGGGCCAATTTTACTAAATTGAAAGACTTTACAGCCTCCTCAGTCCACTTCACTACATTGTCTTTCTTAAGCATGTTTGTAATTTATCTTAGGTGTTCTGCAAGATTAGGCACAAAGCGACGTAAGAAATTCATCTTACCATTGAAGGATTGAATCTCCTTTTTGTTTCGGGGAAGATCAATTTTTTGAATAGCTTCTACTCGAGCTGGATCAATATGGATGCCATCTTTTGAGATAATATGACCAAGAAGTTTGCCCTCATCCATGGAAAACAAACTTTTCTTCGAATTGAGTGACACACCATACTTTCTACACCACTAAAAAACAACTTTCAAATGATAAAGGTGCTCTTCATCAGAATTAGAAAAGACTGTCAGATCATCAAGATACATGACTATAAAAACATCCTTCTCATTTGCAAATGCCATATCCATTGCTCGTTGAAATGTCACACCAGCATTCTTCAAACCGAAAGGCATTTTAGCGTAATGGAAAGTTCCCCACAGAGTGGTGAACGATGTTTTGTCTCTGTCATCCTCATGGACCAGAATTTTGTTATACCCAGAATAACCATCAAGTAGCGACATACGAGATGCTCCAACTACTCGCTGAAGTATGTGATCCATTTTGGGCAATGGATAATTATCTTTCAAGGAAACCTTATTCAGATTCCTAAAATCAATGCGCAAACGAATCTCACCTGTCTTCTTGCGTACGGGCACCAAATTGGAAATCCAATCTGAAAATATTATAGGAACAATGATACCAGCCTTGTATAATCGATTCACTTCCTTTTCAATTGAGGGCAGCAACTTCGTATTTATTCTTTTCAACTTCTGCCTGAAGGGCTTTTGATTTGGCTTGATAGGAATGGTGTGCTGAATTATATTGGTATCATATGTCTTCAAATCTGAATAGTCCCAAGAAAATACATCAGCAAAAGAAGACAATAAACTAACATATTTTTATTTTACCTCCGGTGGCAATGCTTTGGACAATTTCACCATCTTTGTATTTTCAGCTGATCCAATGTTCACATCTTCAACTCCCTTTTCGGTTGGCCGCAAGGTTGGTTTTCTAGCTACGTCATCTTGATCGAAAAGCTCTTCTAAAGGTATTAGACCTTTAGGAATGACATTATCCTTCAGCTGCAATACTTCCATCTAATTTATTTGCACATCAGCCTCACCATCATCATGCTCCATATCAATTGAAGTGTCTTTGAATTTGCCTTCATTTTGCAGAAATTCATCAATCTCATCATCATCTTGGAATACTTGTCAATACCTTTGATTGTCCGGGACAGTCAGACGATGTTTCACATGAATTTCAAACTTGTTACTTGATTTCATCGGAATCTTCAAATTACTTGCTTCCTTTGCAAGTGCATCTGCAATACCATTCTTAATACGAGGGACACAAGTCAAAGTATAGTCTGAAAACATTTTCAAGATATCAAGAACTGCATTTCAGTAAGCCCGAATTCAAGGATGCTTAGCTTGGTATTCACCTTTCACTTGCTTAATTACCAACTCGGAGTCGCCATACACTGCAATCCTCTTAGCATTCAACTTTCTAAGAATTTTCAGACCAGCAATCAAAGCTTCGTATTCTGCCTCATTATTTGAACAATCAAAAGCTAATTTAGAAGAACAAACCCTTACATTACTCGGTACCTTGTTTTAGGCAGAAAAAGGGCTACGTACCCAAATGCCAATTCCAGCACCATCACTTCCTACTGCACCATCGAAATCCATAGTCCATAAACCATCTTCATCTTCTTCCAAGTGCTGAAATTATGTTTGCTCTGTTATTTCTGCTTCCTATCCATCAACTTTCTGTTGCTTTCGGAAGGCTGATTTCTCAGCAGATCTTTCAAGTTCTTGTCTTTCTTTCTTCAAAACTTCTCTGAAATTTTCAGTGATCTCCGGAATGTCCTCTACTTCAACTAACTGACTATTTACATCATTGAAACTATCTGAATACAAAACAAATGACTCTAAATCTGTATGTACATAATTAATTAGATGATTTACCGGTTTCTCCTTGCTGGTGATCATATACTTCATCTTTTGCTCCCGATATAATTTTCTCATCTAACCAAACATAGGAATGGTAGCATAGGAGAAATCAAGTTGCAATGTTCCCTTCAGTTTTTCTCCCCAAGATCTGGAAAGAAGCATGCCAAATCTAGGAGGAATATCTGCCACAACAACATCCATCAAAACATTCTTAGTCGGAATCTGATCTAAACTAACCACCAAATCTTTGATAAGCCCAATGCATCTTACTCTGCTAGAATCAAAAGAATAAAGATCATGATATTTTCTAGTGATGTCCAATCCCAATTTCTCCATGATTTCCCTTGGCATGAGATTATGAGAAGCTCTGGAATCAAACATGGCATTATGTAACACAAAATCATGCAATCTAAGGCTGATATAAAAAGGAGACACATCGCTATCTGGAGACTCACCATCCAATGCTGGTCCAAACATCAATTCAGGTTGATCATCTTCCACATTCACCATATCATACATAGGATCGAAATTTAAAATTTTAGATACCTGACCCTTATAGCTGCTATTTTTCATCAATTCAGTCAAAGGAATGGATACTTTTAACTTAGCAATTTCACTCTCTAAGTTAAAAACTGAAGTTTTTTCTACCTCTTTGGCTAGACCATCCTTCTTTTTAGCTTTCTCCCTCGATACAATTGGCTGATTAGATCTTTCATTTGCTGATGGAGATTTGCCAGTAGTGGGATCAGCTACCTCTTTTCCCTTCTTCTGTGCAATGGGTGCATCATTCTTTGGTGCTGAAACTTCCTTTCTCTTTTGGATTGGGTTAATAGGAACATCTATGTTTCTAAGTGAATATTGTCGCTGCTGGGCGGACAAAGTATTCATATAACCTCTCTGATACTCATCCGACTCTTCTTCAAGAGTTGTCTAATTTGCCAAGATAAAATCATCATCCTTTTGTACAGCTGAGTTTTCTGCATACTCCTCATCTTTAGTGATAAATTTTGGCATATCATCAGGTGTAAAGAAGTGATTCTCTTCCCCTATTACATTGTCTTCATCATCTAATTCCGGACCAACAAAATTCTGCTGTAAAGGTGTCTTTACCTGCTGTTGTACTGTTGGTACTTGTGCTCGCTGCTCTCATTGTTTGATCCTGAATTGTGGTTTCTGCTGGCCATGGAAGTTAGGATTTCTGATCTGCGGTTCAGGCTTATCAAGTGTTAATCTTTCAATAATCTTTTCCACCTTGCGAATTACTTGATCTGAAGTAGAAGCCTCTTCCTTTATTGTGACTTTCTTTTCTGCTTTCAATCTAGCTCTCTTGTCATTCAAATTAGCTTCAACACTGACTGCAATTTTCTGCATGTCTTCTAAAGTGGCTGGATCTCTTTCTCTTAATTGATAGGCCATGTCCGGATCAAAACCATCCATAAAATTAAGCAAAGCCGATTTCCTAGATGGCCTTAAATCATCAGGAATTTCATTTTAAACCGCATTGAATCTAATACAATAATCTTGGACAGACTCATCAACATTGCGCTTGATCTTGGTATATTCAGAAGTGATCTGAAGAGGATCTTTCTTTACTTCCCATCGATCCAAGAATTGTCTCTGAAGCTCAGCCAATGTAGCAATACTTCTAGGCTCAAAGCTCTGAACCACTTTCTTACTTCACCTCCAAAGGTTTTCACAAACAATCTCATGGTCACATTTTCTGCATCAATCTCGTGAAGGTCAAAGAAATCTACCATTCTATCAACATGTTGTTGAGCAAGAACACTTTGAGGAGTGCCATCAAACAATGGGATCTTACTTTGATAATCAGCGGGCATGTTATCCAAGTTCTGAGGCAATATGAGAGGTGCAAATCGAGCAGCCATTGCTCTTGGTGGATTTATAACCGGTCTTGGAGAAATAGGTGGAGTAGGAGCAGTAGATGTATGAGGTGTATGTGGTGTGGATGGAGACAATACTACTGCAGATTTTTGATCAGAAATAGATGGTTGCACAGGAATGATAGGAATGAAAGGAGGCTCGGTAGGAATTTGTGAACCAGATGTAACTACTAATGGCCTAAGAGTTTCAGATGCAGATTCTATGAATTCAGGAATGTTTGTTGCCACAATTAAATTTTGAATATTCAAGATGTAACTGTCAATGGATCTATTAGCCTGTTCAATTTCAAGATATTTGATAAACTCTGGATTTATGACAGTAGAACCAATAGCACTTTCAGACTTAGTCTCAAACAACAACAACTCAAATTGTTCGTCAAACTCAAGATCTTCTAGATATTCAAAAACAACGGGACATGAATGAGATTTGAACAGAGGAATCACAGGAATTTCTCGACAAAGAATTCTTGAAATCAGATTGGGATTCTCATACACAGGAGGTGGATCGGGATCCGGATTTGCTCTGGTATCTCTTCTGGAAGCTAGTGTGTTGAATTATTTTCAAAATCAAAGGGACAAAACCAAATTGTTTAGCTTATCAAATTCTAGACTCATCATCCAAATTCTAGAACGATCTGATATACTGGGGAAATTTAAAAGTCAAGTGTTACGTTTACAAGCTAGACTGGAGATTGACTGAAGCAGCGTTTATCTACTTTCGCTAATGCAAAGCAAGAGTGTTCCGAAGGCTACCTGGCATAACTTCAGGCTTTGTCTATAGCTTATAAAACAAATAACACCAACAAGCAAACCATTTTATCCCTAGTATGGTTGCCACTATGTTATTGCCTAAATCTACCTCAGGTTGAAGGAAGGCAGAGTTCAGGGTAACATCAAACCACGCTCAGTCTGGTAGCTAGCCCTACCAGATCAGGAGAGGGCTCTCTCCGGGTCAATCTCAGCAAAGATAATCAATAAGGATTGAGATGACTTGAAATAAAAGCTTATTTTAGGCTAGGTATATAAGTAAAGAATTTGATTTTGATTTTGGGGGTTTTTGTTGGAATCAAAGGGAAAGGCAGTTTTGGATCCATGGATAAGGCCTAGTTTTTGCAAAGTTCTGATTGGGGCAAGGAAGGCAATTGTTTTGATGCTTTATATTGAATGAATGGATATTTTAGACCGGTGAGGAGCTGAAGAAGGCAAGAGGCTTTCAAGAATCCTCTTCAAACAGATGAAAACATGGAAAATTAAACAAAACTGAAGGCAGAGCAAAGCAATCTAATGAATTCCACCTTTATCACTCATTTGTTTAATTTAAGAAGAAAGGAGAAGGGAAATGATACACTTAAAACATCAGTGAACTTACAATTACATAGAGAAACACACCATCAAAACATAGAGCCACAAGTATCCCAAAGAGTGCTACGAACCCTGGTCTATTCCTTTGCCAAAATTGCAGAGATGAAATGTACAATGAAGTGCCAAGCAATCCCAAGTGTCCAACCCTGAAAATGATTGAAGAATTACATGATATAGACAAGCCTAACTCATCCCCATGCCTCTAGGGGTCGAGCTCACCATTCTAGGAGCTGTTTCAACCATATCTAAACTAATAACTAGAAAATAGGCAATGAAACAACTTGCCTCTATATGATATATAGGAAACTGATTCATTCACTTACATTTCACTTTTTTGGTGAATGAATCTACTAAGATGAGTAAAAATATTCCAAAATTACATCAAAGTCATAAAATTACATCAAGTTACATCAAGAGTTACATGAAAAAGTCAAACTAGCCAAAACTAGGCGAAAATCTGAGATGCTGAGTGAAAAATAGGCCAAATTTCCCAATGCGCCGCGCCTGAAAACTCTATGCGTAGCACAAATTTGAGGCTCATTTTGAGAGCCTTCCCAAATTCCAAATTCACCACAGGATAGCTCGTTGGAAATCCCTGCATGTCTACTTTCCAACCTAAGTGGAATTTCTAGATTTGGTTTCCATTTACCCCTCCAAAAATCAAATCTCCCAACACTGCTTCCTGTGTGTGCAAAAAGTGGCAGAAAGGCCATTTTTAGGGTGTTTTTGACCCTTTAGGCAACCCAAAACTTGTCAAAATCCTTAGCTAATGGGTAGGTATGCATAAATTTTGATGAAAAATCTAGAAATGCAAATTTTTCCTCCACAGGAGTTGCCAATTATAAGCGCGCGCCAAGTGGCGCTACGCGTCGGGTGGAAAAATCTGTGTTAAGGCCAAAAAAATTAAAATTGACAAATTTTTTCCCAAATTTCTTGAAATTTGGGCTGAAGGTCCATCATCAAGTGCTATGCTAGGCCAAAGAAGCTTAGGCAAAATTTTGGAGTCTATCATGCCTTTTGCGACGCTTTAGTTCCCTCCTTAGCTTTGCTTTCGGGATCTTGATCCTCGCTTTGCAAACATGATTTCACGCCCAATAATGGTTCTTCATGTGCCTGAGCATGTTCTTTTCCTTGTTTTCCTTCTCCAACATCTTCTCAAGATGAATATTGACCCTTTCAAGCCAAGTCTCTCTATCAGCCTCAATCTCCCGCTTAATGGGTGTCATCTCAGTTTGGCTTCTTTGGGAAGCTTGCCGGTTCTCACGGATGTTTTGCAACTCCATGATTGTCTGTTGATCTTCCAACTGTTTATTCCACTGCTCCAAGTAGTTTATAATCCATTGGGCTCTCTGCAACTTGATGGTTAAGGTATCGATCTCAGCCTTCTACTCCTGAATGGTCTCTCTCAACTTTGAGGTTGGAAAGCTCAAATCCTCATCAATAAGTATGAAATTAGTATCCCGGCCTCCTGAAGGGCCCTCATCCTGCATAGGCCTCTTACCTCTGTCCTGTACCTTTACCTGTGCTGCTGATGATGGCAATGATACCCCTTCCACCCCAGGTGGAGATAGTACTTGCCGAGCTGCTGCAAATAATCCTCTAGTGCCTGATAAGTGACATATGCCGGCACACTAGTAGTCTCTGTGTTGTGACCTTCAGGCTGATGTGAAGGTTCACCTCGCTCATGAACAACCTCTGGAGGAACCTGAGGAGCTATGAAGAAGTCATGGGAAATGAAATCCTCCCATGAAATACCCTGCAATCCAAGCTGATGTACAACCACGATTTTGATGAGTGCATAGTGATAAATATTGTTGTACCGCTGCTCGAGAGTTTTCTTCTGCACAAGAGTGGTCATTCTCTCGATGTTCCGACACATGAAATAAGGTATGTTCATCATCCTCACTCTTGTGAAATGCATCAATAACCTGATATGATAGGCATAGAGGCGTGAGAACCGGCCTTCACAACTGAAGTATCTGATAATAAGTTTCATCAAAGGCGCATAGGATTTCTTTAGGAACCGGAATGGGAACACTCTGCTGAGCTGTCTCACAAAGTTAGGCCTGATATATGGTTCATAATGCACTCTATCCACCTACTGTATTTTGTTCCACGGTTCACCCACATTCGGTATTCCGGTTGCTTGAGATATGGTTTTTGGTGTCAAAGTGAAATTTACACCAGCAAGAGTTACCTGACCATCATGTAAATGCAATACAAACAAACGAGCCAACTCCTGATGATAATGAATCCTAGCAATCATTTCACAATACTGATAACATGATTGTTCTCGAAAACATGCTATGGCAAGTGGGCAAGCCTGCAATTGAGTCAATGAGGTGGGCTCTTCTCTCACATGTTTTCCACCTTTACGAGGCCTTCTAGGTGCATGTAGCTCAGTGGTAGAATCACTATCTCTATCATATGATGTATCAGCGTCTGTCTCCATGATGTCCATGCAAGGTATATGTTGTCTTGTATGAGATGAAAATGAGAATTTGGTGCTTTGTTTCAATTGCCAAATATATGGTAGTGTGAGAGGAACTACGGGGAAATAGGGCAGTGGGAACAATGAAGTCTTGTCAAGTGGAATTTTCCTTTTGAAAGCTTTTGATTTGACAAACTTAGGGACAAGGGACAACCACTGGATTTTTTGGGATTTGGGGAAATTTTGCAAATGAGAATAGGGATAATGGAAATGAGATGAGTATGAATGGGTTTAGGGTTTTAAGGGGATAGGGAATGGACTTGTATTGATAGTATAATAGTGAGAGGGGAGGACAAAACAGTGAGGAATGAACAAGTTTGGCACCATAAAAAATTTTAAAACTTCAACTTCAAAACCCTAAGGAGCAATTTTTAACAAGGTGATAGGGTTTAAGTTTTTGGCATTCCAACTCTCATATTCAACCTCAATCAACACGAAACATTGTTAATGGAAATTTCAAAGTCTCATAAACTTACTTGGAACAAAGGAGGCCGATTCGTTTTGATGATTGAGGGAAATGTAGGGTCTCTGTTCATCTTATAAAACAAAACACTTATCTGATTCCTTAACAGTTAAGAATAATTTAATTTGAAAGAGAATTTAAACATGATTCTAAGTTAATTCTAAGTAAAATCACAGTAACCAGCAAATGCTAAAACACAGTGACTAGCTGATGCTGAAACACGATACTAGCTGATACTGAATCATAATAACTAATTGATCCTAAGAGGAGGAATACCTGGAAACGGTGAGATAAACCAGAATACCGGGACCCGTGATCCTCCTCTCCAGCTGATCGGACAGATTACAGAACCAAAATGTTCCTCCCAGCCAATTTAGAATTTAATCCTAAACCCAGAGGACGCCTCCTCTGCCCCCGTGCCCAGAATCCCGAGAACAGTGAGTCTCCTTTCCACCCTTGATAAATTTTACCACCACAACCTTCTCAAATTCATCATAACAGCCTTTCTCCCCGTTCATCTCCCAACCAAGGACCCCCCTCCTCCTTCATGTCTTCTTGTTTAAATAACAATCTGCCCCTTCGCCACAACACCATCCAGCTAACATCCCACCGCCACACTCCATCGAGATAAGACGTCCATAAATGTAGAAATGAATGTTTTCAAGGGGGTGTCATTCGAATGATATGGTTTGCATTAATGAGATGTCCTTTGAATGTAATATGATAAGGTTGCATTAATGAGAGGTCATTCGAATAAGAGGATATGGTTATATTAATGAGAGGTAACTCGAATGCAGGAGGATAAGATGTATAAGGTTGTATTAAACAACTGTCATTTAAATGAAAAATAATATGATTGTATTAATTTGAATGTATTTAATCGGGTGCTTTGAATGTTTAATTAATTATTCTAATTATTCTTTTAAAGTTAGTTTTTCTTTATGTTGGTATATTATATTTAACTTTTAGTTAAATATTAGGAAGTAGGAACTTAGGGTGTGGGTTGTTACATATTTCCTCCCTTCGGAAAACTTCGTCCCGAAGTTAGGGTTTCATATACTCATATCAATGATTGAATTTTTAGAGATTAGGGTGTTTGTAGAAGGCGGATTTTTAAGATTGACTTTCTGTTTGAATAAGTATGTATCTGCAATTTAATTGTTACTTCCCATCTCAACCAAATCTTCAAACTATTCTAAAATCATCCTTTCCTTCCTAATCTTCTTCCACTCCCATCCTATCCATCCTCTACAGGAATATGCCATGGCATCAGTTTTACTGATCCATTCATAGACCTTAAGGATATCAGCGTCGATTACGTGGACCAGATATGCTTGTAGGCATCCCGCAGTCATCATCACACGTCTAGGGGAGCGTGACTCGCACAGTCCTCCCATGACTCCAGGTATCGGAGGATAACCGGTGGGCAACACCTCCACCCCTCCCAATAGGACCAGGGTCAACACCCTATCGTGGAATCTCGGGAGTCTCAACTGTTCTGGGGATTCTGTCATCACGTATTTTGGTTCTGAAATCTGTATTCTGCAAAGCAATTACTTGTACACAATATGCAATGTAAACACTCGTACGCACATTACAGCACATGCATCTATATTGTTCATAACAAATTGTTACCCATATAACAATCTCTACACATTCCAAATATACTGTTATCAATGTAAACATTCGTACACACATTACAGCATATGCATCTATATTGTTCATATTCCTGCAATGATAATTTAAATGACATAAGGCATGTTGGTATCCCTGCACTTAGTAAAGTCAACAATAGCATATATTCGGTATCACTAGAGTTAAGTAACATCCGTTCTTTATGGCTACCCATGTACCAGCAAGTAAAATTCATTCTTAAGAGATAATTCAAAATAAAGTTTACAAATTCATGGATAGGCTATGACCACTCTCTATACATGACCAATAAGATGTGTGATTGTGATTACAAAGTTGTAAGTTAGGCTAGTATTTGATTATGTCATACTCTTCATAGTTAATAAAATCAATGGGAATCAGTGAAGATAGTGGTACGTTAATAAAGAATATTGAACATTTACCCTTAGCTCCATATTAGTACAATACAATCATGTTTATTATGTAACATGGTGAGAGATAAACCTCTATACAAAAGAGCTTTTATTACCGTTATAAAAGGTTAACCATGTGAATCCATTGGATAGTACAGCTTATATAATACTGATCTTATGAACATGTGGACTACTAGAATCTTATAACAAGCCCAAGTATCACTACAGGTCAAGTATGGCTATTTCCATAATAAGTATACCATGTGAAATAGGTGAAGCAAGAAGGTCTCTCTTATAAACGAGTAGAAGTTATAGCAGATAGGATTCCTCTTTATCAAGCCTATGATTGCCATTACATCTATCCTTATTTATACTTAACTAGTGAATGGTACAGGTTTATTATGGAATCACTTAGAGCACTCGAAACCAAGCTTTTATATGTAAGCTCTAATCCAACTAGATATGGTATTACACTCAGTAAGCTATGAAGATCATATGGTTCACTGTCATTCAAATATTGCACTCGTTCTGATTATGGTTATACACTCCTTGTTATTAGCCAATATACGTGTTACTTAAGCTCATTGATCAGTATTTATTATGGATACTTATTAATTATAACCATTGTTATAATCACAACTGTAATTAACAGAGTCAAGTAGATCACAGTTGTTGCACTAGTAATAAGCAGATACGTATGTTATTAGAATACCTGTATTTTTAGATAATGAATGCCATTGGTGAGTATCCATCCTATCGCTTCCCTTTTGTTCCCATAGATATGGAACACAGTTAATCTCATAATGGTACTGGACAAATGGGCAGATAGTATAACCACCAAGTAATGGAAATGATTATGTTATCCTATTCTTATTACTTATATATATGTAGCAGTAAACCCATTACACTGTTATGATAAGCTCTATTATGAGAAAATTCCATGAAATCATAATTACTATGCACTTAGTATCTATACATGCCTAATTACTCCTATATGAGCATAGTGAATGTTCCTTTACTTCATCTATATGCATAGAGTCGTACAGTCAATCTATGATATGGAACTCGGTCACTGGTAGAGATAGGTAGTACTAAGGTCCTTAAGAGGATAGAGTCACCACTATTCCATGAACATGGGCTTTTATCCTTTTGTCATATGAGATGGTGGTACTCATTCACATCAAAGCTTAGAGAATAGGTAACACTAATGAGAAAACCCATTGTACTAATAATATGTTACAAGCTTATACTACTAATCAAATGGGAATATCGTAATCAAGCATTCTAATAAAAGTACTAGTTAAGTAATATCCATGATGTTGAACAAGCTGGTAACTTATTTAAGCATGGTGAATCAATACGGATAGTAAGCACAGTGTTGATTGGGCTAAAATTAGTCAGAAAGTACAAGTGTAAATTCAAGTAATGTGATATATAGAACAAACAAGGTTACTAATATAGCTTATATGAGCTTAGATCAGCTAAAATAGAGAGAAAGAGTGATATCTCAATAGTAAGCATTTACCTAATTAACTTTATTCGCTCAGATTAGTATGAGTAAGTTATGCAATAAACCTGAAATCACCTATACCCCTTAGATATGGCACTCTAACCTATTCACTTGTACCACTTGTACCACCCTGAGTTGAATATTATTACATAAAGCATGTAAAATATAAGACATATAGGGAATATACTGAATATAACATATGTTGGTCGATGTGAAAATACACGTGTCGTATTTATAATTTTATACTACAAAGCCTGTAGGAACACATCCCTATGTAAGGATAATATTATCTATTGTTATTATATAGCATATATTGTTTATAATATAGGGTATATCACACTTTTAGCATCCATAAATGGTCTATGGTGAGTTTTGATAGGCAGCAGAGTTTTTGGTCGATGCCAAGTTTATTTTACTTTTTCAGTCATTGCCAACACAATTACTCTGCACCAGATTCTTGAATTCAAAAGGAAACATCTGAGGATCATTCACATCTATAGTTATGATTGCCATATTTCACATGTGATTGCCAACATCCAAAATTGCTCCAATAGTCATACTTCTCATAGTTTCTAGTGATGTTGATATAATTATGATAGTCAATAGATTTGCTTATATGTGTTCAATCTATAACCAAGATGTGGACATCTGAAAAGGCCTCTCTATATTTAACAATTTGATATAGATCCTATATACAGCATGGTCAACCAGACGTTTATATACATAGCAATTGCTATTAATTCCATGAAATACCAGAAACTCAGATTAGCCAATTTAGTTTCTTGATGCAACAAGGCCTGCAAGGTAGCACAACCTCTGCTAAGAATACAGACTTATGCTAAGGCTCCCAGTTGTGCTTAAACACAAATGGTTAGCAAAAATACAGGATTTATCATGTTTGGACAAGAGTCAAGTGAAAAGAGGCAGGATTTAGCAGTTTTGGTCTTATAGATGTTTTATGACTAACAAGGTACCTAAAATTTAATATAATACTCAAAAGAAAAATGCTGGACCACCAAACAGCATGCTAACTCAGGATAAATGTTTAATATACTAGTTACAGCCTTGGCATTTTACTCCACAGATTGGAAGTATGAGACATTTTGGAGTGCAGCTGAGGGTTACCATGATATGTCAGAAGGGAATTTCAAGCAAAGGGCAAGTGGATATGTCCACTGTCTGTAGGTTTTAACCCTGAATAGAAATTATCTACACACGAATCTTATAACAGAAAATAAACAATAGCGAGATCATAAAACATAAAACAAATCAACACAGAGATTTTCCCCTGGATCCCAAATCGGGACGACCAGCTTGATTTTTCATTATATTCCTTTTAGTGTTACAACACACATATATATACATGCTAAAGCATACATAAACCCTAGATTAGAACATAACCGTAGTTCCCTTGACCGAATCTACAAAAATACCAGGGGCTGAAAACCATCGTACCCCAATACCATATGCAAAACCATGCACAAAACCATGGACGTGGACTACCCGCCAGAAATTAAGGACCAAAAATTTTCGCCGGAGAAAGTGACTGCCCGTACCAGAACGGGGAAGACTCACTTCTTGACCCCCAGATTGCGCGCTTAGTACGCTGGGAAAAGAATATAACACATACCCAACATTCTCCCACTTGTTGTTTTCTTTCCACGGGGGCCACAAGAGAGCTTAGTCATTTGCCCAATTATTCGACCACCATTGTTTCTCTACACCAAGAGAACTTCTGAGTGCTCACAGACTTCGTCAATGCATCTGCAACATTCTTCAGAGTGTCCACCTTTACCAGCAACACCCTTTTAGCCTCAATCATATCTCTAACAAAGTGATATTGAACATCAATGTGCTTTGTCTTTGAATGATAAGCAGGGTTCTTAGCCAAGAAAATTTCACTTTGGCTATCACAGTCTATCCTTATAGCTTGTTGTACCAACCCCATGCTTGAACACAATCTCTGCAACCAAACTGCTTCCTTGCTTGCATGAGTGGCTGCTATGTATTCTGCCTCTGTAGTTGAAAGAGCCACTACAGACTGTCTTTTACTCATCCAATTGATTGCGCCTCCAAATAGGCTAAACACATACCCACTTGTAGATCTTCTTTGGTCCAGATCTCCAGCCCAGTCTGCATCAACAAAACCACGAATGTCCAACATTCTTTCCAATCTTGGTCTTCCCTGGTAGCACAAGCCATAATCACTAGTGCCACGTAAATATCTGAAAACCCGCTTCATTACTGTCCAACGCTCCTTCCCTGGGTTTGACATAAACCTGCTCAATACTCCCACTGCATGTGCAATGTCTGGTCTAGTACAGACCATTGCATACATCAGGCTACCCACTGTACTTTCATATGGAACACGGAACATATACTCCTCTTCTTCTTGTGTCTTGGGACACTGTTCAGCAGGCAGCTTTACACCTACAGGAATAGGAACATTCACCGGTTTACTATCCTGCATATTGAACCTCTGCAATATAGTCTCGGCATACTTCCTCTGGTTTAACCAGAGCTTCCTCTTTGCCCGATCTCTCTTAATTTCCATGCCCAAAATATAGTTTGCAGCACCAAGATCCTTCATGTCGAATTTGGAGAACGGTTGGGTCTTCAAATCTTGGATAATTTCTTTGTCATTTCCAATCAACAACATATCATCCACATACAAGACCAAATAAATAACACGGTCACCAATTAATTTAAAATAAACACAGTGATCCTCCTTGCTTCGAGTGAAGCCAAGTCCCTGTATATAGGTATCAAATTTCTGATACAACATCCTTGGTGACTGTTTTAACCCATACAGAGACTTCTTCAACCTGCATACCAGTTCTTTCTTACCCTTCACCATAAAGCCTTCAGGTTGCTTCATGTAGATCTCCTCTTCTAGATCCCCGTGAAGAAAAGTTGTCTTCACATCCATCTGTTCTATCTCAAAATCAAATGCAGCAGCAACAGATACAAGTAATCTAATAGAAGTAACCTTGGCAACAGGAGAAAAAATATCACCAAAATAAATTCCCAGCACCTGGGAATAACCTTTCGCTACCAACCGAGCTTTGTATTTCTCCACCTTGCCTTCTACATTCATCTTCTTCTTAAACACCCATTTGCTCCCAATGGGCTTCCTTCCAGCCGGCAACTCCACCAGATCCCATGCATCATTTTTTTGCAAGGATGCCATTTCATCAACCATGGCCTCCTTCCAGAGTTTTCCATCCTCTGAATCTACTGCCTCCCTGACAGTTCTGGGTTCATCATCAGTTATAGTTAAGGCAAAACCTGAACAGAAAGCAGATGGACTATACCTTTCTGGTTGCCTTCTTTCCCGAACTGATCTTCTCAAAGTTGGAGTTTTTGGCTCTTCATCTTCTGAGTCTTCTTCTGTTGTAGAGTCTGATTCATCCTCCTTTAGCTCAAACTCTATCTTCTCAGGTTCCTTTGGTAGGACTTCATGTTTAACAACATCTTTCACTTCTCTAAACACCACATCTCGGATGTACACAACCTTCCTTGTTTCTGGATTCCAAAGCTTGTAACCCTTTAAACCATCCTTATACCCAATAAAGATGCACTTTTCAGATTTATTATCCAACTTGGTCCTTTTCTCCTTTGGAACATGTACATATGAATCACATCCAAATACCCTTAGATGTGAAAGAGACGGTTTCTTACCAGTCCATACCTCATGTGGGGTCTTATCCTCCAACACTGATGAAGGTGATCTGTTAACCAGATAGCATGCAGTCTCCACTGCCTCTGCCCAGAATTCTTGTCCTAAACCGGTACCACTGAGCATGCTTCTTGCCTTTTCCATCAGTGTTCTGTTCATTCTTTCTGCAACTCCATTTTGCTGCGGTGTGTATGGAGTAGTCTTCTGTCGTGCTATACCACACTTCTTACAGAACTCTTCAAATTCATTCTTGCAAAACTCCCCACCATTATCTGTCCTCAGCGCCTTTATCTTCTTCTCTGTCTGGTTTTCCACCAGAGCCTTAAATTCTTTAAATTTGTCAAAAACTTCAGATTTCTTCCTCAAGAAATATATCCATGTATTCCTTGAGAAGTCATCTATGAATGAAACATAGTACACAGACTTTCCCAGTGATGGAACTGACACAGGTCCAAACACATCACTGTGCACAAGTTCTAATATCTTGTTCGCCCTCTTAGCACCGGAAGGAAAACTCACCCGATTCTGCTTCCCATATACACAATGTTCACAGAAATCAAAATCCAGAGAGCAATTAGACATACCTTCTACCATACCATTTCTATGCAGTATTCGAAGGCCCTTCTCTCCAATATGTCCAAGCCTTTGATGCCATAGGATGGTCTTTTCTCTAAAGATAGCTAGGATTTCCGCTCCACTTTCAGGTACCACATAACTGTTACACCCATCAATAACAGTGATACCTTGTAGCTTGTACAGAGTTCCAATCCAAACTCCCCGCATTAATACCAGTGCTCCCCGAACCATCTTGCAGGCATCTTTCTCAAACACTATTTTTACACCTGCATCATCCATCTTGCTTATAGAAATCAGATTTCTGGCCAATGCAGGAATATGCAGAACACCAGGAAGTGTTCTAATCCTTCCACCTTGCAGCTTCATCTTGACCTTTCCGATCCAACGGTCTGGCCTTCCTATCATCCCCTAGGAAGACATCACCACCATCATATTTCTCATACTGCATAAAACCACTCCCCTGGACAGTGAAGTGAAAGGATACTGAGTCAATCAACCATGACTCATGATCTACATGTGTATTTGAAGAAGAAGCCAAATACACATCCCCACCAACTCATCAGAAATTGATTTGCCTCTATGAAGGAGCATCATCGAGATCCTCGCTGCAGGAGCTTTAGATCTGCGAGTCCTTTTGTAGTGCCCTTCCTTTCCACATTCCGGCCACACCTTTACAAACTTTCCCGGAGATTTAGATCTCCCTCTAGATTTAGATCTCCCACTCAAAACCTTATTCTTGTTTCTGTTCTAGGACCTTCCTCGTACAAATAAGGCATCTCCATTCTGACCCTCCATATTTCTCCCTCTCATTTCCTCGAAAGCAAGTGACGATGCCATCAAAATTCAGAGTAGTTGTATTGCTACCTATTGCAATAACCAGACTGTCCCATGAGTCTAGTAGAGAACACAACAAACTGATGCACTTATCTTCATCTAAGATTTTAATATCAACGGATGACAACTGACTACCACAGTATTGAAGGAATTCAGATGCTCTGTCACCGAGTCTCCATCCTTCATCCTTAGGTTATACAGCTTTTTCCGCAGGAACAACTTATTCACCAGAGACTTAGATTGGTACAAAGTCCCTAGCTTTTCCCACAAGGTCTTTGCCGTAGCTTCCCTAGATACATTCAACAATACTGAATCTGAGACACACAACCGTATTGTGCTTTTAGCCTTCCGATCCAGTTTCTTCCAGTCTTCATCTGACATTCTTGTTGGCTTAGTACCTAGATCTACCGCGATCCACTGATCTTTATCCACCAACAGATCTTCCATCTTGAGCTTCCACAACTCAAAACTCTGACCATTAAATTTCTCGATCTCTACCTTTCCGCCGCTCGCCATATTCTCTCACCGCAATAATCGATCCTGCAGATCTCCCACTGAACAGGGTCTACCTCAGGCCCGAACTAAAAAACCCTCAGCAGCAAGGGCGTCCCCTTGAAGCCGAAACAGCTCTGATACCAAATGTAGGTTTTAACCCTGAACAAAAATTATCTACACACGAATCTTATAACAGAAAATAAACAACAGCGAGATCATAAAACATAAAACAGATCAACACAGAGATTTTCCCCTGGATCCCAAATCGGGACGACCAACTTGATTTTTCATTATATTCCTTTTAGTGTTACAACACACATATATATACATGCCGAAGCATACATAAACCCCAATCCATAAACCCTTGATTAGAACATAACCGTAGTTCCCTTGACCGGATCTACAAAAATACCAGGGGCCGAAAACCATCGTACCCCAATACCATATGCAAAACCATGCACAAAACCATGGACGCGGACTACCCGCCAGAAATTAAGGACCAAAAATTTTCGTCGGGGTGCTGCCCCGGACCCCGACAGGGGGGGCTACTGCCCCCCCTGTAACCCCCCGTTGCGCGCTTAGTCATGGAAAGAATATAACACATACCCAACACTGTCCTCATTTCACAAAATCATAACTCAGTAATAAAGGGAGGCTAGAAAAGGTCCCGCTCCATTTGTATTTTCCATTTGCATTCCCACCTATAGTTAGCAGCAATTCGTTATCTATGCAATGCATTTTGATTTTGTTGACTTGATCAGAAAAATACAGAAAACTACAACTTATGGTTCTAATATGGTTCTAATTTCTTGTCTGTTTTCATACTATCATCATTGATGTGGTACTAGTTATATGATTGAATTGGAATGTATTATAAATGCAAGGGCATTAGACCACACACCCTGTTATGCAAGACATGAAAATGATAGATAGAGGTTCACCCAGTAAGAGTCTAATAGATTTAACTCTATAACTTTCTCTAAGCACTGTAGTTTTCAGGTTTGGATCTTATCTGTACATGGTATTTCTCCACATATTGATATCTTTGAGCACAAGTATTCCTGTTAATTTCATTTACTAACTAATATGGGAACCATCCCAAGCACATAACCATGGATGCATTAATCCTTCAACTAGTTTAATGAATTGGTAACACAAAAAATCTTTCTTTGACATGACAGTGCTCCACAATTTTTCATAAAGTAAAGCAGCTGTAAATATCATTAATATTCCTACAATTTTTATAGCATAACCTCACAACAGTTAATGGGAGCCTTACTGAATGAAGGGTCAGGGGAGATTCAATTCAGTTGTTCAGTCCTCAAGAACATTCTTTGTATAAAGCAATGAATGATGAATCATTTTGAAGCCAGGCATGGTACCAAGATACATTGTCTGCTATGAATATTAATATTTTATTTATATTTTGATTCACAGAAAAAGCAATACAGAAGAAAGCTACACCTTATTTTTATAATATCTTTCACATTTATCTCAAACAAACAATATATAAAGAATGTAGGAATCAATTTATAGACCGATTAATGGTATGAATCACATTGAAATACGACCCAGAAAAGTGAAACAGTGATTGGCCGATTTACTTGTTCAGGTTAAGAGATTGCTCACTTTCAGCTAGCTGGGTGTTTTCCTTATCTTGAACTAGGTAACTGGTAGGAAACCAAGGATCTGTAAAAAGCTCTGATGAGACTATTGCAATTTATGTCATGGAAAAAGACAAGATCATATTTTGTTCATAATGATAATTAAGGTGGAATGTGGACAATCTTCAATATTTTATATTTGTACCTCCTATGGTAGGAGGCATTTATAATCTCACCTAACTGTTAGAGAGCTAACACAGTATTCTTCAGAGCATTAGTATTATAAAGGTCATCATTACTGTTAATGGCCAGGCCAAGACCTCTGAAAAGTTCATAGCAGCACAGTTTGGTAAAGTACTTATCTACAAGCATGTCTCATCCAAGTATCAAGCAAGTTCACAGATGTGTTAAGGTTGATTTGTTCAGATGGTTGCCTCACCCTATCAATATTGTTGATAACATCAAAACTTTGTGCAACATCTGAGGTATATGAACCTCTCAAATGCTTGTTTTCTGTGCCAAGTACCAGACCATCATGCTAACACACAGAAGAGTCCACAAATCCGGCCAGCCTAACACTAATAGTTCTAGAATCCGACGCAGTTGGATCTACAAAAGAGATGGCTATACATTGGATGGGGAATCGTCAGTCATGTTCGGATTCAGCAATAAGGTTCCTCTCTGTCAGATATATTTAATTTTTCTATTTAGGAAATAACTTGCTTATTGTTTCCTGGGCAGCTGTTGCGAAGTTAATATTTATTTATCATTATCCAGCTCCACTAGGCACCACTGGGTGCAATAACAACAATAGTATGTGCGGCGTTGATCCTGGGCAACCCAATGAGTCATGATCAATCCTTTCATAACACGTTTAATATCAAGATATCAAAATACACCATACAATAACGTTGGACGTTACGAATTTATGTTATATATTAATGTTGGGCGTTATGTAATCTTCGTGGTCTCCACCAATTTACAGATGCCGGCTCCACTAATTAACACAAGTCAGCTTCAAGCTCAAGATTTCTCCATACGTAACATTTTAATCCATATTTTAATCTATTTGAAATAGAACATATATACATAATTTTCGTTTATGAGTATACGTAACTGATGTAATTGATATTCATATTTACATCTGAACGACACATACATATATTTAAACCGCATAATATTGATATTCCTATTTACATCTGAACGACACATATATAGTTAAACCGCAAAATATAGATTTAAACCTGTTTCGGCATCCAAAATCCACGACATATTTCAGCGGTGGCATGACTTTAGCGTGGCTTTACCTCCGCTATCCAACGAATTTCAGAATTTTGACAACGAACTCCATGAAACCCAGCTGGCAATCCGCTATGCTACGATTTTTCATTAAGTTCTTCCTGCATTCGATTTTCTTTTAAAGTCGGGACAGTTGTGAAATAGTTGGTTATCTCGTCAGTCTATCGCGCGGAATGTCTCATGTTGTATCAAACAGAAAACCCATTCACAGAACAGAATAGGGATCGATCCATGAGCAGAGCATATTCAATTTCATTGGATGAATATCGAACAAGTGAAATAGAGGCCCTTGAGCAGCACATCGAACACTTTATTGTTGCTGGTTGTGCGTGTACCTTTGATGGAGGTCGATTTGGAGAGCCTTGTTTTGTTTGTGCATGGTAGCTAAGTCATTTCTGGGTTGCGTGTTGTGCATATGGACTCACACCTGCCTATGGAAGAACTGGTTTGTGAGTTATACATTCACCTGTGACAGATTTCTCTCAAAGATTATTTGTACAGGCTAAAAGGGGTCTCAAATTACCTCATTGTCCTGAACATGTAGACTGATGATCATTATTATTGTCCCCTTGTTGTTCTCTGCATCTCTGAGACTGGGTATGTTCATATCTATATTGTTATCTCTGTGGAAATAATAACTTGTGTTGCTGGTGGTACTAACTTATTCTAATAGTCATCTACAACCATTCTGTGCACTCTAGTCCACTGATATTTCTTATCTCAGCCTCCTTATTTGCTGAAGCGTGATAATAATTCAATGCAAAGTGGATATCGTCTGTTCCTAAATGTTTTTATCATATATGGTTGGCGTTGTTTGTGCCATTTATGCTGTAACATTTTACAAGTTACTCACCGTACAATGTATGCAAACTGTTTGTGAAAGTACCACAGAGAGCAACCCATTAAATTTTGAAAAATGTGTGTGTTTCTTCCAAGATATGTGTGGTATGTATCTTACACTTGCAATCATTTTTTTTTTTGTTTTTTGTTTTTTTTTTAAATATTACCAGTTTACATTATATCGACGTGTAAGTAGCCTAACTAGGTATATATGCTATATATCTAACAAAATCCTAGCTTTTCTTACTGTTAATAAGCTGAAACAGGTATGAAACTAAACTGGAATCATCATGAGAAAATTGAAAGATTAAGAAAGCATCGCCAAGGGTGGTTGTTGGCCTCTCTCCTGTTCATAGATACTTACTTTTTCTGGATGTTCTATTTAGAGCAAATCTTCCATTTGCATTAACATGATTGGCGTAGCACAGTCAAATGTTCATTAGAATGACTTGTATGGGTTTTCTATACTGTTGACAGAGTTTTTCTCTGTTGATACCCTTTATACAAGGATTAGATAATGTTCTAATTATTGTATTTACTACAACTGTATAACCTATAGTACCTACATGCCAAAATGTAAAAGTAGTGAAAATCTATCATTTTTAGAGCGATGTAAACTGTCCAAATTGGCATTGTCTCATATATAAGTTGCTCATCAGCTTTTAAACTAGTTTTATTGTGAGAGTTGAAAAATAACTGCTTCTGTTGACCTGGGCTTAGGTTGACTATACTTGCATGTCCATGGTTTCCTTTTTTTTTTTTTTTTTCAATGCCTGTATATATATATTCACCATCTGGTATTTACTCTCATTTTGAACCATCTCCTTTATAAATATATGGTATATTCATATTTTCCAGATTGTAATGACTTTTGTAAATTTAAGGAGTGGATTAGCTCTAATTTCTTTTGGGTAACACAGTTACCGCATTCTGTTTTGATAAAATATTTTACTTGTGCATCTCTGGTTGCCATCACAGCAGTAGGATGGACAAAGATAGCCATATTTCTACACTTCAACAGCAGCACAGTTTCTTATTAACATCCTAAAAAAAAAAAATTAATTTGCTAGCGGGGACTGTAATTTCTTTCCCTCTTTGCACATATGCCATATAACCACGTTCTATAATATCTGGAGTTATCTCCTATAGAGAGAATACAATGAAGACAGCTGATGTAAGCAATTCAACCAAGGTGCTTCATCAATGTTACATTCTGCATTTTACAACCTAATATCTGGAAAAATATATAGAATTGCGACTAAAGATGTCCTCTGGCAGACTAGTTCCTTTCTTTTTGTGGTTATTTTCCAAAGAGGGGTTTTATGTCTTATTTCTTCTTTCTTTATACTGACTTGGCAGGTACTTTTATTTGGCCATGCTAATCTTTCCAGCTAAATTACCAACATGTAATTATCAATCTAACAGGTCCAAGAGTTTGAACAAGCGCTCCGATACCATGTGTAGGGTCTCTGTTCATCTTATAAAACAAAACACTTATCTGATTCCTTAACAGTTAAGCATAATTTAATTTGAAAGAGAATTTAAACATGATTCTAAGTTAATTCTAAGTAAAATCATAGTAACCAAAAAATGCTAAAACACAGTGACTAGCTGATGCTGAAACACGATACTAGCTGATGCTAAAACATAATAACTAACTGATGCTAAGAGGAGGAATACCTGGAAACGGTGAGATCCAAACTAGAATACTTGGACCCGTGATCCTCCTCTCCAGCTGATCGGACAGATTACAGAACCCAAAATGTTCCTCCCAGCCAATTTAGAATTTAATCCTAAACCCAGAGGACGCCTCCTCTGCCCCGTGCCCAGAATCTCGAGAACAGTGAGTCTCCTTTCCACCCTTGATAAATTTTACCACAACAACCTTCTCAAATTCATCACAACAGCCTTTCTCCCCTTTCATCTCCCAACAAAGGACCCCCTCCTCCTCCATGTCTTCTTGTTTAAATAACAATCTACCCCATCGCCACAACACCATCCAGCTAATATCCCACCGCCACAACTCCATCGAGATAAGACGTCCATAAATGTAGAAATGAATGTTTTTAAAGAAGTGTCATTCGAGTGATATGGTTCGCATTAAAGAGATGTCCTTTGAATGTAATAAGATAAGGTTGTATTAATGAGAGGTCATTCGAATAAGATGATAAGGTTGTATTAATGAGAGGTCATTCGAATAAGATGATAAGGTTGTATTAATGAGAGGTCATTCGAATAAGATGATAAGGTTGTATTAATTTGAATATATTTAATCATGGTGCTTTGAATGTTTAATGAATTTTTCTAATTATTCTTTTTTTTTTTGTTAGTTTTTCTTTATGTTTGTATATTATATTTAGCTATTCATTAAATATTAGGAAATAGGAACTTAGGGTGTGGGTTGTTACAGGAAATGGCAACAAATTTTGTGTTTCGACCCTGTGCGCCGCGCCTTCCTTACGCGTCGCAACCGTTCAAATATGCACTATGTAGAGTGGCCCTATGCACCGCGCTCAACCAGTGCGTCGCAACCACTGCCCAATGCGCCGCAACAGTAAACCTCATGGCAGTTTCAGCCTCCAATGCTGGCTTTGCTTCCTCCATGATTTCTCTTGGCTCATTGATGACTTTGGTGTGCAAATGAAGTTTTGAATTTGGAAAGATCTTATATATACAAAGGATTTTGATTTTTGATTGAAAAACCCACTTTGTAAAATCTGAAAACTTTGGCACTTTTCACATAACTCTGTTTAGCTTGCTTTTTTATTTTTGAGCTAAATGATGAATCTCTTGTCTGTCTTTGCATGGATAGCTGGCATGGGATTTTGGCAAAGGTGACCAGGGCTGCGCATGGAGTACTTTACAACTAATTTTTTTTTTGAGAATTACACTGCATTTATTACAAAAGGACAAAATAGACAATTTTTTTGCACTGAAACCTTATTTGAAGCTTCCTCATGTGCTTGCTGACATTATTAGACATTTTGAAGGCCAAATTAACGAAACCCTAGACCTAAAAAACCATAAAATGACTCTTTGCCAACTTTAAGACCAAACATGACTGTAAATGATTTTGATGAACAGACCTAGGCCAACAGGTACAAGACATGAGGAACATGAGTGAAAAGCCCCCTACCGTCAGATGACCCATGCTCCTAATGGAATGCAGATGACTGAACTGAATGAGACACCTAAAATGAAATGCAACAAGAGAAATTTGATCTCTGATGGAGGGATGAAGATACCGACTCTAACAAGAGTTGTTATTCAGTTTAACTCAATTACGTGAGTTAAACTCAGTTGTGCTAGTTGTATCTAGTTCTAACTAAATATACACTAGTGAGAGTTTAGTGAATTAATTATTTAATTAATTCATAACTAGAGACTCACTTGCAACAAAAAAAATACAACAGTTAACTACTTGCATGTCAGTTCTAGTGGAGACCGAGTGGAGAGATAGGTGAAAGGGTGAGATGGACTATCTGTTGTGACTATAGTGATGAATTCAATGCATCTGAAACACATTGGAGATTCTAATGAGGATTGCGCAGTCAAGGCAAGGCCAATTCGAATTTATTCATATGTCTTCTTCAACAGGGATTGCGCAGTGGAGGCAAGCTGCCAGGAGGCAAGAAATTGGTGCATAGATATGTAAATTTCTGCATGACAGTGTGTAATGATTGTTGATTGTAATGAGAGCTTGATTTACTAATATTTGTATGATATTATTACATGATCCATTGATATGCATAATATATGATATTTGGGGTTTTTAGTTTTAAGCTTTCCCATTAAAAAATTGTGTTTGTGTGTGATTGATTTTCTTCATATGCGTTTTGAAATTGGCGATTTAATTTCCACAAAGAATTAAGTGGAAGGATTATGTATTTAACATAAGATTAATTTGTTAGATTAGGAGAATCCGGTAAAACTATCAGTATTAATAAATTTCTACACAAATATCTTAGGCTCATAATTGGGAAAAGTCACAAAACCACCTAAAGACTCTTCAACCATGCCCTTGATTCTCTCAACCTACAATTGAGAAAAAAATAGAGAATTGGTGGAAGTAGTTTCTCACATAAAAACCAATTTCCATAATTACATTAATATGTGAGACAATTTTCTCTCACAAATATTAATCATTTATATCAATAATGCAAGGGTTTAATAAGGGCTCATAAAATGCATATTTGATTAATGCATGAGCATAATTTCACCCCCCTAAGCTCTTTTCATGTGCGAAGGTCCTTTCATATGAGGAGCTGAGTCAGCTAGATCATCTTTGAGCATATAATCGTTGGTTTTGCAGGTGATCAGGGAATCTGGGAAAGGACCAAGAAATCCAATTCCCATTCTTGTCCCAAGTGGATATGTCTTCAATTATGGTAATGCCTTGTTTTACGAGCCACTCACGGATCCCTCTTAAAGTTTTAGAATTGGCAAGGGGCAGATTTCCCATAATACTGTCTTGTCACAATAGATTTTTGTTTTCCATTTCCTAGAATGCAATAGAGGTGTTTTTGAAAGAAGTATGTTCCTCTCTGGCAGAGATTCTAGATCAATGAGCCTTTTGAGGTGTTTTTGATCCACATATTTCTCAATGGAATACCTTTCACATACTTCTTTTTTAATATTTGGCTAACCGAATGCTAGGGATCAGAGTATAAATTCCACATGGTTTTACAGCTAAGATAAATGTTTGCAGAAGAGGGGTCTCTGATCTGAAGAACACCTTCTAGAATGGGTCATTTTACCATATCCTAGTTGACCAAGTTAAATTTCTTTTGATTTCCCTTTCCACCACGCCAGAGGAAGTCACAGATGAGCTTATAAACCTGTTCAGTAATTGACTTGGGAGCCAGTAGAAAAGAGGCCTGATAAATTGGCAAGGCTGAGAGAACATATTTGATGAGGTTAAAGAAATATTAATAAATATTAAACTTACATGTTTTAATTATATAATAGAATATTATTATTAAATATAATCCATAAAGATTGAAAGAAATATTGAAAATCACCAAAGAAAATCAAAGTTCAAAATAAAAACAAAAAAATAAATCAACAAATGAAAGCACAATTAAGCAAAATAATAATAGATATTAATAAAATAATATATAATGAAATAAAAAACAAAGACCAAGTCAACAAACTAAACCACCAAAAATTAATATAATTCATCAAAATCAATCTAATAGAATAGAATTAAAGGTAAAAATAAATTAAAAATCACTTAAAGAAGATAAATTAAATAAATAAATGAATAAATAAAAACCTAAAAAATGCAACCAACCAATAAATAATAAAAAATATAAATATATCAAGAATAAATTCAGGAAAAAAGGAAAAAATAGAGGTTAACACCAGAGATGAGGAAAAAGGAACCCTACTATGAGCACAGAGACGTGATCCAACAACTGCTAATTTTCCACTCGTCATCCCTATTCAGTGTACGAGGTCTTTTCTCAATTTCAATAACTTCTCTAAATTTGTTGTGATTTCCCGAAAGATTTAATAATAATAATAATAATATTATTATTATTATTATTATAATTAATAATAATAATAATAATATTATTATTATAATTAATAATAATAATTAATTTATATTTATTATTGTTAATATTGATTATAAATATTGTTTTTTTATAACTTATATTAATTTGTATTAATATTAATTATTTTAAAATAAATAAATAAATAATTAACATAATTTATTAATGGTTTGATATAGTTTGGGGTTGTAGTATATCCAAAGCGTTGTGGAGAAAAATTGAGATGATTCAAAAGTAATTCATAACCTACAACCTCAAGATCAGGGGAAATACACCTTATCCTATCCTCTTGATCAAAGCCGACTTGTCCCCCATTAAAAGTATGACTATGTTTAGATGTCTGATGTCTAAGAAGAAGTTTTGCAACATGGAATCCAAGGGTCTCCCAAAAACTGCTTCCAACTTTACTTGAAACCCCCACCTTCACCTCAAGCATGCGTGGCATAAGGATCTCAGCGTTGGCTCAACCATTGGGAGATTAAGGAGGAGACCATCATGGGAAGAAATGATAATGTCAAAGATACTATTACCTTCAATTTTGAGTACAAGTTGTGGGATGATAAGGATTTGGAGGGTAAAAGGAAGCTAAGATACTATAAGGAGGTAATCAACCCCACCCTTGATAACTAGAATCATATCTCTGTGTTGACCAACACTAGGAAAAAAATGAACATCGCTAGGATAAGAACTAATTATCATGAGCTTTGAAGTGAAACTGGATGGTGGTCTACTCCCAAGGCTCCCTCAGAAGAGAGAATTTGTTAGATTAGTGATACTAAGAAGGCGGAAGATGAAACACACTTCCTTTTAGACTGTTAGTCTCTTACTCACATCCACTCTCAACTCCTTAACATCTGCCACACTTATAATCTTCTTGACTTATTCAGTGTTAGTCACTGACGAAGTTTAGAGGAGACATGCAGAGATTATAATCTAAATTCAATAAGAAACAAGCAAGGAATAGAACACCACTGCGACCCTGAAATCATAATCACAGACTAAAATTGTTTTTGTGCATTCGCTCACTCTAAGAAAAATGCTCACTATAAGAGGATATATATATATATATATATATATATATATATATATATATATATATATATATATATATATTGTTCCTCTTAAAGTGAGCGACTGCTATTGATCTTGAACTTTTTGTGAAAACAATATCACACCTTCATGGAAATGGAATCCCTTATAATGATCAAACCTACATTGTTGATCTCGTCAATTTTTACTAACAGTAGAAATGCAGAACCCATGATTACTTATTAAATACAAAACCTAAAAACCTAAGATTTCACAGTTACTTACAAATGCTTAGTGATAAAACATCTATTGAGGCATTTTATTTCCAGATTAACCTTAGTATTAAGTCTAGCTGTGAAGTACAGCCCATTACACTCATAGGTATATTGTTACGCTTTTATTTATGGTCATTGTTTTTGAGAAAACATGTCAGACCTCTTGAAGAATTGCATTTAGGGATATTATTATTGTTCTAAGATGTTAGTTGTTGATGACCTTGTTTTTCAATGTGAGATCAAATCCATCCAAGGCCAACAACATTTTTCAAGCCCAACCCAAATCCAATCCATCCAATCCTAACCAGGATTAGGTGAGATAGGAAGTATTTTGAATTAATGTAAAGATAACAAAACATATGCAGCTATTTTTTAATTACAGTTTAGGATGACATATGTAAAAATTGAAAAGGAAATTTATTGTTTTAAAGGAAAATTATTTTTTGTAGTGATTGAATACAATTTAAGTTATCATGTTTCTATTAGCATATTTTTCATATATATATATATATCGCCAAGACCGTTGGAAAAAATTAAAAAATGATGAACATTGAGAAAAAAAATTGTTCAATGATCATAAGCATTGGAAAAATCTTACGATCATAAGTATCGAAAATGACATAATGGGATAAAGTTTAAATTTTGGAAATATTTTTCATTTCTAATTGTACCAAACACATTGTCATATGTGATAGAAAGTTATTTATAATTCAAATATTTCACATCATGTAAATGGACAGAAACACAGAAAAACAAAAAACCAAAAAAAATCTCTCAATTTATTAGAAAAGGCTTACTAATATATTAGAAAATATTATGGAATGGAATGAATAAGAAATAATTTCATATTATACTCTGTAATTAAAATAATCCCAAAGTTTGCATATTGGATAGAAAAACAAAAGGAAGAAGGTTATATTCTAAAAGAGTAACTAATATATTATAGAATAAAACCAAAAATAATCTCATCATATAATAGAATGAAATCTAGCTATGAATATTTTTCTTTGGAGGTTAAACATCTCTTATTGAGAGGGGGTTCACAAGACATTTTATTTAGAGATTTACACATTTCTATCTTTGTGTAAGATAATTTATATGTTTGTGTAAGATATGTGTGTGTGTGTGTGTGTGTGAGATATGTGAGATAATTGTGTTAAATAAGTGTTTATTATAGATGGATATTGTAGATTTAAAATAAGACAAGAATTAAACTGTATAATCTCCAATATTTTATTGTACAATCTCAAAATAGAAAATTGAGGGAATGAAGGAAAATATTTTCACATGAACAATATATCTTCTCTCATTACTAAAGGAAATACAACCTGATGAGAGACCCAAATCCGAGCTTCTTTACTCAGTACTATAATATCTTTGGAACAAATGTGTAAGGACTAACCATTTTTTTTTCTTTTAATGCAGAACAAACTAGGACTACAATCATAAGTAGATGAATCTTTGAGAACTCAGAAATATTATTTGCTTATATCAAACATCCACGAATTTAACTTCATTACACATACATCTAATTTACATGTTGATTATATCAACAATGAAGTCATATAAAAAAAAAATTATAAATAACACAGGTACCGTTCACCCATAGACGGGATTCAAACTTGATTTGCCGCTACTTGAGCTCCTTTGTTGTCATCTACCACCAAGAATGAATGTTGTCGTGCTTAATCCAAATGTAATAACCCACCGGTTGACCTCCCACCCTACTCCTTGGGTACTCTCCTTCCCCGCGGACCCCCGCAATGGGGTTGTACAATGAAGGAATGTGCTAGCTGATAGAGATGAGCACTCATTGGCTCAAGGGTCCCCTCTCTAAAATATCTACCTCACCAAACTCAACTATAGCTCATAACCACTCACAATGACATAATCTTCTCCATACAACCATAGGGTAAGAAAAAAGTCCTTTTCCCTTCGCTTTCCCCTTATTTTATAGAAGGCTTCATAGGTGACACTTGGAATTTCATGCATAAATAATTATTTTTTTATTAACCCAAAATTTGATTATTCACCCACCCATGTATCACCCTCTCATCAAGGCTCTCCAAAAATAATTTACTTAATTATTAATTTAAAATAGTATTTTCCTCACCCCAACAAGACTTCCTATTTCTTCTCCTAGTTGTCTCTGGATCCCCCCTTTCCTACTCCTTAATTTGTGTTTATTACTAAAGTTAACTGATAAGTCTCAGATTTGGTCCCCTAATTACCTCCTAATTTAATTCAAGTTGCCTCTTAGATGAATATTCTTATGTTGGCTCTCGCCACATGGAAGTTCTTCTAAATTTCTCCAATTTTAATTTATTAATCTTATTTTAATTCACCACCCTCTTCTCTTAATGATTTTATTTATTTATTTTATGATTAATCTTTATACTTAACTCTATGTCCCTCTTTCCCCCTTTTTCCTAATTAAGTTACTTATGTACATTATCCACTTAATATTTTGTTTTAACATGGAAAGGGTAGAGTTATCATGGTAAAATATTTTATTTCTTCCTATTCTTCCCTTACGCTAAGTTTTATTCTTGATTTAGTTTCCTTGGTTATAACATCATATATCACTTGATATGAATTAATAGGATTTTCATATATTTATTAGTTTCTTTAATGATGTCGAGGGTGTCAAGTTGGTCATGCCCTTCAAAAACTTCCATTCGAAGTTCCAAGGGTGCCATGCCTAAGAGTTTATTTTTGATGCCAAGGGTGCCAAGTCGGTCGTGCCCTTCAAGAATTTTTCTTGAAGTTCCAAGGGTGCCACGCCACTTGCCCTTCAAGCATCCAGTGGTTACAAGGGGAAATTATAGGTGCAATGACAGAGACCACTATCATCTCATATATCGTCTGCTATAGTGAGACTAATGGTGCTGGGGATCAAGGAATCCACCTTGATGCTCGCCCCCATAAAATCCTTGTGAGCAACCCAAATTTGGGACATGCCCTCACGACTTCGTGATCTTCAAGGCGAAGGTATTTCGACCTTTCCAGCCTAAGTCACGGCAGGAGTGCTAGCGGGTGAGATCAAGGACACTGTCCCACCCCTCCCATGTTGTTCCATCCAATTGTACAACCCCATCACCCATATGTGAGTCATTCGGCCAAGAAACTAACATGTTCCTGCAACCACTGACATATCATCAGAGTATATATATATATATATAACAAATTTCAAACTAAACTTGGAATTTCAAAGACAAAATATTAATTTCTATCGAACCAGATGTTGTCAACTCACCATATGCGAGTGCCTCTGTTGGTTTTCCTGTCATACTCAATAATCATCAGTAACAAAGTTTCTCAATGTTAGTCATTATCATAATAGAAACATCAACATGACCTAGTCATTCAAATCGTTATTCATTTTGAATCAGAACTAATGTAAGTAGCTAACATAGGGGACACATCCATCATGGTTATCATAATCATAACATCAATGGGAACATACATATCCATGAAATATATGACCATCATAGCATCAATAGAAAACATACCTACCCATCAAATCTATCATCATCATCATATCAATAGAAAACATACCTATCCATCAAATCTATCACCATCATTATCTCAATAGAGAGCATACATAACCTTCAAATCTACTAATAATAGAGCCATGTGTCTGGATCCTCAACCTGAGGTCCTCAACAAATAAAATATGAAGGATTAATGTCCATCAACCAAAGCGGGGCACTACATACACCCCCTCTTAATAATGGACTTCGCCCCGAAGTCCTTAGAGTAGGAAAGGAAAGGAAGACAAGGATGCATATCATTTTCATACTCTATTAAACCCTTGATATCCTCATTGTGCCAAGTATCCTCAATTTTTAAATCGAGCAATTTCTCCCTAATGTTTGTCCATTAGGGAATACCAAAATATTTAAAGCTCAAACTTAAAACATCTTCCATCCTAATTATGGCTCCCTCTATGTAAGTAATATCAACATCATATTCACTTTTTTTAACTCTGTTTACCTCCCTTATCTAGTGTTTAAATGGCCTTATTTTAATATTTGTTGCATGCTTTGACAAACAAGCCCCAACGTTATATTTTACCATTCTTGATGCCAATACTTTTAGGGCACACATCGTCATTCGAAATGTACAATATGTGTATGGATATGCCTAATACATTACATCAATCTTCATTTTTCAACAAATGTGGACTACCTGGGAACACATTAGTTCCTATAAAACCATCCCCAAGTAAGTTAACAAAATATCTACAACTTATAAATGTTTATTTCTCATATATTAACACAATTTATTTCATATGAAATTAAATCATCATAGTTATATATGTTTAACATCTATCACCATAAAATATCTCACAAGAGGATGTACAATTAGTGAGTGACCATTAACTCAAAACCGCATGTGCAATGAACCTACGTTAAGGTGCATTAATTCTTCTTGGGAATTAATCTCAACTACATCACTTACACCGCTTAGGTTTAATTAATAAGATGGCTCTTAGGCTAGGAATCACCACATAGTAGATATACTTTAACATGAGATCATTAATATCATTTAATGATTAAGCTCCAAAAAAATAAATAAAACCATACAAGTATATGATAGGCTCCAAAAGTTAGCACTCAATATCAACCTACCCAAAATAGTAATAATCCTTTTGAATTTCTTAGATGTCACATATTTGAACCTAAGAGCATGTAATTATTAGTTTCAATATGTCTAATCATCATTGTCTCAACAATCACCTAAGCTAAACTCCATTTATCACATACATTGCACGTCTCTACTATGCATATGTTGAAGAAGAAGCAATTGCATGTTCTTTCTTCTTCTCCAATAAAGGAATCAATATGTTGATTCCCCAATGTACAGTGTACCGGGCCATATATAGTATCTTTTTAATGTAAATAATCTCTGACCCATTTTTGGATCCACCAACATGTCCCTAGGTGTTCCAAATCACTTGTGATGGCTAAGCGTTCCAAAAACCACTATGTCATGAGCCATATTCTTTTATAGTAAATTGTATGATCATATGAGATAGATTAATTGGAGGAAGAACCATGCACAAGACAACATACTTGTGGCCTTCTTTGGAAAAGTCTTTAGTAAAACCATACAACTGCCAATAACCTAAAATAAGAAAAGAAGTAGACTATCATCTGGGATTTCTCAAGATGAAAGGACAAAACACGCTTGTTACTGTTCTCAGCATTACTTTGTCTCACATATCGAAGGACAGTCTAACCCTCAAGAGTTCTTGTTTGATTTCTTGTGGATGATTCATCCTAGAAAGAGTCACCTCCAAGTAATCCTTGGGTTGACATATTTTCGATCCATATTCTTAGGTCATCATACTCTATTTCCATGCGTTCTAGACTCAAGAATTGTTCCAATATGATCAATTGCTAGAAATCTATTAGTATTGGATTCCTCCGTGAATCACTATCTTTCACCATCTTGTGCATTGAATTTTATCAATCATATAAAGGGTCTTGATCTGCTTTCAAAGAGTGAAAGGTTTCCTTGCCATAATTTAGGAGACTAACATCCTTACCAAAGTAAACATCAATTTACACTCTAATATTCATATATCATAAGGAATTTACTACTTTAGTATTATTATTAAATAACATAACTAATTTATTAAGTATCACAACCTGTATGATTTACTAATTTTTAAGGATACATCTAATATGCATGTATAGTCCATTCTAACTTTCGAATATGCATTAGCCATGCTGCAAATATATTAAATTGATGTATGTGTTTCAATATATCACTGTGTCTAACCCTAGATTTATGGATAGCGTAATATTAGACTATGCACCTTAATTTAAGTGAAATACCAAATCTCAGTGAAATAGTAAAATTTATAAAATCACAAAGTGAATATAAAATTGACTAGTAAATACCAAATCTTAGTAAATTAAATATGGAAATCACCATGAATTAATTATAAAATCTCAAGATGAATATGAAATTGCAGATAAGTATCGTTGCAAGCCTAGATAGACTATTTCTTCAATTTTGTGCATGACTTGACCTTGAGACTATACACAAGGATTTACACATACGAATGGAAACAGAGCTCTAATGTGAGATGTAGGTAGTCAGTATCAATATTGAAAGAAGCTACCAAATGCTAATCAAATAGATGTTTCATATGCTTTTTCTTTCTGGTCTGCTGCGAACTTGCTTCCTACTTCTCTTCAAAACTAAGTTTCTGTCTTTATGGAGTGGCTTTCACTCACCACGTGGAGCAAAGATGAACCAGTATTTGAATAGATACATTTTCTTTTTAATTGTTGATTTTGAACTTCATTACTAAAAGCATGATCCGTGCAAGCCCGGCTAAATTGACACTATTTGGCAATTGAAAGGAGTTTTAGTCTCTATCTATGTTGTTAATTTCATACAAATTTGTGGCAAATCAGCAAATAAAAGAATTCAAAAAGGATAGCAGTGAATACGACTGTGTTTACAATAACAGTGGACGTTGCTGAAATTGGATTCTTTTACAGGTTCGAATCACAGATGTGGATGGCTATCACGAAAATATATGAAATTACTTCTTCATCATTTTGGGTTCTGCGAAGAGGGGATTTGAAGGCCTGAAAAATTAAAAGGCCCAACGTGGGTACCAACTTGGGCCAGAGATGGATTATTTAAGCACAACATATTTGGTTTATTTTTTTTTTAAATAATACAGAGAACAAAATGTTATAGCAAATGTTTGAATTTTAATAGAATTTTAGACAACCATTAGCAATGGCAAAAGCAATTTATTTGTCTATATATTTGAAATTTTAACAGAAATTTTTTATGGTAGTTAGCAATGGTAAAACAATTTTTTTTAGTAGCAATGGAAAAATCAATTTACTTGTTTATTTCTTTAAGCAATTTGTTTCTTTAAGATATTGTGTTTTTTTTTCTAATATTTCTGTTACCATTCAAATAAATTTATCTGATAAATAGAATCCAATTTTAAATGTCATATCATTTTTTTTAAACAAATTAAAAAAATGAAAACCATGAAACGTGTTTGACTAAAAAATTATTATGAGGTTTGAAATATAGATATTAACATGAAAACACTAGAGCTCAACTACTAAACAATCACTTTGCAAATATTTGATCTCTTTTACAAAATCCTTATTCAAATTCTTAATGTTTCTCCATGATTTTTTTTTTTTAAATCTCCAATATCTAAGATAAAAAAAAAAAAACAGAAATTATATACATCTAGGTACAGGCAGAAGGAGCTGACAAACCTTAGAAGGAAGACAAAAAAATTGCAGAGATCCAAAAGCAATGATCCATAAGCTACGGTTTGACAAAACTGGAGTTTTACAATGATATTTAATTTCTTGACAAATACAATACTATTCATAGAAATCATAATCACAATATATATTAATATGTTTTTCATAAAATACAATTTGTATTCATTTCTTTACACTACAAGAAATAGAAAGAAGCTAATAACTGCCAACAAAATTTCACCACTTACTATACATAATTCGATTGTTTGAATGTAGAATGTTTTCACCAAACTTTTAAAGAAAGTAATCCTTGGTCAATTTTTTCTTTTTTTCTTTTCACTTTTATGTTATCAACCATACACATTTAGATAAAATCACTTTTTGTTGTAAGGAAAAATCTTTTGAATATGCAATTTATTTATTTATTTATTATTATTTTTTTTTTTAAATTATGGATTTCTTATTTAGCATACCAAGAAGTATTTTAAGGTGATTTTATGAGTTCATATTTGAACAATGTTAACCTAAAAAGAACAAAAACTCCTCATTTTTCCCTAACAACGATTGTGTATAGTTTCTAAAAACTCTTTAAAATAAGGCTACCTTTGCTTACTTGGTTGAATGAAATGAATTTCTGTAATATGCAACGTTACTCAGTAAAACAAAGTTTGTATATACACTAATATATGTGTTCTAGTTAGAAAAGTGAATTAAAAAAAAACTTACAATAAATTATTCATGTACTTGAGATGGATGATTTAATTATAGATATTAATTGGAATGTCAATATAGGTTACAAGCTGCATATTTTTCTTGAAGTATTAATCAACTATTATTATTATTATTTTAATTACAGTAATCAAATTATTATCTAATCATTAGATTTTAAAGTCCTATATGACGTATTGAGATTGAATCCACTCCATTCCACTGAAGGGTCCATAGGTCCTAGAGGTTGAACCTAAGCTCTCATACCAAGTGTAAGGACTAACCATTTTTTTTCTTTTAATGCAGAACAAACTAGGACTACAATCATAAGTAGATGAATCTTTGAGAACTTAGAATATTATTCGCTTATATCAAACATCCACGAATTTAACTTCATTACACATACATATAATTTACATGTTGATTATAGGCACAATGAAGTCATATAAAAAAAAACATTATAAATAACACATGTACCGTTCACCCGTAGACAAGATTCAAACTTGACTTGTCGCTACTTGAGCTCATTTTTTGTCATCTACCACCAAGCATGAATGTTTTCGTGCTTAATCCGAATGTAATGACCCACCGGTTGACCTCCCAGCCTACTCCTTGGGTACTCTCCTTCCCCGCGGACCCCGAGCTGCAATAGGGTTGTGCAATGAAGGAATGTGTTAGCTGATCGAGATGAGCACCCATTGGCTCAAGAGTCCCCTCTCTAAAATATCTACCTCACCAAACTCAACTATAACTCGTAACCACTCACAATGACATAATATTCTCCATACAACCATAGGGTAAGCAAAAAGTCCTTTTCCCTTCGCTTTCCCCTTATTTTATAGAAGGCTTCATAGGTGACACTTGGAATTTCATGCATATATAATTATTATTTTTATTAACCCAAAATTTGATTATTCACCCACCCATGTGTCAACCTCTCATCAAGGCTCTCCAAAAATAATTTACTTAATTATTAATTTAAAATAGTATTTTCCTCACCCTAACAAGACTTCCTATTTCTTCTCCTAGTTGTCTCTTGATCCCCCCTTTCCTACTCCTTCATTTGTGTTTATTACTAAAGTTAACTGATAAGTCTCATATTTGATCCCCTAATTACCTCCTAATTTAACTCAAGTTGCCTCTTAGATGAATATTCTTATGTTGGCTCTTGCCACATGGAAGTTCTTCTAAATTTCTCCAATTTTAATTTATTAATCTTATTTTAATTCACCACCCTCTTCTCTTAATGATTTTATTTATTTATTTTATGATTAATATTTATACTTAACTCTATGTCCCTCTTTCCCCCTTTTTCCTAATTAAGTTACTTATGTACATTAATTATAAAATCACCCTGAATTAATTATAAAATCTCAAGATGAATATGAAATTGCAGATATGTATGGTTGTAAGGCTAGAAAGACTATTTCTTCAATTTTGTGCATGACTTGACCTTGAGACTATACACAAGGATTTACACATATGAATGGAAACAGAGCTCTAATGTGAGATGTAGGTAGTCAGTATCAATATTGAAAGAAGCTACCAAATGCTAATCAAATAGATGTTTCATATACTTTTGCTTTCAGGTCTGCTGCGAACTTGCTTCCTACTTCTCTTCAAAACTAAGTTTCTGTCTTTATGGAGTGGCTTTCACTCACCACGTGGAGCAAAGATGAACCAGTATTTGAATAGATACATTTTCTTTTTAATTGTTGATTTTGAACTTCATTACTAAAAGCATGATCCGTGCAAGCCCAGCTAAATTGACATTATATAGCAATTGAAAGGAGTTTTAGTCTCTGTCTGTGCCATTAATTTCATACAAATTTGTGGCAAATCAGCAAATAAAAGAATTCAAAAAGGATAGAAGTGAATACGGCTGTGTTTACAACAACAGTTGATGTTGCTGAAATTGGATTCTTTTACAAGTTCGAATCACAGATGCGGATGGCTATCACGAAAATATATGAAATTACTTCTTCATCATTTTGGGTTCTGCGAAGAGGGGATTTGAAGGCCTGAAAAATTAAAAGGCCCAACATGGGTACCAACTTGGGCCAAAGATGGATTATTTAAGCACAATAGATTTGGTTTTTTTTTTTTTTTTTGGTGAAAAATAATACAGAGAACAAAATGTTATAGCAAATGTTTGAATTTTAATAGAATTTTAGACAACCATTAGCAATGGAAAAAGCAATTTATTTGTTTATATATTTGAAATTTTAACAGAAATTTTTTATGGTAGTTAGAAATGGTAAAACAATTTTTATTTTTTTTAGTAGCAATGAAAAAATCAATTTATTTGTTTATTTCTTTAAGAAATCTGTTTCTTTA
The DNA here is from genome assembly GCA_034641835.2 of Pinus albicaulis. NCBI lineage: Eukaryota > Viridiplantae > Streptophyta > Pinopsida > Pinales > Pinaceae > Pinus > Pinus albicaulis. The sequence continues at coordinate 160,731,806 of CM076582.1, read as the reverse complement.
AGATATTGTGTTTTTTTTCTAATTTTTCTATTACCATTCAAATAAATTTATCTAATAAATAGAATCCAATTTTAAATGTCATATCATTTTTTTTTAAATAAATTAAAAAAATGAAAACCATGAAACGTGTTTGACTAAAAATTTATTATGAGGTTTGAAATATAGATATTAACACGAAAACACTAGAGCTCAACTACTAAACAATCACTTTGCAAATATTTGATCTCTTTTACAAAATCCTTATTCAAATTCCTAATGTTTCTCCATGATTTTTTTTTTTTAATCTCCAATATCTAGGATCAAAAAAAAAAAACCAAAAATTATATACATCTAGGTAGAGGCGGGAGGAGCTGAAAAATCTTAGAAGGAAGACAAAAATTTTGCAGAGATCCAAAAGCAATGATCCATAAGCTATGGTTTGACAAAACTAGAGTTTTGCAATGATATTTAATTTCTCCACAAGTACAATACTATTCATAGAAATCATAATCACAATATATATTAATATGTTTTTCATAAAATACAATTTGTATTCATTTCTTTACACTACAAGAAATAGAAAAGAAGCTAATAACTGCCAACAAAATTTCACCACTTACTATACATAATTCGATTGTTTGAATGTAGAATGTTTTCACCAAACTTTTAAAGAAAGTAATCCTTGGTCAATTTTTTTTTTTCTTTTCACTTTTATGTTATCAAGCATACACATTTAGATAAAATCACTTTTTGCTGTAAGGAAAAATCTTTTGAATATGCAATTTTTATTTTTATTTTTAAATTATGGATTTCTTATTTAGCATACCATGAAGTATTTTAAGGTGATTTTATGAGTTCATATTTGAACAATGTTAACCTAAAAAGAACAAAAACTCCTCATTTTTTCCTAACAACGATTGTGTATAGTTTCTAAAAACTCTTTAAAATAAGGCTACCTTTGCTTACTTGGTTGAATGAAATGCATTTCTGTAATATGCAACGTTACTCAGTAAAACAAAGTTTGTATATACAATAATAGATGTGTTCTAGTTAGAAAAGTGAATTAAAAAAAAACCTACAAGAAATTATTCATGCACTTGAGATGGATGATTTAATTATACATATTAATTGGAATGTCACTATAGGTTACAAGCTGCAGATTTTTCTTGAAGTATTATTCAATTATTATTATTATATTTTAATTACAGTAATCAAATTATTATCTAATCGTTAGATTTTAAAGTCCTATATGACATATTGAGATTGAATCCACTCCATTCCACTGAAGGGTCCATAGGTCCTAGAGGTTGAACCTAAGCTCTGATACCAAGTGTAAGGACTAACCATTTTTTTTCTTTTAATGCAGAACAAACTAGGACTACAATCATAAGTAGATGAATCTTTGATAACTCAGAATATTATTCGCTTATATCAAACATCCACGAATTTAACTTCATTACACATACATCTAATTTACATGTTGATTATAGGCACAATGAAGTCATATAAAAAAAAAACATTATAAATAACACAGGTACCGTTCACCCGTAGACGAGATTCAAACTTGACTTGTCGCTACTTGAGCTCCTTTGTTGTCATCTACCACCAAGCATGAATGTTTTCATGCTTAATCTGAATGTAATGACCCACCGGTTGACCTCCCAGCCTACTCTTTGGGTACTCTCCTTCCCCGCAGACCCCGAGCTGCAATAGGGTTGTACAATGAAGGAATGTGTTAGCTGATAGATATGAGCACTCATTGGCTCAAGAGTGCCCTCTCTAAAATATCTACCTCACCAAACTCAACTATAACTCGTAACCACTCACAATGACATAATCTTCTCCATACAACCATAGGGTGAGCAAAAAGTCCTTTTCCCTTCGCTTTCCCCTTATTTTATAGAAGGCTTCATAGGTGACACTTGGAATTTCATGCATAAATAATTATTTTTTTTATTAACCCAAAATTTGATTATTCACCCACCCATGTGTCAACCTCTCATCAAGGCTCTCCAAAAATAATTTACTTAATTATTAATTTAAAATAGTATTTTCCTCACCCCAACAAGACTTCCTATTTCTTCTCCTAGTTGTCTCTTGATGCCCCCTTTCCTACTCCTTCATTTGTGTTTATTACTAAAGTTAACTGATAAGTCTCATATTTGATCCCCTAATTACCTCCTAATTTAACTCAAGTTGCCTCTTAAATGAATATTCTTATGTTGGCTCTTGCCACATGGAAGTTCTTCTAAATTTCTCCAATTTTAATTTATTAATCTTATTTTAATTCACCACCCTCTTCTCTTAATTTTTATTTTATTTTATACTTTACTCTATGTCCCTCTTTCCCCCTTTTGCCTAATTAAGTTACTTATGTACATTATCCACTTAATATTTTGTTTTAACATGGAAAGGGTAGAGTTATTATGGTAAAGTATTTTATTTCTTCCTATTCTTCCCTTACGCTAAGTTTTATTCTTGATTTAATTTCCTTGGTTCTAACATCATATATCACTTGATATGAATTAGTAGGATTTTCATATATTTATTAGTTTCTTTAATGATGTCGAGGGTGTGAAGTTGGTCATGCCCTTCAAGAACTTCCATTCGAAGTTCCAAGGGTGCCATCCCTAAGAGTTTATTTTTGATGCCAAGGGTGCCAAGTCAGTCATGCCCTTCAAGAATTTCTCTTGAAGTTCCAAGGGTGCCACGCCACTTGCCCTTCAAGCATCCAGTGGTTACGAGGGGAAATTATAGGTGCAACGACAGAGACCACTATCATCTCGTATGTCGCATGCTATAGTGAGACTAATGGTGTTGGGGATCAAAGAATCCGCCTTGATGCGTGCCCCCCCAGAAATCCTCGTGAGCGACCCAAATTTGGGACCTGCCCCCACGACATCGTGATATTCAAGGCGAAGGTATTTCGATATTTCCAGCCTAAGTCATGGCGGGAGTGTTAGCAGGTGAGATCAGGGACACTGTCCCACCCCTCCCGTGTTGTTCCATCCAATTTTACAACCCCATCACCCATATGTGAGTCATTCGACCAAGAAACTAACATGTTCCTGCAACCACTGACATATCATCAGAGTATATATATATATATAACAACTTTCAAACTGAATTTAGAATTTCAAAGACGAAATATTAATTTCTATCAAACCAGAAGTTTTCAACTCATCATATGTGAGTGCCTCTGGTGGTTTTCCTACCATACTCAATAATCATCAGTAACAAAGTTTCTTAGTGTGAGTCATTATCATAATAGAAACATCAACATGACCTAGTCATTCAAATCGTTGTTCATTTTGAATCAGAACTAATGTAAGTAGCTAACATAGGGGACACATCCATCATGGTTATCATAATCATAACATAAATGGAAACATACATATCCATCAAAGCTATCACCATCATAACATCAATAGAAAACATACCTATCCATCAAATCTATCATCATCATGATATCAATAGAAAACATACCTATCCATCAAATCTATCATCATCATCATATCAATAGAGAACATACATAACCTTCAAATCTACTAATAATAGAGCCATGTGTCCGGATCCTCAACCTGAGGTCCCCAACGAATAAAGTATGAAGGATTAATGTCCATCAACCAAAGCAGGGCACTGCAAAATGCATATTTATTTTTTTTAAAAAATTGGAGTATAACGGACTATGCAACACATAAGATTGTTCACATAATTTTACAAGTTTTAGTATTCTTTTATTAGAAAGAAACAAAAAGAAAGCAAGAAACAAGAATGGGCATGGTTTTTGCATAAACATGGGCCCGAAGTTCCAATGTCACATTGTAACATGGATTGTCTCAATATGAAAATCAACCATGGTCAACCATGGTCAACCATGTTTTTTGTAAGGTTTATAATATTTATCTCCAGGTTTATATACCTTGGGTTTATAACATTAATCCCTTGGGTTTAATATATTTTCCTTAGGTTTTTAGTATTGATCCCTTGGGTTTATTATAATGGTTTATAAAATCATTCCCTTGGGTTTATTAATCTAAGGGTTCGACAATGGTCAAGCATGGTCCAACATTGCATTGTGACAAGGATTGCCTCAATATGAAAATAAACCATGGTCAAACATGGGCCAATGTCACATTCTGATAAGGATTGGATCAATATGAAAATCAACCATGGTCAACCATGGTCGATCATGTTTATTTTAGGGTTTGTAATTCCTTTGGGTGCAAAGTCCCTTGGGGTTTTAGTACAAATATTTTGAGTTTATTATTCCCTTGGGTCTATAATATTAATCCCTTGGGTTTAATAATATAAGGGTTCATATTCATAGGGTTTAATATTATTTTCTTGGGTTTATTAATCTAAGGGTTCATGTTCCTAGAGTTTCATATTATTCCTTTTGGTTTAATATTTTTTCCGTAGGTTTTTAGTATTAATATCTTGGGTTTATAATATCAATCATGGTAAACCATGACCAATCATGGACAACCATGGTTAACTATGGTCAATCATGGTCAAGCATGTTTAACCATGTTTTATAAAATCAATCATGACCAACATCGCATTGTGAAAATGATTTTCTCAATATGAAAATTAACCAAGGTCAACCATGATCAACCATTTTTATTTTAGGGTTTATAATATTTATCTTAGGGTTTATATACCTTGGGTTTATAATATTAATCCCTTGGGTTTAATATTATTACCTTGGCTTCATAATCCCTTGGGGTTTTAGTATTAAACCCTTGGTTTTATTAATCTAAAGGTTGACCCATGGTCGACCATGGTAAAACATTGCATTGCGACAAATATTGTCTCAATATGAAAATCAACCATGGTCAACCATGTTTATTTAAGGGTTTATAATTTTTTTCTTAGGTTTATGTTATTCCTTGGGTTTAATATTATTCACTTGGGTTTTTAATATCAATCATGGCCAATAATGGTCAATCATGGTTAACCATGGTCAATCATGGCCAAACATGCTCAACCATGGTCAACCATTTTTTATAAAATCAATCATGGTCAATTGTGGTCAATCATGGCCAAGTTCGCATTGTGACAAATATTGTCTCAATGTGAAAATGAAAAATGGTCAACCATGGTCCAATGTCTCATTGTGATAAAGAATGTGTTGATATGAAAATCAATCTTGATCAACCATGGACAACCATGGTCCAACATCGCATTATGATAATGATTCTGTCAATATTAAAATCAACCATTGTCAACTATGGTCAACATTATTTATTTAGGGTTTATAATATTTAATCCCTTCAGTTCATAATCCCTTGGGTTTATTAATCGAAGGGTTCATATTCCTAGGGTTTAATATTATTCCTTTAGGTTTAATAATTTTTCCTTGGGTTTTATAATTCCTTGTGTTTTTAGAATTAATCCATTGAGTTTATTATTCCGTTGGGTTTATAATATCATGGTCAATCATTGTCAACAGAGGCCAACCATGTTTTGTAAAATCAATCATGGTCAACAAAGGTCAACCATGTTTTGTCAAATCAATCATGGTCAAGCATGCTCCAACATCGCATTATGACAAATATTGTCTCAATATGAAAATCAACCATGGTCAATCATGCTCCAATGTTGCATTGTGACAAAGATTGTCCTCATATGAAAATCAATCATGGTCAAGTAAGGTCACCCATGGTCCTACATCGCATTGTGACATTGATTGTCTCATTATGATAATCGAATATGGTCAACCATGTTTATTTTAGGGTTTATAATATTTATCTTAGGGCTTATATACCTTGGGTTAGTCATTCATGGTCAATGTGAAAAGCAACCATGGTCAATCATGATTAAACATGACCAAGCATGCTCCAATGTCTCATTATGACAAAGATTGTCTCGATATGAAAATCAACCATGGTCAATCATGCTCCAATATCGCGTTGTGAAAAAGATTGCCTTGATATGAAAATAAATCATAGTCAAACAAGGTCAACCATGGTCCTATGTCAAATTGTGACATTGATTGTCTCAATATGATAATTGACAATGGTCAACCATGTTTATTTTAGGGTTTATAAAACTTGGGTTCGTCAATCATGGTCAATAGGAAAATCAACCATGGTCAATCATGGTTAAACATGGTCAACCATGGTCCAATGTCACATTTTGAGAAATATTATCTCAGTATGAAAATTGGTCAACCATGGTCAACCTTATTTATTTAATGGTTTATACAATTTATCTTAGGGTTTACATACCTTGGGTTTTTAATCCCTTGCATTTTTAGTATTAATCCCTTGGGTTTATTAATCCTTTGAGTTTATAATTTCAATCATGGTCAACCATGGTCTTCCATGGTAAATCATGGTCAAGCATGGTTAACCATGTTTTATAAAATCAATCATGACCCAACATTGCATTGTGACAAGGATTGTTTCAATATAAAAATCAATCAAGGTCGACCATGGTCAACCATGTTTATTTTAGGGTTTACAATATTTATATTTGGGTTTATATACCTTGAGTTTATAATATTAATCACTTGGGTTTCATATTATTCCCTTGGGTTCACAATAATTTGGGGCTTTAGGATTAATCTCTTCGGTTTATTATTCCCTTGGGTTTATATTATCAATCCATTGGGTTTATTATTCTAAGGGTTCCACCATGATCAACCATGGTATAACGTCGCATTGCAAGAAAGATTGTCTCAATATGAAAATCAACCATGGCCAACCATGTTTGTTTAAGGGTTTATATTTTTTCTCTTAGGGTTTATATACCTTGGGTATATGTTATCCCGTTGGGTTTAATATTATTCCCTTTGGTTTATAATCACTTGGGTTTTTAGTATTAATCCCTTCAGTTTATAATATCAATCACGACCAACCATGGTCAACTATAATGATCAATCATGGTCAACCATGGTCAACCATGTTTTATAAAATCAATCATGGTAAACCAAGGTCAATCATGGACAACCATGGTCCAATGTCGCATTGTGACAAAGATTTCCTCAATATGAAAATCAACCTTGGTCAACCATGGTACAATGATGGGTCCAATGTGGCATTGTGATAAAGAATGTGTCAATATGAAAATCAATCTTGGTGAACCATGGAAAACCATGGTCCAACGTCACATTTTGACAAAGATCATCTCAATATGAAAATCAACCATGGTCAGCTATGGTCAACATTATTTATTTTAGGGTTTATAACATTTATCTTATGGTTTATATAACTTAGATTTATAATATTAAGCCCTTGAGTTGAATATTATAACCTTGCATTCATAATCCCTTGGGGTTTTAGTATTAATCCTTTGGGTTTATTATTACCTTGGGTCTATAATATCAACCCCTTGGGTTTATTAATCTAATGGGTTCACATTCCCAAGTTTTATTATTCCCTTGGGTTTATTAATGTAAGGTTTAATACTATTCCCCTGGGTTTAGTATTATTTCCTCAGTTTTATAATCACTTGAGTTTCAAGTATTAATACCTTGGCTTTATTGTTCCACTGGGTTTATAATATTATGGTCAACCATGTTTTGCAAAATAAATCACGTTCATTTATAGTCAACCATGTTCCAAGGTCACATTGTGACTAATATTGCCTCAATATGGAAATCAACCATGGCCATCCATGCTCCATTGTTGCATTGTGAAAAATATTGTCCTAATATGAAAACCAATCATGGTCAAGCATGGTTAACCATGGTCCATTGTCACATTGTGACATTGATTGTTTCAATACCAAAATCAAACATGGTCAACCATGTTTATTTTAAGGTTTATAATATTTATCTTAGGGTTTATATACCTAGGATTTATAATATTAATTCCTTTGGTTTAATATTATTTCGTTGAGTTCATAGTCCCTCGGGGTTTTAGTATTAATCCTTTGGGTTTATTATTCCCTTGGGTTTATAATATGAATCCATAGGGTTTATTAATGTAAGGGTTCATATTCCTAGGTTATAATACTAAAACCCCAAGGGATTATAAACCCAAGGGACTAATATTAATCAAAGGGATTAATATTAAAAACCTAATGGAATAATCTTAAAACCTAGGGTCCCTGCTGGGGGTGTCTAATCACTTGGAAAAGTTGGTGGGGGGCAGTTAAGGCCCGCCCAACCCCAAGCCACACGCCCACTGACTCACCATGCTCGCACGAGCGAATGGTAAAGAGCCGCCATGTTAAGAGGGAGGAAGGACATGCTTTGGTTCATTTATGTTTTGCGAGTGATGGTGAAGGTGGGAGTAGAGGCCTGTGCTGGCGATCACCTGCTGGCTCTCAAGCCCTGGCTTGAGCTCCGCCGGCTTATACAGAGCAGAGGAACAGACCCATCGAGAAGCAGAGGCAATCGGTGGGAAACAGGAAGGTATCCTAGCAGAGGCTCTGGCACGCACGAAGTGCACTAGGAAGAAGACGAGGGAGGAGGTAAGGATTTTAGAACGATGGATGTGTTTTGGACTAGGCGAATTGGGCTTGCCACTTGGGTGTCAGCTCCAATTCCACGGTTGTCATATTAACAACCCCTCAACGTTGCAGCCCCTGCGTGGTTCTACCTCAGACTGACGGGGAAATATTGCCTACCAGCAGTGTTAATCTGTGGGTGGTGGACCCTCTACACCTCCCTGGGAAATAGCGACAAGAGCGGGGGTGGTTGTGTGTATATCATCTACGACACCAGGGAGAGGTAGGTCGAGGTTTGCGCAAACCTCACCCAAGAGATAGGTGACAGAATGTGGGAGTCCCAGATGGGAAATTTGGAAACGACTTGGATTATTCGAGCATCCAACAGTGAGGCAGAGCAGGCAGTCTGCATGCCGTGAGAATGTGGATGGGCTCATGGTGGTGGTTTCGGTCGAGGAATGGATCCTAGAGCGGCTCCCAAAGACCCCATTTCACACTCGAAGTCAACAGAGAGCTCGCACTCAGCAAGAGCCCTGGCTATCTCCCCGGCTCAATCCTCCAACGACATTGAGGTGCCAGTCACCCTTGATGCTATTTCTACCTAGCTACACCAGATTCAACTCAACTTGGACACCCTGCGTGAGCAGAGGTACGAGGATCAGAATGAACTCGAGGCTTACATTCGCATGGTTCAAAGCCTACAAATAGAGACCATTGAGGCCCTGGAGAGTCTATGCCGCATCCTGAGGCGCTCTCAAGACCACCTCCGTGCCCTGGAGTCTCAAATGGATCACATCAACTACCACTTACACCACCAGGATCATTTCTTTGTGGCTCCTCCACCAGGTCCAGTGCACTCTCCTCCTTGAGGATAGCTTTGTTTTGTCTTTGTTTTTATAATTTTGCAGCTAATAACCAAGTGCTTTGAATGCCTTGGCTAGCACCTCGGACCCATGGGCACTTTTTTCCATTGAGGGTGACTGAATGTAATCGAGCCACGATGACTCCTCTTCTAAATTCTGTTCTTAAGATGATAATATGATACCAGTTCTTGATCAACAAAAAAAAATATTAAACCACAGGGATTAATATTATAAACCCAAGGTATATAAACCCTAGGGAATAATGTTAAATCTTAGGGATTATTAACACTAGGGAATAATATTAAACCTTTGGGTTTATTAATCCCTTAGGTTTTATATACCTTTGGTTTATAATATTGGATTTATATACCTAAGGTTTATAATATTTATACATAAATTTTAATATTATTCCTTTAGGTTTATAATCCTTTGAGTTTATATTTATTGGTTTATAATCTCTAATTATAATCCTTTAAGTTTATAATATTACTATTATTACTTAATATTACCTATTAATATTATTAATTGATAAGTTACTATTATTATGAATATTACTATAAATATAAATATGACTACTATTAATATTACTACTATAAATTAATACTAATATTATTGATATTATTATGAAATAATTAATTTCAACCAAAACCACCTAAGGCTCAAACGAGGTTGGTATAAAGATACCAGGGCCTGGTTAAACCATTGGGAGATCGACGAATATGTTGCATTGTAAAATATTAATAACATTAAAAATATTGTTACTTCTAAGTTTAAAGAGAAAATTTGGTGTGAAAAAGATTTAGTGGCTAAAAGAAAATTACGATATTATAAGGAGGTCATAAACCCTACTCTAGAAGATCAAAAGTATCTCTCTGTTTTAACTAGCTTAAAGAAAAGAATTAAAATAGCCAAGATAAGAATGAACTCTCATGAGCTCCATAGTGAAACAAATCATTTGGCAGTTCCTAAAACACCACACATGGAAAGGATCTGCCATCTTTGTGAGAATATGAACATTGAGGATGAAAATAACTTCCTCTTAGAGTGCCCTATGTACACCCACATTGGATCTCAGTTTCATAATCTTTTTTGCAATACTGACATTCCTAGCCTTTTAACAAGTCAAAATTATAGTGAGCTCGAGACGCTTCTCTCCAAGCTCTTTAAGCATAGGAGTACAATTTTAAAATAAACTAAATAACTCGTTTCTTTAGGTCTAATAGACCAAAAATTGGTCTCAATGGATGTTAACCATCATAATCATCATCATTTATTAATGGTAGATACAAATGAAGCCCTCAATTATATCAACCATATTAATATATTAATGTGGTTGTGTTAGTTAATAATTACAAATAGTCAATCTTTAATAGGCACATTAACACTATGCATCTAATAATTATTAATATGGTTGATAAATGTTTATTGATCTATATCAATCAAATTGATAAATATAATTGTGCTAATATTATAATAAATAAAATATTAACTAGCAATTACACCATATATTTCAAAGGAAACGTTGTAAAGCAGGAAAGAGTAGTATAGAGGAAAAAATATGTTATGTGATTTAATTGAATATTTAACTTATAAATATGAATTATCTTATTTAAAACAAAATTATAGGTTTGGAGAATTGTTTGGATAAAGAAATTGGTTTTTTTATAGCCTAGTTAGTAGTATAGAGGAAATGAGTAGTATAGAGGAAAAAATATGTGATGTTATGTGATTTAATTGAATATTAAATTTATAAATATGAATTATTCTATTTTTAAAAAAAATTATAGGTTTAGAGAATTGTTTGGATAAAGAAATTGGTTTTTTTATAACCTAGTTAGTATATATAGCATATAGATGAGGATGATTTGTTTTTTAAAATAGAATAAATAACATATTTATGATTAATATCAAGTGATATAGAACTACTTTATATTAGTTTGGAATTGGTTTCAAAAGTTTGAATTAAAAATTATATAGTTTTAGGTTTAAAACATTTTTTATTTTGAAATTTAATTAGTTGATTTTCAATATAAATAAATATAATACTTTATGTTTTATAATATTTTATTATTTAAATTACAGTTTTAAATATAAAATTAAATTAAGCTCTTTAAAAAATTTCCAAGATTTAAAAAAAAAATTCCAAACACTTTCTCAATTTATTTGTTGAGATTCAACAAGATGATGAGCTTAGTGAAAATTAAGCACCTTCACTAAGTGGGGCCCACAGGCTATTTTTAGGTGTATGTCTATTTTTAGACATGGTGAACATATTCTATAAGTTACAGGATGCTATTTGTAGATGGTTGATCAAGTTGGAAAAATAGATGAGATTCTAGTTTTAGAAGATTGGGAGAAGTCTATTTATAGATCGCTAATCTAAAAATAGATGCATGTCGATTATTATTAGCCCTTAATAATAATCCGACAATAAATATCAACTTATTCTCTTGGAGCACTTTATTTCAGTGAACAGATTTGGCAAATCAGTGGACTGAAGGAATTACACAATTCCTAGGGTGGTTGGTGACTCATGCATGGAGGACTCAGTTATAACTAATAGTGGCAAGTTGTGATAGAGTTGGAAGAGTAGTTATGTGAGCTATTATTTAGTTTAACTCAGTTAAGTGATTTAAACTCAGTTGTGCTAGTTGTATCTAGTTCTAACTGAAGATACACTAGTGAGAGTTTAGTGAATTAATTATTTAATTAATTCACAACTAGAGACTCACTTGCAACTAAACAAATACAACAGTTAACTACTTGCATGTCAGTTCCATTGGAGACCCAGTGGAGAGATAGGTGAAAGGGTGAGATGGACTATCTGTTGTGACTATAGTGATGCATTTAATGCATTTAACACACATTGGAGATGCCAATGAGGATTGCGCAGTCAAGGCAAGGCCAATTCGAATTCATTCAAGGGTCTTCTTCAGCAGGGATTGCGTAGTGGAGGCATGCTATCAGGAGGCAAGAAATTGGTGCATAGATATGCAAATTTTTGCATGACAGTGTGTAATGATTGTTGATTGTACTGAGAGCTTGATGTACTAAGCTTTGTATGAGATTATTACATGATCCATTGATATACATAATATATGATATTTGGGGTTTTTAGCTTTAAGCTTTCCCGTTAAACAACTGTGTTTATGTGCGACTGATTTTTCTTCATATGTGTTTTGCAATTGACGATTTAATTTCTACAAAGAATTAAGTGGAAGGATTCTATATTTAACATAAGATTAATTTGTTAGATCAGGGGATTCCGGTAATATAAATTCATCTTGTATAATTTCTACATGGTATCAGAGTTGTGTTAATCACAGAAGATTGCAATATTGAAGTGGTGCTGAGTTTTGTACTGGTGGACAAGTCGAATTTGCTGCAAGAATTTCTTGGTGCGACAGTTGAGTATTCATTGAAATGGATTTCAATGGGTTGCAGTTGGAGTATGCCCTTGAGGGTAGCTTGAACTACATAGCCTGGAAGGACAGGATGGAGGCAGTGCTTGAAGATAATGGTCTGAAGGAGTTCATCGATAGCGATGTTCCTAAGCCTAGATGATGCATTACTTGACGCATGGAAAAATAAAGTAGCAAAGACAAGAAGAATTCTGTTGGAAGGTATGAAATACCATATTGTGTCAAGCCTTCACGGGAAAGCCACTCCATTTGATGTGGAATGCTTTGACATATCCTTTCCAAAGTAGCAGTGACCATAGGAAGTTGGCGCTGAAAGATAAGCTTAGAAAAATCAAAATGGAGAAGGGTGACAGTATTCCAAAATATCTCACGAAGTTTGTCCAATTTAGGGATGAGCTAGGGAGTGTGGGAATCACAGTTGCAGATGATTACTTGGTGAGCTTGGCTCTCCTTGGACTACCAAAGAGTTGGCACAGTTATCAGGACTCTGTCAATGGATGGGAGAAATTTTCGGATTGGGAACGACTTTGGTCAATTAATCTAGTGCAGGAGGAGATAAGGCGAAGTACCAGGGATGGCTCTTCCTCGAAGAATGATGATGAAGAGAATTGCGCTTTGGCTGCCAAAGCAAGGAAAGGGAAGGGGAAGAAATCCCATCCAAAATCCGAGGCTAAATGCAAGAAGCTGGATTTGTCCAAGGTGAAGTGTTTTCACTATCACAAACATGGTCATCTCGCCACTAACTACCCACAGAAAAAGAAGAACAAGAAGGTTGTTGGAGCTGCAGCGGGTGAGGCCCTTGCCTCGCAATTTGAACTTGATTTCTCTTTGATCGAATGCTTGGTTTAAAGCGCAATGGGATTGGCGTAGTATCTTGATAGTGGTGCTTCCTTCCACATGACAGGAGATAAGGAGTTGTTTAGTGACTTGGAGGAGAAAGATCTCCAAATGCATATAGAGATCGGTGACGATGGTAGATACAGTGCGATCGGCATTGGAACCATTACCTTTGAGAGGGAGCGAGGTAAACCATTTCTGTTGAAAGATGTTATGCATGTTCTAAGTTTGAAGAAGAACTTGGTCTTGGTCGCGATGTTGGAGGACGGAGGTTATGACATTGTTTTCAGCGAGGGAAAACATTTCCTATGACATAAAACAATGGGTCAAACCAAGAGGATAGGGATTCAAGTTAAGAATCTCTACAAGCTGGACGTAGATGGCTGTGCTGAAATGATGGGCAAAGCAGAAGAAGTTGTAAGACGGGATGAGGGCGAATTATGGCACAGGAGATTGGGCCATCTTCACCATGGCGCCTTGAATATTTTGTAGCATATTTCTACTAGACTTCCCAAGGGTACCCTTGCGCAGTCAAATCAATGCAAGGGATGTACTATGGGTAAGTTTGTGAAGACCGCCTTTCATGAGAAGGAGAATCGTGCTTCGATGATCCTGGAGAGAATTCACATAGACGTGTGTGGACCTTTCTCGGTTGCTTCAACAACAATACAAAGGTATTATGTTATATTTTTTGATGACTATTCTCGTAGATGCTAGATATTCTTCATGCAGAAGAAGAGTGAAACATTCTCAAAATTCTGTGAGTTTAAAGCATTGGTGGAGAAGGAGTCGAGGAAGCAAGTGAAGGCTTTGCGGAGTGATAATGGTGGTGAATATATTTCGAACGAATTCAAAGACTTCCGTAGCAAAGAAGGAATTCGAAGAGAACTCATAACACCTCATAACCCACAACACAATGGGGTCACGGAGAGAAAGAACATAACAATCATGGGTGTTGCATGAGCTATACTACATGACCATGGCCTACTAATTCACTTGTGGGTGGACGCATGCAACACTGTGGTTTATGTGAAAAACGGTTGTCCTCATAGAGTACTTGGCATGAGTACACCTGAAGAATATTTTACTGGTAAGAAGCCTGATATTTCTCATTTGAAGATTTTTGGCTCATCTGTTTACCTTCATGTGATAAAGGATGCCAGGAAGAAGCTGGAGCCTACTACAGAAGTTGGGATATTTGTGGGGTACACAGAAACACCCCATAATTTTCGTGTGTATTTTTCAAACAGTCGGATGACTGTGGTGCGACAAGATATAAAATTCAATGAGGAAAAAGCCATGAAGTTGTCACTTCAGAGGGAGCTACACTTGCATGCAGATGAGGAACTTCTTGTTCCCAAATATGAACCTAAAGATGTGGATCAGCCACAAGAGGAGGATCATGGAGTGGAGGAGTCCACTCACGCAGAGCCAAACATCAGAACAGGCAGAAGGCGTACCACAGAAGGTGAGAGGCTGAAGCTTGATGCAGCACAGAATATAGGAGTCCCTACATCACAATGCAGACATAGACAGTCACCTGACCGATTCACTGGATACATGGCTCTCATGAGAAAGTGTATCGTGACAGTGCCATCTTCCTTTGAGGAAGCAGCGCAGGAGTCAACATGGGTAGATGCCATGGTGGAGGAGTATGATTCCATTGTCAGAAACAATGCTTGGGAGATTGTTCCAAGGCCGGTTGGTAAATCAATGGTAGGTTCAAGATGGATCTACAAGGTAAAGCAAGCTGTTGATGGGAGCATTGAGAAGTATAAGGCAAGATTGGTTGTCCGGGTCTTCTCACAGATCGAGGGGATTGATTATGAAGAAACCTTTGCACCTATCGCACAGTATTATTCCGTAAGGACCATCCTTTCTCTCTCAGCGCAGATGGGTTGGCACATTCATCAGATGGATGTGAAGATTGTGTTCCTTAATGGGATTATTGAGGAAGAAGTGTACATTGAGCAGCCTGAATGGTTTGAGATCTTCCGCAGCGAGTCGCATGTGTGCAAACTCAGAAGAGTGTTGTATGGGCTGAAGCAAGCACCCCGTGCTTGGTACACATAGATCGAAAATTATTGCACTGGACTTGGCTTCACCAAGAGTGAGGCGGATGAAAACCTATACCAAATTATGGTGGAGGGTAAGATTTTAATCATTGTTCTTTATGTTGATGATTTAATACTAACAGGTGATGAGCAGTTGATACACTCATGCAAGGAAGATCTTGAAAAGGAGTTTGAGATGAAGGATTTGGGCCTCCTTCATTATTTCCTTGAATTGGAAATATGGCAACGAGAAGGTGAACTATTTGTGTCTCAAGGCAAGTATGCTCGGGAGATACTTGGTAGGTTTCACATGGAGGACTGCAAGCCCATGGATACTCCTCTTCCAGGAAATTGGAGGAAAGAGGATGCTACATTGGCAGAGGTAGTGGATGCTACTGTCTATTGACAGTTGGTGGGTTCGCTCATGTATTTAGTTAATAAAAGACTGAACATATGCTATGCGGTGAACCAACTTAGTCAAGCGATGGTTAAGCCTACCAAGCTCTTTTGGAAGGCAGACAAGCATGTCTTGAGATATCTTAGGGGAACATTTGAGTATGGCTTATGGTACAGACAGACAGATGAGTTGAAGTTGCATGGCTTCACAGATGCAGATTGGGCAGGCAACCCAATGGACAGAAAGAGTACATCAGCAGGGGTTTTCAATATTGGATCTATAGCAGTTTCTTGGTACAGCATGAAACAAAGATCTGTGGCACTCAGTTCAGCGGAAGCAGAACACATGGTAGCAAGTCAAGCTGCATGTGAGGCTATCTGGATGAGGAAGATCCTGGTTGGTTTGTTTGGTTCTCATTTAGATCCTACAGTGATACATTGTGATAATCAGAGTTGCATTAAACTCTCGATTAATCCTGTGTTTCATGATATATCTAAGCATATAGATATCTGGTATCATCATATCAGATATTGTGTGCAACGGAAGATCATGTTGCTTCAGTACATTCCTACGAAAGATCAGGATGCAGATAGTCTGACGAAGGTGCTCACTAGGAGCAAATTTGAATACCATAGAGGCAGGATTGGGGTGAAGGATAATACCTATCTTGTTGAGAGGGAGTGTTAAGATTCAACAAGATGATGAGCTTAGTGAAAACTAAGCACCTTCACTAAGAGGGGCCCGCAGGCTATTTTTAGGAGTATGTCTATTTTTATACATGGTGAGCATATTCTACAAGTTGCAGGATGCTATTTGTAGATGGTTGATCAAGTTGGAAAATAGATGAGATTCTATTTTTAGAAGATTGGGCGAAGTCTATTTATAGATCACTAATCTAAAAATAGACGCATGTCGATGATTATTAGCCCCTTAATAATAATCTGACAATAAATATCAACTTACTCTCTTGGAGCACTTTATTTCAGTGAACAGATTTGGCAAATCAGTGGTCTGAAGGAATTACACAATTCCTAGGGTGGTTGGTGACTCATGCATGGAGGACTCAGTTATAACTGATAGTGGCAAGTTGTGACAGATTTGGAAGAGTAGTTATATGTGAGCTATTATTTAGTTTAACTCAGTTAAGTGAGTTAAACTCAGTTGTGCTAGTTGTATCTAGTTCTAACTAAAGATACACTAGTGAGAGTTTAGTGAATTAATTATTTAATTAATTCACAACTAGAGACTCACTTGCAACTGAATAAATACAACAGTTAACTACTTTCATGTCAGTTCCAGTGGAGACCCAGTGGAGAGATAGGTGAAAGGGTGAGATGGACTATATGTTGTGACTATAGTGATGCATTTAATGCATCTGACACACATTGGAGATGCCAATGAGGATTGGGCAGTCAAGGCAAGGCCAATTTGAATTCATTCAGGGGTCTTCTTCAGTAGTGATTGCGCAGTGGAGGCAGGCTGTCAGGAGGCAAGAAATTAGTGCATAGATATGCAAATTTCTGCATGACAATGTGTAATGATTGTTGATTGTGTTGAGAGCTTGATGTACTAAGCTTTGTATGAGATTATTACATGATCCATTGATATACATAATATATGATAGTTGGGGTTTTTAGCTTTAAGCTTTCTCGTTAAACAAATGTGTTTATGTGCGATTGATTTTGCTTCATATGTGTTTTGCAATTGGCGATTTAATTTCTGTAAAGAATTAAGTGGAAGGATTTTGTATTTAACATAAGATTAATTTGTTAGATCAAGGGAGTCCAATAATATACACATGCATCTTGTATAATTTCTACATTCTTATTGAATTTAAAACGAAATTTAAATTTATAATATATCAAAATAAATCATTTCTTAAACCATTGCCTATAAATCCCAAAACCACTTACAAAAAGGGTTTATCTGTTTTCTTCCAGTGTTTTATATAATGAGCCCGAGACCATTAATTAGTGTGTGCTGTATACGCGTACAATTCGTTTGATTATGGCACTATACCTGCAACTTTTATTGCTTGACTAAGGCATCGATCTTATGTTTTGTATTTGTTTTTTTGGGTTTATTAAAAAAAAAAACAAATTACTTATCAAAACACATCACAAGAGCAACAAATTATTTTCAGGTTCTCCATTCTATAAGTAGGAATTTTAAAACGAGAAAAGTCACTTACAATACTATATTTAGGAAAAATATTAAATCCATAGAAAATACCATGGTCTAGCACAATCTAGATATATATTATTTATTTTTTCTTTGTATAAAATTAAGATAACCTTTTCTCATAACATGACCCCATTATCATTTCCAAAATTCATTTGAATTTTAAGAAATTCACTTAAATCTTTTAAAAGGATCATAATTTTTAATCATATGATTTCAACAATGATTGTTCAAAAACTATGTATATTTATCATCTTATTCTAGTAGATTGCATATGAAGAATGCGGTGTGCTCAAAATGCTTAATGGATTCTCCAATTTAGTTTAATTGATCAATGATCAAGTCAATTTTATTTTTCCTACAATCAAACTCATAATTCCCATGTCACTCGCAATACCTACATTATATATCTATGTGGGATTCATAACTCACTCTTTCCGTGCCTTGTTGTTAGTGAAATACTTCCTTTATATTTTATATTCGATAAGAAGGAGGATTAAAATTCTCATCAATGTTAACACGAGACCATAAATATTACATTTAGTTCTTTCTAGAACACTATATACATTCCTAATAAAACTATAAAGATCTTACATACTTATTTTTGAAGTGATTAGAAATTTTCATTCTTTAATCTCTATGACTGGTCACTAAATCATACTTTAGACAATGGGTATCAATTTTTTCCCTTATTTCTTTACTTTACAATATATTCCCATTGAAACTTTTGTATATTCTCAATATTTCGATTCATACTCACTTCTTTCATTCTTGAACTTTTAGACATTTGATGAATTATCTTCTTAGAATTTGAAACCTTAACAATTTTTTTTATATTTAAATGTTGGTAGATATATAGAAACATGCCCAAAGAATGTTTCCATTCATGAGACTAGCAACCTAGGAAGATTGACTTCTTCAATCTAGATAGTGTGCCAAAATTAAAATAGGTTATCTTTTTTGTTACTATTCTATTTTATTAATTATGTAGAAAAACATTAATATCAAAGTTCAACAAAACAAAATTTGAACTAATTCCATGAGATCTCGGGCCTCTAATGATGTGTTCCAATGACGTCCTCCCTTTGATGTTGTAATATTTATAGTTCTATAGAATATATAATATGTCATAAACAATTTTTTTTACAGTCTAATCCCAATTGTCGAATTGTCATAAAAAGAGTAAACAAAAGATATTTTAGTAAACATTAAAATACTTGAGAAATAAAACTTATGTTTACATCTTCTTCGAGGAATTAATAACTAAAGCATAAATTGTAAATTAGAGTATAATTTTATTTTAAGAAAATATTTAAAAAATATATTAATTAAAATAAATCTAAATATTAAATAAATATTAATACTTTAATTATCAACCAATCAACAAATAAATTACTATCACTTTTAAAACAGAAAAAAAAAAAACAAAAACAAAAAACAAAAAACAAAAACAAAAACAAAAACAAAAACATTTAAATAATATTTACCAAAAACAACTCTAGAGCACTTACTAAAATAAGCATATATAAAATGAAAAAAAACTTCTTAAATTATGATAAATGCTAGTATGTCTTATGAATTTTCATTAGACATTGTTTATAACTAGCATCTAGAAAATATAATATAATATTATTCTTATATTTTAAGTAAATATAATTGGCAGGTTTATGTCCATTTAATTGAGAAGAGCGGGCCACTCAAATCTGCAGGAGCTGCTGCGTTTGCACGTTTAACTAATTATTATTTTTAAATTCATTCTTTTATAACTAATTATTATTTTTACGCTGGAGACGTTTTCTTTGCAGGCTTGGGGTGAGCAAACACTGTTCACCCCAGCCAATCAGAGAGTTTTAATTTCGTCCTTTTAACCTATCAAAATTGGACACGTGCTTATTTATAATTGGTCTGGTTTCTATTCATTTCTCTCTCTGGTGAACCTGCTTGCAGTTTATGCTACCTTGCTTAATCAAATTTTGCCACGTTTCATAGCAACTGTAAAGCTCAGAACAGGACTCGACCAAAGAATCCCTCTTACCATAATATTCGGAAACCTACGGATTACTACTTCCCATACGCAGGAAAACACTGCTGCTGCGACTGCCAGCTGAGGATACCCGTGCTCCAAGTGGAATTTCCCTTTACTCCCCAATGAAAGCTTTTCGAATTCCTAGGAAGCCCAAGTACCCAACACCTCCAATGGCTATTACAATATGGAACAGAAAGAGGAATGCACTCAGACGATTCTGACAGACCCTTGAACTTGTATCTATGTTGTAGTTCTCTTGTCTCTGCACAAGAAAGAAAGAAAGAAATGCCCAATTTTTTAGCAAGAAACCTGAAAACAGTAGTCTGAAGGAAATTTGGTGGATTGGCCGTCAAATAACTAGCCTTGTGTATGTGAGTGGATTCAGCGACTGTGATATTGTTGCTGCCATTGCTGTTGCTATCATTGGAATAAGGAACCATGTCCATTGGGGCAATTTGATTGCCTATCTAACTTCTAGACCTCCTCATTTCCTGTACTCTAGGACTAGGACTAGAGTAAGGCTGATATTGCACTGGTACATCAAGTTCGGCACCGTTCATTTGTGAGTTTTGATTACTTCCTTCTGCTTGTATCTCGGGAAATTCTTCGACCTGGAGAAAATAATTATAGCATTGATTTAATTTTGGGGCTACCTAAATTAGCCTTTATGGAATCTATACATTCTGTGGACATCACAGATTCAATACAATTTTACACAAAGATGTCCTACTAAAGGAGTCAGATTCTTACACTCTTTTCAGCATTCATGGTGAACTTCAATAATTCTCAATGTTGTTTTCCTTCTCACAAGGTATTCAAATTATGGGCCTATAAAACAATGGCGTTTGTCTGAAGTCGCCTGCAACATACCAACTAACAAATTTAAAAAAATTCGGATGAAGTCAACACGTTCACAACTTTTGGCTTTCCAGCATGAATGCATTTGAACAAATTTTAAGAATTAAACAAGATAAGACTGAATAATGTGAACAATGCCGTGAAATGGAGTAGAATGCAACCGAAAACTCGGCCTTACCCTTTACTTCTTTACAGAGTTGAGCTTCATCGCAAGAAATACAAGTGGGCGCAAATTCTTCACCCTCTGCTTTCACGTCATCGTCCTCTAGGAAATAGAGCTCTTTCATGTAAAATCCAACATGTGAACCCAGCAAGACCAGCATTACCATTTTTCTTTTGCGAGAAGGAAGATGGTGATTCGAGAGCAAAGAAAATTAGAAATGGGTAAACAAAAAACGGCATAGTTACAGCACCGCGGGTGATAAGCGAACAATTGAGTTAGCTGGCGAGATAGTGTGAAAGAGAGATAAAATCTCATGCAGCAGAACACGTGGCCACATTATTCTCTAACAGACGAGGTCTGTCGTATTCTAGGTGTCAATATTTTAAATTGCCATGAGCAAGGTCTGACCTGAAGTGTTATGTCGAGACTTAAGGAGTGACTGTTGACTGTATAGGGCTCACAGGGCTTCAGTTTAATCGTAATTTCACGTAGAAACGAAGTAATAAAATGATGGTTAGCGCTATAGTATAGGTTTGAAACCACTGACCAAGACGAACCTTGCTAATGGGAAATATAATATATCATTTACTAGTGTGGGCTGTTTGTGGCGAGTGGGTGAAAATAGCTTATTTACTGCTGGATTTATTTTAGACCAGGGTCCACATTGAAGTTCAATAAAAGAGGTGTGTTGTAGTCCACCATGTTAAAAACCAAATTTGATAAATCTGCTACCAGAAAAAGCGTTTAATTAGAAAAAATTTACATGGTATTATGACTAGTGTAGTGTCAAGACTCTTGCAGTACTGCACACATCGTGCAGCCCTGCATATTTGGTAGGCGTTTTGCAGCAAAAATGAAAAATCCCTTTTACAGAATAGAGTTTTGAACGACAGTCACCATGATGTATAGACTGTGAAATAGGACTGAATGATAGGGATGTTAAATGGTTTTTTGATGTTGCATGAGAGTTTCTTATAAGATGACTACGGATTATGTGGAGGTAATACTGATTTTGCTGCTGATACTGATTGCTATCACCATTCTATGTGCCATGCTGAAACCTTTGTATATGTGCAATGTTAAATGGGGAGAATAAATTTCTTTCTATGGTGTCATCATCGGAATCTGAGTCTTCCCCTCATCAATTATCATGGTGGTATGCGATTTGGTGCTTTGCGGCTGAACTATTTGTGATATCTAGACCATGTAATAATTTTGGTTTCAAAATTTTTTCTAGGTGGTGGTCGTGCCCTGGATGTTGTTGTTGTTGTTGTGATTGTCTTTTTTCTGCATAAGCTAGCTGCTGATTTCCCCTGGTTTTCTGGTATCGAATTGTTTTCCCGATGTTTTCTCTCTGGTTTTTGGGGGGAATGGATATATTTTGAATTGGTCTGGTGGATGTCCATTTGATGGACTAACAACAATTATGAACAAAGTTGACTATATTTCAGGTGTACATGGGTTATGCAAGCATAATATATCCAAGTGGCGGCAATCATTTATAGTTTCTTACAGTACCCATATGGGCTGAGGTCCTTATATGTATTAAATTAATCTAGGTTGGATTGCCGTGGGTATTTTATTAACGAAGCTATTTCTTTCCTTTAATGCCGATGGTACGAGGGGTATATTTCATCATCTTTGAGTAGATGGATCATTTATTGTGATTGGGACCTACACTGACTGGCTTTAGGTTATTCCTCTCTGTATGACAGATCATTTGACATACTGGGATATGCTTCTTGGTCTTCGGGGTTGAACTGGTGTGAATCCAGGGTTATTTACTGCGGGGTGGCAGTTATATATTACCTTGCAGGCTGGCAACTGACTTTCTCGACCTTTCTACATTCCCCTTCTTCATAATTTATTCCTGAGAATGACATTTTATGCATATTTTTTTTAAAATCTATCAGGTTGTTTGTACCACATCTCAGGCTGTTTTGCGTGCCACGTTAATTATTGTCTCGTCTTTCACGCCTGGCGATCTGACGTCGACGCTTCTTCTTCCACACGTAGTTGACATCTTTTCAGGATGGCGGAGGAGAATTTTCTGAACTCTGATATTTCTCAACAGGAAGCACATATCCAAGCATGCCACAAGGATTTACAATGTAAAAGTAATCTGCAAGTGGATGTGGATTTAATTGCAAGGTCCTAATTTTTACCTTCTGGTTCCTGCGGTGGTAATGGTCTGAGTGTTAAACATTGTGGGAAGGCTGTTGGGTATTTGGGGGCTGGTAAAAAACGACGACAACAGAGGGATTGTTGTTTTAAGCCCGCTATGGCGATCAAAGAAGTAAACATGGAATATGATGATTTGTGGGGCAGAGTCACGAGCCTTAAAAAGCGGGCTTTAATTGGGCGTTGGATGTTTGCAGAGGGCAAGGTGATTGATATGGTGGAATGGGTCAAACAGTGTTGGTACCTTATTCTAGGTTATGCACCAAAGGTTAGTATGCTATTGAACCAGTGGTTTAGTATTCATTTTCTGAAGAAGGAGGATATCTCTAAGATCATTCAGAGAACATGGGTCAAAGGAAGGAGTTTCATGCAGCTCGTCCCCTGGTATCTCGGGTTTAACCCTGTGATGGAATCTCCAAAAAGCAGGTTGGCATGGGTTAAACTGTCGGGTCTTCCCCTTGAATTTTGGACGTTGAAGGCACTGCAGGCGATTGGGGACTCTATTGGAGTTACAAAGTATATTGACCCTTGTTTTATTGGTACATGCGACAAAAGGATTGCATGGTTACTTGTTGAAGTAGATTTCAAAGGTGGTTTACCTGTGGATGTAGACCTGATATGGGGGTTACGGAGACACAGGCAGCGGGTGGACTATTGGGGCATTCCTTTTCATTGCTTGATTTTCCATCGCACGGGTCACCTAAGGAATAACTGCCCTTTGCGTTTTAATGTTGTACACAGGGGTCGGGATGGTAATGCCGATGTCGATAAATCTGCATCGGTTGCTCATGCAATTGACACTGTTGTCCCAAATCCGGGTAAGTCTCTTTTACCATCCTCGGGTGATGAAGGCTATGTATCTGCTTTTGAATATGGTGAAGATGTCCCGCATCCTGATTTGGAAATTCCTTATGAAAATGAAATTCGCATGCATGTTTTTTCTCAAACCTCGAAGGAGGATGAGCCTCATTTGAACATTCAAAATTTCTTTGGGTCTTCAATGTCCAACTCTCATAGACCTCTTGAATCTCGAGGGATTTCTGCTGTGGGTTTGCGGGGTGCGTTGGATGGTTTGAAAATTGATGGTGTTGGTCAGTCGACAGTTGTGAATGAATCCTGTCCACCCATTATAAATCATTCTACTTCTTTTCTCGGGCTTATGGTGGGCAGTGACCTTTCTCTTGCTTCCACTGAATTACCTGTAATATCTGTAGGGAAATCCCCTCCCTCGTCGCCTGTGCCCCAACCTCTCCTCTATAAGCAGGGACTTGCATTCTCTTCTCCTGAACATTTATATGTGTCACCTTCTATGCCGCCTCTAGAATGGGCTTCCCCTCCCCCTTCTCCCCATCAGGATGTAACATTGGATATCACGGATTCTCCTAAAATTTCTGTTGGAACTGATTTTGAATCCTTGATAGGAAATCCTCACGTTGACATTGCTGCCCTGACGGTCTTTGATAAACCTCCTCTGCAACATGAGATTGTTATTTCCCTGGAATCGAGAAAAAACATTACTATTAGGATGGGTTCTAGGAAGGGATCGAGACATTTCCGGGGAAGACCTAAGTCTAAATCCTTGTTTAAAGATGACTTTGATGATCTGGTGGACATCCTATTTCTGATATGGATGACAACGGGACGCTTAGAGCATGCAATCCCTCTGAATTTTCCAAATGACTTCTATTATTTCTCTGAACCTCAGGGGTATGGGTGACCCCACAAAACTTCTGCGCCTAAGGGAGTTGCTAAATTGTTTGTGTCCTACTATTGTTCTTGTTCAAGAAACACTATGTGAGAGAGGTAAAGCTATCAGATGCTTTTTATCCATAAGGCCGGGTTGGCATGTAGTGGTTGTTGATGCTGTGGGGCATGCGGGTGGTATCTTGGCTCTATGGAATCCGTCTAAGGAAAATTTTAAGGCCTATAGTTTCTTTGGTGGCATTATTTTATCTGGAAAGATTCGAGGGATCAAAAATATTGTAAATATTCTCAATCTATATGCTCCATGTAGAAACAGACAGGTATTTTGGAGGCGCATGGAATGTTTTGGTGTTTTTTTTGTTCGTAATATGAATGCTATGGGGGATTTTAATTCCACCCTCAGGGTTTATGAATCTTGGGGTCATCGGGCCCGGGCTGACCCGATGGCGACATATATCAGCGAGATATTGGGAAAGGCTAAGATGGTTGATATTCGTCCTTGCCCAAATATCCCCACATGGACAAATAGAAGGATGGGTGAGGAGTTTATTGGTAAAAGGATTGACAGGGCTATGGTTAAGGAGGATATGGTGGTCTGGATGGGTAATATACGCAGTATTACACATGTATCTAATATTTCGGATCACATGGTCATTATTCTGTCATGGCGTTCTGAGAACAGTCAAAAGGGAGTGCCTTTCAAATTTAATTGTGCCTGGTTACAAGATGATGAATATAATGAAATCATACGGAAACATTGGAAGGATTTTTCTTCCCCTTCAAATAATGTGGGTTGGCCTCGTTTCAATGCAAAGTTACAAAGGATAAAGAATATCACAAAAGAGTGGGAGACCCACAAAAAGATCAGGCTTAGATCAGAGTTAGATGATATATGTAAAGAATTGGGCAACATTTTTTCAAACTTTGAAAATATGGTCCTGGATGAAAAGAACTATTCTCGCATGAACACTTTACAACAAAGGCAGGATAAGATTATGAAGATTGAGGAAATTACATGGAAGCTTAAAAGCAGAATTATGTGGCTAAAAGAAGGTGATTGGAATACCAAGTTCTTCCATAAAAATGCAAATGTGAGAAGAAATCAAAATGAAATTTGGTGTATCCAAAAAAATGATGGCTCCTGTGCTAATACAAATGAGGAGATTATGGAGGAAGCTTTCAGGAATTTTTCGTCTTTTTATAAGATTGATCAGGATATATCTCCTGAAAATCAGGAATGGATCCTTCAATATATTTCTCGGATGTTTGAGGAGGTGGATACCCAGTGTCTTGATTCCCCAATATCAAAGGAGGAGGTTGAGCTAACATTGAAGTCTTTTTCTCATGACAAATCCCATGGCTCGGATGGATGGCCTGCAAATTTTTTCATACACTTTTTTGATATTATGGCGGATGAATTAATAGAGATTATTGAATGGGGGAGGACGAAGGGTCATATTCCTTCCAGCATGAACTCCACATTTCTTGTGCTCATCCCAAAGTCCTCGGATCCAAAGAATTTTTCTGAGTTCAGGCTGATCGTGCTGTGTAATATTGTATATAAGATTACATCCAAAATCATTGCAAATCGGATGAGGTCGACCTTGTCAAAACAAATTTCAAAGGAGCAATATGGTTTCCTGAAAGGTCAATCAATTCACGATGCAATTGTGATTGCACAAGAAGTTATGTATTCAATGCATGCCCACAAGAAGGAGGCCATTATTATGAAAGTATATCTTCATAAAGCTTATGACTTAGTGAATTGGTCATATATTCATATGATGTTGTTGAAGATTGGATTACCTATACACATCATAAGATAGATTATGGCATGCATTTCCTCTGTGGTTTTTGCGGTCCTTATAAATGGAACTCCAACAAAAATTTTGGGTGCTGAGCGGGGGATTCGGCAAGGTTGCGCTTTATCACCCCTCATTTTCATCCTGGTCATGGACGGTTTTAGCAGGCTAATGCAGATGGCAGTCACATCTCAGTGCATATCTGGTTTTGCTTTCTCTAAAGATGTAAGTATCACACATTCTCTTTTTGTTGACGATTTACTAATCTTTTGCAAAATTCTCAGAAACCAATGGTTTTATATCCACTACCTCCTCTGTCGCTTTGGACGGGCCACTGGTCTTTATATGAAAAAAAGATAAATCTTTCCTGATTCATGAACATGGTGACGAAGATGAGATAAAATTTATTGCCAGCTTCATGGGTGTCAATATGAAGAGGGTGGAGGAGGGTTTCACCTATTTGGGATGCAGAATAAAGTCATGTGGGTACAAGATTAAAGTGTGGAAGTGGATGCTAGAGCGAATTACAGACAAAATAAGCAGATGGACTCATCGCTGGCTCTCCTTTGGGGGCAGAGTGGTTATGATTCAAGCAGTTATGATACAGTTGACTGTTTTTTGGGGACATCTATTCTATTTCCCTGAGCATATTATCCTCAAATTCAATCAATTGTTGGCTAAGTTTTTATGGGGCGGGGTGGGGATGGAAAATAAAATTCATCTATGCAAGTTTGAATTATTATGTTTACCCAAAAAATGTGCAGGGTGGGGTCTGCTCAATATTCGCCTTTTCAATACTGCCTTGCTTACCAAATCTTTGTGGAGGGCTTTTACGGGGTCTGATATTTGGAACGTGGTCATTCGTACAAAATATCTACACGGTGATCCACTCTTACAACTTTTTAATGGGTGTTTTGTTCTGCCCAGAAATATTTTGGAGATTTGGCAGGGTTTCAAGAAGATTATGCCTTGTTTTGCAAACAGACTTGTTTGGTGCTTTGGGAATGGTTTAAATATCCCTTTGGTCTCGGCCCGTATTTTTGGTTTGGGCGATAAATCCACACCTCCTATGCGGATTGTACACAGGATTTCGCATCAAAGGATATTTTATTTTCATCAAATTATTCAGCAATGGGCTCACGGGGCTCCCATTCTGAAGTCGGTTGAGTCTCTAGGGTTGTCTGGTAGGGATTCGGAGGATTGGAGACTATACTGTCATATCATCAGAGCGGCAGGTTTGTGTTACAGCAATGATGGTGATACGATCACATGGGATGGTATTATCAAGAAGGGAGCAATAAATGTTCATGACTCATATCTTTATTTAATTTCTCATGCTGTGGGGGATGGCTTTTCTATGGATTTCTGGCCTTTTTGGGGGAAAAATATTCCTCCCAAAATTCTCCTTTTCGGATGGCTGGTTTAGAGAAATAGGATCCTCTCATGGGATATCCTCACACATAGAGGTTTTTAGGAGTCGGGGGTTTGTGTCTTATGCTACAGTGACGCTGAAATATCAAATAACCTCTTCTTTACATGTCCAGTTGTACTTCTCATATGGAGGCTCTTTAGTCAGCACATCATCAATCCCTCTTGGGTTCCTGTGGATTTCATGGAGGCTATGCGTAAATGGGACAACACTAAGGGAAAATTTCAAGCACTGCCTTTTTTTCTCATTTGGGAGGTATGGCTGGCTCGTAACAGGAAGATATTTGAAGGTAAGGCTCTCTCAAATGTACAGATTCATGCTGCTATTATGAAATGGATTGATTTTAGAATGCCCGTGGAGGGTATTGTTGTTGATGAATCTCGCAGAAATAGACCTCATTCTATTGCTCTTCCAACGATCTTTTTTGATGGGGCATGTCAGGAGGGGATGATGGGACGCAGGGCATGGATAAAAATCTCCAACATGGAAAGAATCCAAATTTGTTGGAATGGAGGTCAGGGAAACAATATCCTTGCGGAACTCATGGCACTTTGGGGTGGATTACTTGTAGGATGTAATAGTGGTCTCAAGGAGTTCTTTTATTTATGGTGATTCACGCATTGTCATTGATGTGGTGACAGAAAGGTCTACCTTAACTCAACCTGCTTCTCAGGGTTGGTTGAAGAGGACTAAATGCTTATGGAGAAATATGGATAGGCCTTCTTTGACCCACATCTACAGAGAATTGAATACTAGGGCAGATGGTCTATCAAAGAAGGGGATTGGCATGGTTTTTGGCATCATGCAGGTTCATCATATTAGAAATGGTCATTGTATCTGGGCAGGTGATATTCCTATTCCATAGCATGTTGGGTCATATGGGACATAACTTGAATGTACAGGCGAGGCAGTCCTTTTATGCTTTTCTATTTGCAGGTTTTATGTATTTCTGTGATGACTAATACCTTTGCATAGACGCTGCTATGTTCACACACTGGAGGGATGTATTTTTTGTTTATTTTTTGAAAAAGGGATGTATAGTATAATATGGATGACTTTAAGGTATCCCGGTCTGTCATCATGTTTATTATGCTATATGTAATATCCATGTTTTTTGTTATGGATGATATTATCACTGAAAAGGCTGAGATCTTTATAGCTGGATTTGCCTATGGTTTTGTAATGGGCTGTACTTCGGTATCAGATTTCAAATCTGGATGTATCTTGTTACTCTACGTATTGTTTTTTCTATCATGGAATATACAACGTTTTTTTTTCTTTTGAAAAAAAAGGATGATTGAGTAATTGACCAGATAACAGTAAGGTTTCCTAAATATGTCGAATATTTGGTGCAAGCAATGTGAAATAACCGTCTAAAACGTACTTGTGTTCTCAAGCCAGAAGTTACAGACTTCACTGTGTTTTCTATGCTTATACATATTTTCACTATATTCTCTTTGTTATTAATCCTCCTTTATCATACAAATTTAACCATAACATATCATACATTGTTTTCGCAGAAAACTTATTAAATATTGACTAAGCAATGGTAAAAAATAAGCTGCAATACCTGTTGGAATTTAATTCCAACTGCAGGACGCAGCAGCAGCGCAGAGAATTTTTTGGTTGAATTTACACTCCACTGCGCATTGAAGTCTGTCTGTAAAATTTGCAAATCCAGATTTTGTTTAATGGTCGTAGGCCTGTTTCAGCAAAAGAATTCGGAGTTCAATCCACGCCATCCCTCCTCATAAACTTGTAAAATCTGCAAATCCAGATTTTGGTTAATGGCCGTAGGCCTGTTTCAACAAAAGAATTCGTGGTTCAATCCACACCATCCCTCCTCATAAACTTGCACCATACTGCATTTAAATCCTGTCCTCCGCACCATAAAACAACCCACCAAAGAGTTTGACTTACCGCTGTCTGTGTTTGTTTTGTATTTGAAATTGCCCACGTCATTCGCATGGAACCCACCTTCTCCACATCACCGAGCCGTCGATCAATAGAATGCATATCGCACGAAATGAAGCACAGTCAGCCACCATAAAAATGGATGCGATAAAGATTTATCATAAGCGATTGAATGTGTTTGAAATCCGCCGGGGTCCACCAGCAACCAATAAAAAGCAGAACGCACGGTTTATATGTCCAGTCAGCGGGTGCAAAAATGGATGTGATAAATATCGCTCAACCATTTTGCATAAAGAGTTTTAAAATCTGCGAAACTTGAGTTAAAAGTCAAAAGTTTTTTTTGTTTGTATTAAAAATGTTTGTGGCAGTTTTTTTTATTAACAACTTTTGCATATATATTATATAAGTTCTATATTTTATATATATATATATTTATATATTTATAATATATATTTAAAAGACAGCAAAGTGAAGTGGTAGTTGTAATGCAGTGTGAGCCACTCTGTATTAAAAAAAAATAGTGAGTATTTTAAAAGGACAGTGTGTCTTAAAAAATAAAATAGTGCAGAGAATTGAAGAGCACAGTGTGTGCATTTTTATGGGGACTCTGTATGGAATGAAGAGCCCGAAGGCTGAAAAATGTTGTGTGTGCATTTTAAAACACAGTGATTCTGTATAAAAAAAATACAGTGATTGTGTGTTTTTTTTAAAGAGAGTATTACGACAGTGAGCCATTTTAGAAGACAGAGAGCCAGAAATTAAAAAGTAGTGTGTTTTTTTATTTATTGAAAAGCTAGAACCGTAGTTTTGAGACATTTTATAATAACTTTTCAAAGTTTAATAAAATAGTTATTTTTGTGTCATCTCTGTCCAGAATTTTTACATTAAATCTGTGTTGAAGTTGAAAAATTTTATTTCCTCTATTGTTTGGAATCATTCAGATATTCCAACAATACTGCACTTGTTTTAGAATAGCCACTAATTAACAAGTACATAATCTACACAGTTATTTATATCACAGCAATCAACCTCTGACCTTCTTAAAGGAACCTATATTCTTTAACCACTAAACCAGCATTATAATTCCTTTCATCAATGTTGTGATCTGTGACTCTTCTGGATTGATCAACCGTTTTTTTTTTCAGAAAGAAAAAAACGCTGTATATATTAAAAGAAATATATGACAGTACATGATCATCAATACATTCTCAAACTGTTATTTAAAACAGCGAGAAAACTCCATATACCAAATACATCCAGAATACACTTCTGAAGAGAAGTAATTCGATGTTCATGGCCAGCAACATAACGGGTAGTATAAAAACATACCCACGATCATCCCTATATACAATGAAAAGATCCAGCAGAAAAAATATACAACATCATATTCATGATAATAAGGAAAGTAAAAGATAACTGAAATTGATCAACAGTTACACAAGGTACTTGGATCACAGCAACCGTCTAGTAGGCAGAAGAAACACATCCAAGAAAGGCTGCAACCAAAATTTCTCATAGAAACCCCAATCAGTACTGGATAAACACTAAAAATAATCATTTCAACACTGACTGCAACGAGCTTTAAGAAGGAAGAAAATAGCATACCATCCCTCTAGAAAGCCATCTAGACAGTGTGACTCTGATGTCATGGCAGTCGCCTGCGAGTACTGCGGCGGGGCAATAACCGGTGGCGCTTTTTGAGGGTACCCTGCAACAACCAAGCATGTCTCACCTCATTATCTTTAGTAATTCTTTAGAAATGCACAAAGCTCTCGAAGTAATGGAGTTTCATAGTCGTTAGAAAGAAAACGGACCTTCATCTTTTGGATAGGTGTCTTTTGGATCTGACATGCTTAACTGATGGTTTTTTTCTGCACAATAATTCAGCCAACTCTAATGCAGGATAATTCACTAAAAGAACCACTGGGAGAGGTGAACCGATGGCTGAATGAAAAGAAATTCACCATAAGAACCTGTGTAGAGTCAAGCTGAGGACTTAACGGAGGAAAATTCACCAAAAGAACCTATGCTGAGACTTGAATTGACGACTTGATGAATGGAATTTCACAGAAAAAAGCTTTACCAGGACTTAAACTGACGGATTGCTTTACCAGGACTTAAACTGACGGATTGAAGAATGGAATTCCAGCACAAGAATATGTGCAGAGAGTCCGATCTCATAAATTAAGGAAAGAAAAATCACCAAAAAGAAGCTCTGACAATACTCGAACTGACAGTGAATGAAATTTCACCAAAAGAGCATCCACGGAGACTCATATTGATGACTTAATGAAGGAAACATTAAGAAACGGAGTCTATATGCTAAGAGTCGAACTGAAAAATTGACAAGCCTCTTGCGAAGACAAATTGATTATTAAATGCAGCAAAATTCACCGCAAAAACCTCTGCCAGGACTCAAGGAACTAAAATTTGCCACAATATACTCCATGAGATTCGAACATTTGACTAATTGAAGGGAAATTCACCTAGGAAACACTGCCGAATGGAAATTCACCGCCAGAACTTTTGCGTAGACTGAATGGAAAACTCAATGAAGAAAAGATTCACCGAAAGAACCTCAGCCGACACTTGGCACTGCAAGAACATTTTGTCGAGAATCGAACTGATGACGAATGAAGCTGATGTCGCAGAGGGCTGATTATTGAACTGATGTCGCAGAGGGCTCAGCTGCATTTAAAAAGGCAAAAAAGACTTGAATGAAGTTGAGTAATTTCAAATGAATTGAAATGCTACAGCCACCGGTATTGACTTGATGCTTTGACATGTGTGCTCGTGATTTCTTCAATTATTAATTAGGCCATGTGTACCAAACAAAAGTCGGAAGGGGGAAATAAATCTGTAAAATGATGGGAAACTGTTTCACTAACAAATATTTACCCTGTAAAGGATTTCTATTTGAAAATAACTCTCGTAAACGTCACTCGTGTTATTGTGTATAATTGATTTTGATGTTATACTAAATTGAAAGAATTTCTATTTTTGAATTAAATATAGTTATTAATAAAAACTTCTGCTTTTCTGATTCATCATTTTTAAAAGCCTGTGGCACTAAATAAATTATATATATATGAAGAATGAGATCAGATTAGCCCTGCGAGATGTTGACAACTCTTGAAAATCAAAAGAACAAAATAAAGAATGGAAAGAAGTAAAATAAATCCTGATATAAAAATGAATTAAATTAGCTATTGCATCGGGGTGCAAGGGAACGCCGGATGGAGGAGATGTGAATCATTTTGTGCTATATGAGAGGTAAAATTTGAATTGTGATTTAACAGAAGAAAATATCCAAAGCTGAACAGATAATCATAAATGGTAAGTAGAAATATGATCACCTAAGGTGGAAAGCCTATAGCTATTAATGTCTCGATTCTTTTCACGTTCAAACTATCTATATTGTATACTAAAGAAGCAACCTGAGGCCATGTCACAAACTGACCATTCAAATGGCCTGCACATCCTCATATATGAAGAAGGCAATGAGACTTTGATGTGAAATTCTCGAATTTTCTCTATCTATCCTTGATGTTATGTCTGGGTGGTCGAATTAAGTGTGCTCATTTTGATTTGCAGAAGGCCAAATAGAATGTGCGAACCCAAGCGAACCCATTATCATAAGTTGTTTGCCCATAGAACCTTTAAGTTTGTCTAAGGCGGTAAACTCTACTCGTGTGGTTCATCATGAAGACAAGATGGAGAATCTGATCAAGTAACCTCTTTAAATAGAAAGGATGGCTCCTACTTGCCGTTTGTAAAATAACGGCTAGATTGTCTCAAATAATAAAAGTTAATTTATTTTATTTTAAAAAGGGTAAACCAGATGATCAAGATTTATAATTTAAATTTTAAATATTTATATTTATTTTATTAAAAATAATAATTTTTAATTTAATATTATTAAATTGTAATTTATGTAATTTTATTTGTATTTATTTATTTTTATTTTATTTGTATTTATTTATTTTTTATTTTTTAATTAAGAAATTTTTTTATCTATTTTATTTTTAATTTTATCTTTATTTTATTTTATTTCTATTTATTTATTCATATTTTATTTATTTATTTATTTGTAATCATTTCTTATCATAACATTTAATTATTAAAAATAAAATAAATATATAAATTCAAATGTCTTCATAGTTGTGGTAATGTTGCATCTTATTGTTATTCAATGCATTGGTAACATCTTATTCAACTCTCTTCTAAATAGAAGAAAATCACAAAAATAGAATCTGAAATCACAAAATACAATTTTTCAGAGATATGGACCCCACATTCTGATAACACCATCCTTTCGCACTGTAGTGAAAAGTGAATTTCTTTGTTTGTTGCAGTCTGTCTGTATCATTTAAATGTTCATATTTCATCTCATTTATTGTTTTGTTCACTATCACAAACAATAATAATAATAAATTTGAAAAAAACCGTTTGTTTCGATAGATACGAACAACACAGTGACGTGCTCTCTTCGAGGCCACAAAACGCTTGAAGATATTGGAGAAACATGTCTTTCCCACTATTCGAATTGAGAATTCAGGGTTGAAGGGCAGGTATGATTTCCCTTAAATTTCATAATTCAGCGAAGAAAATCATTCAGTTTCTTCAGGTTTCTGAACAGGTGCAAGAGAAATGGGTTTTCCCAACCATTTTACTTCAGCTGAAATTGAAAGTTGGACAAATGCAAAGTTTAAAAAGGTTAACATTTCGAAGTTGGACAAATGTAATGTTTCTACTTCAAATTATAGCTTGATGGGATGATGTCATCGAAAAGTTGCAATTGTATTTTTAAATATAAATTGAAAAAGTGTTAATCGGAAAGAGTTTCTTTGAATATTGCAAATTGTTTTTTTATTATCAATGATGTGGTATTTTATTATTCATTTAGCATAAGAGATTTATACAAGGATTTCATTTTGAGTTAGATTCTTAAAAGCATTGTTACAATTCAGATATTATTTGGTGTTTGGGTTAGGGGTTTATATTTATGCATAATTGATTTTTATATTAATTTTTTTTTAATATTAATATATTGTTACAATATTATATATTGAATTGCAATAGGTAGATATCTTGTTGAATACTTTAATCTATATATATATATATATATATATTTTTAAGATTATATTTGATGTTTGGGTTAGGGATTTATATTTATGAATAATTTATTTTTATATTAATTTATTTTAATATGTTGTTACACTATTATATAGTGAATTGCAGTATGTAGATATCTCGTTGAATATTTCAATTTATCTTTTTTTTAAGTTATATTTATAGTAGTGGATAGTTAATATTGAGTTAGGTAATTAGCATTGAGTTTGAGCATCATAGTAATGCTTATGTATAGATATAGTTCTAAGTCTTGCTACATTTTATAATGTTCTCTATAATTGTGTATACAATTGTATAAATATATAAATAATGTAGACATGTTTTTAATACTTCAACATGACATGACATTTTAGTTAAAAAGTCTATATTTATAAGTAATTAGGCAAGAGAAATGTCTATTTTCAAATAAGGTTTCTAGAATTTTAATTATTCTATAAGTGTGTCAATTTTGTAATAGGGTTTGCAAAGTTGTAATTTAATTATCAATTAAGGTTTTTAGAATTTTAATTTATTTATGAATAATTATTAGGTACATGGTAGAGATTTACCCTTCACTGAAAATATTCTAGAATATTCATAATAGTAGTCACACATTACAAATTGAGATTTATTTTAAAAGTAATTATATCATGTCCCTTTTTAATTAAATTGATTAATTAAAAAAATATATCATATGAACATGAGTTATGGGTTTTTGGACTTATGGTAAGTAAATTATGGTAATAGTCCATGGTATTATAAAAAAGCTTATTGACATATTAATAATCTCTATAATAATGTGAGAGTGAATTACCCTAATTAAGAATCTTGTTAATTTTTTAATATATATGTATTTAATTCATATATTAATTTTTGTATAGTTAATAATAATCTATTATATTATAAAATAAAATTATAGTCTAGTTAAATTTTTTAAAGATCTGAAATGTATCATAAACAATATAAATATTTTATAAAATATCTAAATATAACATTTAAATTAAAAAATCTATAAATATATAACTCATTCATTTTAAATTAGAATTTTAGATAATTATATATATTAATAAAATTCTACAAATCATTCTTAACGTAGTTTCATTCTAAACACTGCAAATGATACTGTTGATACGGTTATTATTTAGCTTATTTTTACACTCAAAACTGAAAATATAAGTTTTTTTTAGTTTTTTTTTTTGGGTATGATTGTGTAATTAGATGTAATTTATAATGGTGATGAGTTTATCTCAAGTTGACATTTTTTTTTTTAACTGAATATATTTTGGTTACACTATTTTTATTTTAAAAGAGAGGGATTAGAGACATGATACATTTATGTTATACTGAATTGTTAAATGAGTAGGTACAATAAGCAAAATTAACTTTAAAAGAAATAAAATAATTAAAAGTTAAAAAGAAAAATTAATTAATTAATTAATTTTATATTTTCACTTTTGCCTCTAAAAACGATGTATAATTCTTTTACTTTTTAAAAACATTTAAATACAAAACTTAAGTAAAACATTTGAAATATCTATATTAATTAATTTATTTCAATCTCAACTTCTTATATTAAATACCTTTTATACTAAATATATATGCTTAGTCTAACTATTAGTCTAACATTGTAACACCTTTAAAAACCATTGTGACCCTAGATATTTGCAAATTAAACCAATGAAACTTATGATTTTTAAAGGTCTCTATCAGATTTTGAACAAAATTAACCCAAAAACAAATGCTAAAATATTAATGCTAATTTAATGTAAATTATAAATCAAATATTTCAATTTCTATATTACATAAAACATTTCAATTAATTATGCATATATCATATATATTAAAAATAAAAACTAATATATAGTATATAATTATTATAGGTCCATCTTAACTAAAATAAATTTGAAACAATTTTGTGTGTATATTGGGGCTATTTTTCAAATATTATATATTTAGTTAATTTTGTCTAAAACTTTAATAATTTATTGGAATTAGAAATTAAATGGTTTAAACAAAATTATTGAAATATAAATTCTTTTGTGATCATCAATTTTAACATTATGATAACATAAGTTGCACCATCTCCCATTACAAGAATAACTTATAGAACACAGTTTTCAAAATTGTTCCAGGTTTCCGGATGTCTTGAATAATTGCGCTTCTATAACCTGCCATTCATAGCTCAAGAAACTATTTCTCTAGTGGACGAGATCAATGGCCATATATTTCACAGATTTCTTATTTATTTTTTAAATCAGAGTTTGGCAGATTTTTGCTCTTAACCCCAGGAAAAAAAAAATGTATCTTGCTGTGTATGTAAGATTTTTTCTACTGATAGGGCCATCTTATCACTAATGGCTCTTTTTATACTATGTGGATGTGTAGTAAGGTTTTCCAGGGACATCTTATGTGGTAAAACTATGAATTAATAAAGTTATTAAACATGTTTTTATGGTTCAAATTTTAGTCTTTTGATGACCACATCTTTTTCTCACAATGCTATTGCATGATTTTCAATATTCAAATTGGAAAAAGAAATGTTTTAGGTTTTATCACTTTTTTTACTTTAAAATTAAACTTCTAAATGTTGTAACCATTTTTCGAATTTGAGGGAATAAATCTCACATTCATTAACTTTATATCCACTTTGAATGTTTCTTTTTTATTGCGTTGTAATCTCTTTTCTTTTCTGTTCACCTTCTCATTTTCAAAACTCAACTCATGAGTTGGCCTTTGTTCCTTTTTCTTCAATGTCATTAGAGTAACCGAGGCAATGATGTTCTTGTTCAACTTAGACATGTTTATGGTCACACGAGACACATGTAGAGACATATAAGTAATCTAAATCTCTAGATTTAATTGTCTAGCTTTTTTCTTATTGTATCTTAATTCTCTCACATCATTAGACCATATGAATTTGTCTTCCTTCTCTTTACTCCAATTTCTAGGTCCTCGAAAAACAACTCTTCCCCTTTGGGAAAGTCTTTTATTTTATTCTTATGAGCATTCAATTTGAAATGATCCCTTCTATCCTTCAAGAATAATTAACTATAATACCAGTATAATATGTAAATTGTAGCAAACATATTATTGTGATGTATCAAAATAGACCTTTGAATATATATATATATATATATATATATAATCTAGTAAATGCGATTATATTATTTAATTGTAGAAAGGGAAGCAACGTAACATAAAGTGAAGAACGCTTTCAACCAGGGATATTTTGACGCACATATATACCTTGGAGAAACCCATTTGGGATAAAATTTAACAATGGATCAGTGGCTTTAGTCTATGCTTTATTGATTCATTTGTAAGAAGATATTTACATATTAGGATGGCTCTAATGAACAAAGAATAGTGTGCATAAGATTCTAGCTACTACAACATTTCCTTCCTTTTTATTTGCATGCATTCATAAGATCTAATTATTGAACTCTTACCTATGTTCGTTTTCTTTTCTCTATCTCTAACTATTGTCACTATCTCTAAAAAATTAAAAATGAAATCCAAGCTTTGATAAGAATACTCCAAATATGAATATGAATGCAATATTCCTTTAATTTCAAACCCCTTGCCTCTCTATTAAAGGATAATTTATAAGTTGGGTTATCAATGTTTGAACTCTCATTGGGACTCCTTAAATGCCAATTGGTTTGGCTTTACATATTCCAAAGAATTCATTGAACCATACCTAGTGAACATTTGTATTTCATGCAATTGCATCATTTAGCATGAGGGTCAACCAATCACGCCAATATATAGTTGGAGGAAGATCAAGTCAACCAATTGCACTATTTAATCTTATAGATTTTGGGAGGTTAGACTTTGCCACATTAGGAAAAGTTCCATTGGTCTTTATCAAAATTGATTTGAATAAACTTCATTTCAATCACTACAATTTTTGTCATCTTAATGAATGTGACCTCCTTCATTTGTGTTAGTGATATTAACCTTCATTTCAGTAAGTGTGATTGATGCTGATTCTAAAGACTACAACCTCCCTTCATGTTAACTTATGCAATTTTCCTTCACTTCAATTTGTCTTATCTACCTTCATTTGCTTCACTTCAACTTATTTGATCTACCTTCATTTGTATAAATCTATTTTCCTTTACCATTACTCCAAAGATATGATTCCCTTCAACACTTGATATCACTTAGATGGTTAAACTACTAAATCAACCTCAGACCAAAAATGTTATCATCCTTCAATGCTCTTTAACTTCAACAACCATGATTTGGTTTGAACCTTGGGCATGACTTCTCTTACTCAACTTTTTTCGAACAAGAAACTAAGCGTCTGCTCATTTTAGAATGAAGGTGGTGACTAAATTTTATTATAAATACTTATGTGTGCCTTGCCATTAATGATCCTTCTTGGATAAGGGGATATATAAAAATCAAAAGACCTTTTCATTTTCGTTTTTATTAATTATTTATTTTTGTTTTTATTAATCATTTTTGTTGTAAAGATTGGGTAAAAGGAAAGGATAAAATGAGAAGATAATTTAAAGAAAAGAAACTATTTAGGGAAATTGTGAATGGAAAATGTTGTAATCATTTTTGTTGTAAAGATTAGGTAAAAAGAAAAGAAAAAATAAAATGAGAAAATATTTTGAAAAGAAAAATTATTTAGAAAAATTGTGAGTAGAAAATATTGTAAGAAGAAAAGAAAAGAAGAAATCAAATTGAAAGAAATTATAAAAAAGAAAGAATATACAAAGAAATTAGAATAAGTAAAAATAGTTGAATAAAATATGAAAAATAAAATAAAATTGAAATATATATATATATATATATATATATATAATTTCAAACTGTTTTTATACTTTAAATATCTTCATATCTCTATAAAATCAAATGTAATTAGTTTTCATAGATATTATAATTATTTTTCATATATATAATAATATATATTTTTTTAAATTAATATTACACCATTTTATTTTTAATATATCAATCTTTTCTATACCATTCTTATAAGATCTTTTTCTTTCATATAATCAAAATATACAACTCTATTGGAAAATGTCTCTAAGAGTAAGGATTGTATGCTTCACGAGAATGAACTAGTTAAAAGGGTGCATTTCTCTTTAACTTTCACTTTCTTACGTGAGTTTATTATAATTTCATTATTTGATTTAAATAATTCTATTATATTAAGGCTTTGATCAAATTTGGTTGGAGAGAGTTCTACCAATTGAATTTCTAAACATGTTCAAATTTATTATTTTTATATAAATATTATATTTTAATATTATAATATATATGGAAAATTGTTTTTATTTTTCATTATTAATATTTAAACTCCTGCACGCGGCTTGGGCGTTGACTTCACATACTTTTATATTCTTCTCAAACCCGCGCATATCTTGGTCAATTTAAAAAATTGACTGATTAATAATCAAAGAGATACCAAGCGCACAAGTCATAGGAACCACAGAGCACCACGTTCATACTAGTGGCTATCGCATTTCAATTCATTTGAACTCCTCAAAGACCTTTTAGCATTTTAAATGCAGCTGAGACCTGTGCGTCATCAGTTCAATACTGACCAGGCTTGGTCTCTGGCGAATTCGTCATAAACTCGATTATTGCCAGATTTTCTTGAAGTGCCGAGTCTCGGCTGAGGTTCTTTTAATCGAATGAGTCTCCGCGAATGTTTTGGCCGTCAATTTTCCAATTCGGCAGAGTTTCCGCAGGTGAATTTTCCTTCCGTTAGTCAAGTGTTCGAGTCTCAGTAGAGCATCTTGTGGCGAATTTTATTTCCTTAAGTCGTCCGTTTTAGTCTCGGTAGAGGTTTTTGTGGTGAATTTTACTGTATTTAATCAACAGTTTCTGTCTTCGCTTAGATACTTGTCAAATTTTCAGGTCGACTCTTAGCATATAGGCTCTGGTGCTTAATTTTCCTTCATTAAGTTATCAATCTGAGTATATGCGGATAATCTTTTGGTGAAATTTCATTCACTTAAGTCATCTTTTGGTCTCTTTGGCGATTTCGTCATCAATTCGGTTCTTCACAAATGTTCTTGCAGTGCCGATTCTTGACTGAGGTTCTTTCGGTGAATCTTTTCTTCATTGAGTTTTTGATTGAGTCTACGCAAAAGTTCTCGCGGTGAATTTTTCATCCCGGCAGTGTCTCTTAGGAGAATTTTCCTTCAATTATTAAGTGTTCGAATCTCATAGAGCATCTTGTGGCAAATTTTAGTTCCTTAAGTCGTCCGTTTTAGTTTTAGTCCCCGCAGAGGTTCTTGCGGTGAATTTTCTTGCATTTAATAATCAATT
The DNA here is from genome assembly GCA_034641835.2 of Pinus albicaulis. NCBI lineage: Eukaryota > Viridiplantae > Streptophyta > Pinopsida > Pinales > Pinaceae > Pinus > Pinus albicaulis. The sequence continues at coordinate 160,690,190 of CM076582.1, read as the reverse complement.
TGTCTCCGCAAGAGGCTTGTCAAATTTCAGGTCGACTCCTATCATATAGACTCTGTTGCTTAATTTTCCTTCATTAATTCATCAATCCGAGTCTCCGTGGATGCCCTTTTGGTGAATTTTATTTCCTTAATTTACGAGATCGGACTCTCCGCACAGATTCTTGTTGTGGAATTCCATTCTTCAAGCCGTCAGTTTAAGTCTCGGTAAAGCTTCTGAAATTCCATTCGTCAAGCCGTCAGTTCAAGTCTCAGCATAGGTTCTTTTGGTGAATTTTCCTCCGTTAAGTCCTCAGCTTGACTGTACACAGGTTCTTGTGGTGAATTTCTTTTCATTCAGCCATCGGTTCCGCTCTCCCGGTGGTTCTTTTAGTGAATTATCCTGCATTAGAGTTGGCTAAATTTGTGCAGAAAAAAGCCACCGGTTAAGCACGTCAGATCCAAAAGACACCTATCCAAAAGATGAAGGTGCGTGCTCTTTCTAACAACTATGAATCTCGATTACTTCGAGACCTTTGAGCATTTCTAAAGAATTACTAAAGATAATGAGGTGAGACATGCTTGGGGCTTGTCGTTTCCAGGCAACGTTTTGGTCCAGAATCCGGCAAAGATTTTTTAAAAATCCGGCAAAGATTTCATCAGAATCATGTTTACAGTTGTTAAACTTAAGTATTTTGAGTGCCCTAAGGAATTTTGGTAGTGCTGAATCTATTTCCAACCTCAAAAATGGATTTCAAACATTGCAAGTACCTGATTTCTTGAATTTAAGTTGCCCAGATTCCGGCAAAAAACTGCCGTCCGGGCTAAAACGTTGCCTGGGTAGACTACTCGCATGATTGGTGGTTGCAAGATAACCTCAAAAAGCGCCACCGGTTGTTGCTCCGCCGCAGTATTCGCCGGTGACTACCATGACATCAGAGTCGCACTGTCTAGCTGGCTTTCTAGAAGGATGGTATGACATTTTCTGTGTAGCTGTCCTTAAGTCGTCCACGACTAAAACGGACGAAATTTTTAGTTATATCAAATATATTAATATATTAATATGGTTGTGCTAATTAATCAGTACAAATAATCAATCTTAATAGATATATTTAGATTTATATATCTAATAATTATTAATATAATTGATAAATATTTATTGGTTTATATTAACCACATTTACATTAGTTAAGTTAATATTATATTAGAAATCGATAGAATATTTTTAGATAGAATATTTTTAATTAAATATTGTTAGTGAAACAATTTGCCTGTCATTTTACACATTTATTTCCCATCATTTATTGCTTCTGACTTTTGTTCGGTGCACACGGCCTGTGTTTACACCTCGTGGTCAATTTAAAAAAATTGACTGATTGTTAATTGAATAGATCACGAGCACACATGTCAGTGCATCAGGTCAATACCGGTGGCTACAGCATTTCAATTCATTTGAAATTCCTCAGCTTCATTCAAGTCTTTTTTGCCTTTTTAAATGCAGTTGAGCCCTATGCGGCATCAATTCAATACTCAGTAGGCTTGGTCTCTTTGGCGATTTCGTCATCAGTTCGATTCTTAACAAATGTTCTGGCAGTGCCGAGTCTCTTTCGGTGAATCTTTTCTTCATTGAGTTTTCCATTCAGTCTACGCAAAATTTCTGGCGGTGAATTTTCCATTCGGGCAGTGTTTGTTAGGTGAATTTCCCTACAATTAGTCAAATGTTCGAATCTCATAGAGTATCTTGTGGCCAAAAGAGCCAATAGTGAATTATCCTGCATTAGAGTTGGCTGAATTATTGTGCAGAAAAAAACAGATCGGTTAAACATGTCAGATCCAAAAGACACCTATCCAAAAGATGAAGGTGCGTTATGAAACTCGATTACTTCGAGACCTTTGTGCATCTCTAAAGAATTACTAAAGATAATGAGGTGAGACATGCTTGATTGTTGCAGGGTACCCTCAAAAGGCGCCACCGGTTGTTGCGCCGCCGCAGTACTCGCAGGCGGCTGCCATGACATCAGAGTCGCACTGTCTAGATGGCTTTCTAGAAGGATGGTATGCTATTTTCTTCCTTCTTAAAGCTCATTGCAGTGAGTGTTGAAATGATTATTTTTAGCGTTTATGCAGTACTGATTGGGGTTTCTATGGGAAATTTTGGTTGCAGCCTTTCTTGGATGTGTTTCTTCTGCCTACTAGACGATTGCTGTGATCCAAGCACTTTGTGTAACTGTTGATCAGTCCAGAAGAGTCAGTGATCACAACATTGATGAATGTAATTATAATGCTGGTTTAGTGGTTAAAGAATATAGGTTCCTTTAAGAAGGTCAGACGTTGATTGCTGTGATCTAAATAACTGCGTAGATTATGTACTTGTTAATTAGGGTCTATTCTAAAACAAGTGCGTAGTGTTGGAATTTCTGAATGATTCCAAACAATAATGTAAAAATTTTGAACAGAGATAGCAAAAAACAACTATTTCATTAAACTTTGAAAAGCTATTACAAAATATTTCGAAACATCAATTCTGACTTTTCAATAACAAAAAAATGCTGTTACACAACACAGCGTTTTAATTTCTCACTCTGTGTCTTCAAAAATGACTCATTGTCATGATACTCTGTTTAAAAAAAACAGAGTCACTGCTTTTGCTTTTTCTATACAGAGTCACTCTCTTTTAAAATGCGCACGCTCAGCATTAATTTTTTTTAAAGACACAGTGGCTCACACTGCATTACAACTACCACTTCACTTTGCTGTCTTTTAAAAATATATATATATAGTCTTTTAAATATATATTATAAATATATAAATATTTATAATATATATTATTATAGGATTTATATAATATATATACTAAAGTTGTTAATAAAAAAAGCTGCCGCAAACATTTTTAATACAAACAAAAAAAAACTTTTAATCCAAGCCTTTAAACTTTATGCAAATGCATTTTTCGCGAATTTTAAAACTCTTTATGTAAAATGGTTGAGCCATATTTATCGGGAGTAGTCTACCCAGGCAACGTTTTAGCCTGGACGGCAGTTTTTTGCCGGAATCCGGGCAACTTAAATTCAAGAAATCAAGTACTTGCAATGTTTGAAATCCATTTTTGAGGTTGGAAATGGATTCAGCACTACCAAAATCCCTTAGGGCACTCAAAATACTTAAGTTTAACAACTGCAAACATGATTCTGATGAAATCTTTGCCGGATTTTTTAAAAATCTTTGCCGGAATCCGGGCTAAAACGTTGCCTGGAAACGACAGCCCCTATTTATCGCATCCATTTTTGTCCCCGCTGACTGGACATGTAAACCATGCGATTGGCTTCTTATTGGTTGCTGGTGGACCCCGGCGGATTTCAAACACATTCAATTGCTTTTGATAAATCTTTATCGCATCCATTTTTATGGTGGCTGACTGTGCTTCATTTCGTGCGATATGCTTTCTATTGGTCGACGGCTCGGTGATGTGAAGAAGGTGGGTTCCATGCGAATGACGTGGCCAATTTCAAATACAAAACAAACACAGACAGCGGTAAGTCAAACTCTTTGGTGGGTTGTTTTATGGCGCAGAGGACAGGGTTTAAATGCAGTATGGTGCAAGTTTATGAGGAGGGATGGCGTGGATTGAATCACGAATTCTTTTGCTGAAACAGGCCTACGGCCAATAACCAAAATCTGGATTTACAGGTTTTACAGAGAGACTTGAATGCGCAGTGGAGTGCGAATTCAACCTCATATAATTATTGTAGTCCATCTTAACTAAAATAAATTTTGGTGGTTAAAATATTTGAAGCTATTTTGTGTGTATATTGGTGTTATTTTTCAAATATTATACATTTTGTTAATTTTGTCTAAATCTTTAATAAATTTTTTAATAATTTATTGGAATGAGAAAAGTAAATGATTTAAACAAAATTATTGAAATATAAATTCTTGTGTGATCATCAATTTCAACATTAGGATAACATAAGTTGAACCATCTCCCATTACAAAAATAACTTACAGAACACAGTTTTCAAAATTGTTCCATGTTTCCCCTACATGTGTTGAATAATTGTGCTTCTATAACCTGCCATTCATAGCTCAAGAAACTATTCTCTAGTGGCCGAGATCAATGGCCATAGATTTTATCTATGGATGAGTAGAAATAGTTCACAAATTTCTTATTTATTTTCTAAATCAGATTTTGGCAGATTTTCGTTCTTAACCAAAAATATAAAAAATAAAAATAATACCCTTTTTATACTATGTGATAAAATTATGAATTAATAAAGTCATTAAACATGTCTCCATGCTCAAATTTAAGTCTTTGACCGACCACATCCATTTCCCACAATGCTATTGCATGATTTTTAATATTCAAATTGGAAAAAGAAATGTTTTAGGTTTTATCACATTTTTTACATTAAAATTAGACTTCTAAATGTTGTAATCATTTTTCGAATTTGAGGGAATAAATCTTACATTCATTAACTTTATCTTCACTTTGAATGTTTCTTTTTTGTTGCGTTGTAATCTCCTTCTCTTTCACCTTTTTATTTTCAAAACTCAACTCATGAGTTAGCCCTTGTTCCTTTTTCTTCAATGTCATTAGAGTAACCAACGCAATGATGGTCTTGTTCAACTTAGACATATTTATGGTCAAACAAGATGGATGTAGAGACATAAAAGTAATCTAAATCTCTAGATTTAATTGTGTAGCTTTTTTCTTATTGTATCTTAATTCTCTCACATCATTAAACCATAGGAATTTGTCTTCCTTCCCTTTACTCCAATCTTTAGGTCCTCGAAAAACAACTCTTCCCCTTTGGCAAAGTCTTCTATTTTAGTCTTATGAGCATTCAATTTGAAATGATCCCTTCTATCTTTCAAGAAGTTAACTATAATACAATTATAATCTGTAAATTGTTGAAAACATACTATTGTGACCTTTGAATATATATATATATATATATATATATATATATATATATATTTAATACAATCTAGTAAATTTGATTATATTATTTAATTGTAGAAAGGAAAGCAACATAACATAAAATGAAGAACACTTTCAACCATGGATATTTTGACGCACAGATATACCTCAGAGAAACCCACTTGGGAAAAAATTTAGCAATGGATCAGTGGCTTTAGTCTATGCTTTATTGATTCATTTGTAAGAATATATTTACATATTAGGATGGTTCTAATGAATAAAGAATAATGTGCATAAGATTCTAGCTACTACAACATTTTCTTCCTTTTTATTTGCATGCATTCTTCATCCAGAATAAGATCTAATTATTGTACTCTTACCTATATTCGTTCTCATAACTATTGTCACTATCTCTAAAAATTCAAAATGGAATTCAAGCTTTGATAAGAATACTCTAAATATGAATATGAATACAATATTCCTTTAATTTCAAACCCCTTACCTCTCTATTAAAGGATAATTTATAAGTTGGGTTATCAATGTTTGAACTCTCATTGGGACTCCTTAAATGCCAATTGGTTTAGCTTTACAATTTCAAAGAATTCATTGAACCATACCTAGTGAACATTTGTATTTCATGCAATTGCATCATTTAGCATGAGGGTCAACCAATCACACCAATATATAGTTGGAGGAAGATCAAGTCAACCAATTACATTATTATAAATTAGATAATCTTATAGATTTTGGAAGGTTAGACTTTGCCACATTAGGAAAACTTTCGTTGGATAGTTAAAAAATATTAAAAAAAAGGAAAAAAGATTGAATATATATATGTTTCAAGTTGTTTTTATACTTTAAATATCTTCACATGTCTGTTTTAGTTTTTCTATGCTTAAAAATAAAATGTAATTGGTTTTTAGACTTTGCCACATTAGGAAAACTTTCGTTGGATAGTTAAAAAATATTAAAAAAAAGGAAAAAAGATTGAATATATATATGTTTCAAGTTGTTTTTATACTTTAAATATATATGTAATTGGTTTTCATATATATATATATATATATATATATATATATTAATATTTGTTTTTAAAATTAATATTACAACATTTTGTATTTAATTTTAATATATTAAGCTTTTCTATACCATTCTTATAAGATATTTTTCGTTCATATATCAAAGTACCAAATATTTTCTTGGATTTGTAAAAATATACAACTCCATTGGAAAATGTCTCCAGAGTAAGGATTAAGGATTGTTTGCTCCACTAGAATGAACTAGTTAAAGGGGTGCATTTCTCTAAAAGTGAGTTTATTATAATTTCATTATTTGGTTTAAATAATTACATTATACTAAGGCTTTGATCAAATTTGGTTGGAAAGAGTTCTATTAATTGAATTTATAAATATGTTCAAATTTATCATGTTTTTATAAATATTATATTCTAATTTTATGATGATGATGATGATGATGATGGTTAATTTTGGTCTCAGTGGACGTATAATTTTCTTAGTTCTTAATTGTCTAGCTTCTCGTCTTTCTTGGTGAGATTGGTGTTGTAGCTTTCTTTTTCTTCTCTACGGTCTTCCAACTTCCTTTATCTTGCACCTCCTTAATATTTTCTGATTCTTGGGACACTGGTGTCTTATCTTCGAGATCTGGGAGATCTTCTTTGTTGCTAAATGAATATTTCTTTTGCACAGTATTCGAATCCTCATAATTGTTGATGCTTGAGGGGTTGTCGAGTTCGTTTTTGTTGTTGTTGGGCGAGGCTTTCCCACTGCTTGTCTTGAGGGTTGTTTCTTTCTTGCCTGATTTCTTGTGATTTAGAGGTTTCTGGAGAGTATTATTCCTTGATGACAATGTAATGTTTCTTTTATGCTACTTCCCACCATGTAGATCTATGGTGATTCTTTCTAGCAGAATTTTTCTGGGAGAATTTTGGGTATTTTTTGGCTAGATGGCCTGTCTCAAAGCAGGACCGACATCTGAAGAGGACACTTTCATAGTCGAGTTTCTGGTTCCATACATAGTCTTTGCTTGTTAGGATTATTTCAACTGGAAATTCAGCGTTGAAGTCCATTTCTACACAGATGCGTGCATAGGTGGTTTTGACATATTCCTCTGTTTTTAGGCACCTGCAGTAAAATTTCCCAATTGCATTTCCAATGGCTTTAGCAAGGAGAGATTCCAGAGATGCAAAGGTAGGTTTGGAAATCTGACCCAAACTGGTGCTAAGGTTATGACTGTTGTTGAGCGATCGAATGATGGGTTCCATGGCTTCATGAATAGGCCCAAGTTTTCCCAAAACCAAGGGCCGGAATCTAAAATGCATTGTCTGCTTTCAGAGTTTTCAAAATATACTATAAAGAAACCCTTAGCACAGGGGTAGATATTAATTTTATCAGAAATGACAGACTTCCATACCTCCGAGATCCAACTATGGAGAGTTGTCAATCGCGGCCAAAAGCCATTAAACTGGTAGATTAAGGCACTTTCAGAAAACTTCAAGGCCTCATCCAGTGAGGCCTTGACCACCTGCACAGTGGGAGCTGGGGCTTCACTGACAATATGGGTAGGAGCTTGACTCTCAGAGGTGGACGGAACTCGACCGACAATCATCTTCACGAAGTTGGGAACCATACTACACCCAAATGTGAAGAACCAGAGGTCTATAAGGCCGCAGAGCTTGGAAAAAAAAAAATCGTTGCGAACCTTGATATCAGCAAACTGGACCGTAGACCTGGAATGCGAGGGCAAGAAACTACGAAAAAAGGACTTTCATTCTGCGGGTATCGATGTTGGAATCGATCCAGTTTTTTCAGCATCCGAGCCCTAAAGCAAGTGATTCATGAAACCTTAAAGCAGTGTGGATTTTATGTAGTAGTTGAAGTAGAACTGATCTCCTTAATCATACAATTCGAGGGTCTGCGGTGCAATTTTCAGCTGGATCTAAGATTACCAAACCTGGAATGTGAGGGTGAGAAACTGCTGAAAAGGACTTTCGTTCTCCGGGTATCAATGTTGGAACCAGTTTGCCTAGCATCCAAGCCTTCTATTCAAACTTTTTCAAAGCATTCATGGGAGACGATCAAACTGTCAAACTTCAGATCTTCAAACGAATCTAATCAGCTGCAACCCCTGCGTGCAGACTCAAGTAAATTGTTTGGACTGTATTTGCTGATATCAACAAATCGAACCGCAGACCTGGAATGCAAGGTCGAGAAACTGCAGAAAAGGAAAATTGTTTTTATTTTTCAATATTAATATTTTAAAAGAAAAAATAATCCATTCATCCAATTCCAATTATTTTCAACTTTCCAATATTTATATTTTAAAATCAATAAAATACAATATTCTTAACATTTTCTCACTCTTTGATTTATTTTTGTTGCGACTTTTATTTCATGCACATGCGAATTGTAATACATTTATTTAAAAATTAATTAAAATCAATATTCTTAGCATTTTCAAACTATTCGATTTATTTTGCTTCCAAATTTTATAGCCCTGCACGCGGCCTGGGCGTTGAATTAAGATACTTTTATATTCTTCTCAAACCTGCGCATATCGTGGTCAATTTAAAAAAATGACTGATTAATAATTAAAGAGATAACAAGCGCATAAGTCATAGGAACCACAGAGCACCACGTTCATACTAGTGGTCGTTGCATTTCAATTCATTTGAACTCCTCAAACTCCATTCAAGTATTTTTTAGCATTTTTAATGCAAGTGAGACCTGTGCCTCAACAATTCAATACTGACCAGGCTTGGTCTCTAGCGAATTCATCATAAATATTATTATTGCATGATTTTCTTGAAGTGCCGAATCTTGGCTGAGTTTCTTTTAATCGATTAAGTCTTCACTAAAGACTTGGCCGTCAATTTTCCATTTCGGCAGAGTTTCCTTAGGTGAATTTTCCTTCGGTTAGTCACGTGTTCGAGTCTCAGTAGAGCATCTTGTGCCGAATTTTATTTCCTTAAGTCATCCGTTTTAGTCTCTGTTACACAGCAATTTGTCATCGTCCCTACAATTCCCCATCCCACACATTGGAGGGCTCATTCCGTGACCTGTGAGCAGTGACATAACCTGAAAACACTTTCATGGCATTCCCCTAGACATGGACTTTCATTCCCCTGAAGACATCTCCTTGTGAAAAACCCTAAAAATAGCCTTTTCATCCTTGACACGACTAGCCTGTGTTGTACCCGCGCCAATGGGAGAAATTCTTCAAATAGGGCGCGCCAATTGGCGCTCTGTCTCAGAGTCGCACTCGCGCCAGGCTTAATAAAGGGTGTTTTTTAAAAATAAATGGCAGAAGATTGACTTTAACCAACTTCTGAACTAGTCTCTAAATTGAGTTGGGACGTTTGGCTCCGGATTTCCATGTAGAGAAAGTAGTTTGCCACCTCTCATGGAAGCTTCCTTGAGGATAGGGCCAATCCCATGATTGTAGGGATCCCAACTCCTCTTCCACCATCTATATAAGCTTGCCATTTCTCCTTGCAAGCTAATCTCCAAGAGCCTTCATAGCCTAAAGAATGCTGCAAGAGCTTTGATAATCCTCATAGTGCCAAATCTATAGCAAGGAGATTGACGATCGAAGAGAGAGGCTTTTCCCTATTCCCGACAAGCTTTACCGAGACGTATTCCGCTGACGACCCGCCGAAGGAAGGTTCAGCGTCAGAGCCTGGTTGTATTTTCCTTTGTATGAATTAATGATAAGCGACTATTGGTTATGGTTCCACTCGTATTGTTCATTATGATCATGAGTTGTGTCTTCTCTGACTAATACATAATTGCATATATCGGGTTTTACGCTTATGTTTGTTGTGTTTCTTGCGTGTGCAGGTGTTCGATCATGGCAAGCGAAAGGATTGTGATCTGCTGGAGCAAGGGAACGGGAACGTCATCTTCTCTACGAACAACAGCGTTGGACTTGAGGTAGGCCTTCTTCGCAAGTTGGTTTATTGTAATTAGGAACCTGCGCCTTAGCGTGATACGATTGTTGCTAGACCCGATCTGGGCTAGTAGGGATCGCCTCTATCCGCAGAGGGGATTTACCTCCACAAAAAATTGGCGACTCCGCTGGGGAGTTAGATTGTTGTCTGCTTTATAAACTACAAACGGAGCCTGAAGTTAGCCAGATAGCCTTCGAAACGCTCTTGCTCTGCATTAGCGAAGTAGATCAATGCTGCTTCAGTCAATCTCCGGTTTAGTTTATGAACTGAACACTTGGAGTATTGTCTTGTCTTTCGGTCGATTCTTGACTTTGCTTGCTTGATCAGCTCTTTTGGCTGGCTCTTTTCGTGTCTTTGACTTTTGGTTTGAGCTTCAACATCACTGGTCTGCATCTTGGATTGCTCTTTTTTATTTTTTGCATAGAAAACTTGACTGACGTGGTTATTAGCCTGAAAGTTGCGCTAATTGGCGCTAGTTGCCAGTTTACTACCCGCGCCAATCCTATTATGGCGCTAGTTTAAGCCTGACAGTCGTGCCAATGCTGTAAGGTGCTAGGGTTTGCTCTGTTTTGGACAATCTGAGCTTGATCTGTGATTTTGGTTTCATTTATTCGACTGCTTGAGTGTTCTGGGGCCTTGTTTGACTGATTGCGACCTTTATCCTTTGGTTGTTTTCCCTCTTCTATCGATTTTACATTTTAGCCCTAGGGAATCTAGGTGCTATTGTGCATTGAGCCTCCCTTGGGAGTTTGTGGTTTCTGTCGGTTCAGTCAGCTTTGTGATTGCTTCTCTGCATTTGTTTGGTGGTTGTCTATCGTTTTATTGCGTTCTTTGAGTGATTGGCTTCTTCTTCATTCGAATTCCGCCTTGTCTCGTTTTGGGCCTAGATTACATGGTTCATTTGAGTCTTTGGGTGTCTTTTGATTTGAGGGACTTTTTGTCAATTTGAGGTCTGATTGTGTGCTTGCATTGAGTGAAATTTGATTGTTTTTCTCTTTTTCTATCACTTCTCAAGTTTCTTCTTATTAGTTTTCATCTTGTTTAGTGCATTTTGCTCTTAAACATTGAAATACAAAAAAAAAAGTCTCTTTTGCTTTTGATTAGTTAGTGTGAATTAAATCTTTTCGGTGTTATTAGTGAGTAGTAACTTTGAAAGAAAAGATTTTAGTTTCCATTAGCTGCATTAGAGATATCACTGGTTGTTGTCTGATCATTTTGTTATTGTGTGAAAAGCTCTTAACTCTCTCATAATTAGCCTTCATCGAATGAAATGATATACTGTGACATGTAGTGTGCATTTAGGCGATTTTGAGACATAAAACTCGCTAGGGCTTGAAAAATGAAACATAATTGAAGATAAACATTAAAATTTATTCAATTTACACTAAGGCAGCATTGAAACATTAACGAAATATTTAGAGGTCTAGGCTAGAGACGTGTTCCGGCGTCTTTAAACCTAGTAGCTGTCGTTCGCCTCTTGGCTTTAGACAACACTAGTACGGACTTGTGCTCCCCATACCATCGTGTATATAAAGGGAGACCCCACTAGGTTGCTATCCTTTATCCATAGGAAGCTGAGTCTGCCACCCTATACCCGTGATACACCGGACACAACATTCGGGGAGATTGCCTGCACGTACGTGAATTCCTTGGTTGATTTCTCTTTCATTTTGAAACCAAGGTGTATATTGCAGTTCACGGTTATTTGGTACACCCTTTGCCTAGAATTCCTGAGTAGTCATTTCGATCTTTTCTGACTCTTTAAATTTGAAAAGGTCATCAAGCACTTGTCCTTTCACGCTTGTTTCCAATTTGAAAGTGATAGAGTCACCTTTTGCCTATTTCTTGACTCTTAAAATATGAAACGGTAGAGTTTTGTTTCAATGTTTTAAAAATTAACTGCCCACGAAATATTCCTGGTTAAAGTTAGTTTCCTTAGGGTGTTGTTCTGAAGATCTTTTCTGATGGCAACTTTTCCAGAGTTCACCAACCAAGGAATCCCCTCCGATGGGAATCTGGGTCCTTTTCCTCCTTTTGGAAATGTTGGCGCTCCTTATATGGCAACGTTTTCCTTCCTGAGTTAACTGTTGAGTTTCCTGTTTGGTTGTTCTCAACCTCTGTGGTCCCGAACGTCTCGGCTACTGTTCAATCAGCTCCTCCGCTTGAGCAACGTCATGTTGATTCCAAGGTGGACCTCTCCCCTTCTTCGCTTGTTTCTGCGTCCTCCTCTTCTACTTCGCCTAGTGAAAGTCTGGATTCGAGTAACCAGGTGGCTAAGAAGAAGAAGAAGAAGACAAAGAAGAAGAAGTCCAATAAAGGAGAGGCTAGCTCTGCGGCTATTGCGCCTAAGAAGCCTTCCATTGATAAACCTCCCAACCCTCCACGAAAATTCAAGTTCCCTTGCATGTTGTGCACAGGAGACCATCTTCTTCGAGATTGCCCTGGCATTCCCAAGGTGCTCGAAGCATGGTCCAATGGTCATCCGCCGTTGCCTGTGGTTTCCGGGAGTCAGGTTGGGGGCATGTCTTTAGCTAGTGCTGGTAAAAATCTTAAGAAGCAGGGTAAGCTCACCAATCCCTGTAAGTTGTGTGGGGGGCACCATGCCATTCACCTTTGTCCATATATGGATGAATCCAAGCGAGTTTTGGACAACTCAACTGCTTCTGCACTGCGCCTTCCGGCTGGTTACAAGAAGTTGTCTTTGAGTCCTCCACTAGTTGATCCTACGATTGGTCAAGAGTCATCCTTGGTCGATCCTGCTCCCTCAAAAATTCAAATTCAGGAATCCGCTCCTGACCAACCATTGGTCGTGGGATCAGTTGAACTGGCCCCGTCTACGATGCACCAGGTATTTTCCGTGAAGAGTGGATCTCACACCCCTCATGTTCTTCTGGTTTCTTCAGATTCTTCAGATTTGGAGAAAGATTCTCCTATCCCTATATCTCAAGAAGCTGCTTCTCCGCCTCCCGTGATGGAGGTCGTGGAGGATACTCCTCCTGCCTTCGAGATGGAGGTGGTGGAGGATGCTCCTTCTTCTTCCGTAACACCAAGGGAAGACCATCTCGATTCAATGGTAACCCCTCCAAGTAGTTTGGTCGCTTCCTTCGATTGGAGTCTATTTGCAGGATACCGCCTTCTGTCTTATGTGCCTTTTGAGATAACGGTACAAACCTTTGGTTTGGTCGTACCTAACACTGTTATAGATGAAGGCGCGTCTGTTAGTATTCTATCCTCAACTACTTGGCATGTTTTTGGTTCGCCGTCGCTTGTGCCTGTTACGCATAATCTGTTGGCTTTTAATAGAAGAACTAGTCAACCATTAGGGATCCTTCCAAGGTTACCTGTTACTTTGGGAGGTAAAACCATCCATATGGACGTGATGGTTATTCCAGGCCCTTGGATTTCAATCTGCTTTTAGGGTGCGATTACACCTATGCCATGGGAGCACTTGTCTCCTCCCTCTTTCGTGTGGTCTGTTTTCTACATGAAGGACGGATTGTGACCATTGATCAACTTTCGTTATTTGGTCCTGAAGTGGCAGCTGGCCCACCATCATCCCTTCCTGGTTTTTATCCACCCATTGTATCTGCCCCACTGCAGGTCAACTATGTGGCTACCTACCCCGTGCCTGTACTCAGTGATAATGTCGTTATGCATCAAGTGTTGGGGGCATTGGGTCCTGACTTCCAGGATGTTTTCCTTCCATCGGGATTGGAACTCTTGGAAGCGATGACTTCCTGTTCATTATGATGAGGTCGGTCGGAGCATGGTTCTTTTCCTGTGTCAAGCTCCTTAAAAAATGAAACTGGGTCTTCTCGGAGCATGGTTTTTTTCTTGTGTCAAGCTCCTTAAAAAATGAAACCGGGTCTGTCAGAGCATGGTTCCTTTTCTTGTGTCAAGCTCATTAAAAAATGAAACAAGGTGTTCAGAGCATGGTTCTTTCCCTGTGTCAAGCTCCTTAAAAAATGAAACCAGGTCGGTCGGAGCACAGTTCGTTTTCCTGTATCAAGCTCCTTAAAATATGAAACAAGGTTGTTGGAGCAGAGTTCCTTGTCTTGTGCCAAGCTCCTTAAACCATGAAACAAGGTGTCCTGAGGATAGTTCTTTTAATGTGTCAACCTCGTTAAAATAATGAAACACGTTCTTGTTCAATTCGAGTCTTTGATCAGATCTCGTAAAATCCCAGTCGAGTCTTTCTTAGCTCTTGTAACTTGAACCTTCACTCCCTCCATCTGTTTACTCAGGTGCATGGACTGAAGCTTGGGGGGCATGTACCTCAAATTGAGTCACCATGCTGGGGGCATGCTTACTTTTTCAAGCATATTTTGTTTCTGTTTCAAGCTTGTGTAAAAATGAAACCGACTTCAAGCATAGTTTATCTTTGTTTCAAGCTTGTGTAAAAATGAAACCAACTTCAAGCAGAGTTTACTGATTTCAAGCTTGTGTAAAAATGAAACCTTTCCCATTTTACCCCTTGTGATTGTCATTTTATCAGCCTGTTTTTGCTAGATGAGCCTTGGTTTTTTCCCTCCATCGTCACTATCTACTTGGCCGATCATATGCCTTCACTTGGTTGTTTTACCCGATCCTAACGAACCGCTGCGATGAGTGGTCTTGTTAGCCAGCCTCTTAACCTTTACTTGTTCTGAGCAGTTCCACCATTACCAGAACCAGTTGCTACCCTTTATACCACTCGTTCCTCCAGGAGGAGTCAACTTTCAGCTCTTCTCTGACTCTCTAAATATGAAAAGATTTCCGAGCCCCTTGTCGTTTCGATCTCGTTAAAGTGGTTGCGAATCGACATCTACCCAGTATACGTTTACCCCTTTTTCGGGCTGGGATAGATTACTTACGAAAAAAGGAATACCCTAGCCTATCGCGACTAGGAGGTTTCCTCAGACATAGTTTTCTACCCTTTTCGGATCTGAGGAACTATCTACGAAAAGGGACTGATGGAGTTTACTTTTTTGTTGTCTTTTCAAACTCTCTAAACATGAAAAGACGTCGATTTCTTCCTTTGTAAGACTCGTTAAACCCTGATGACATCAGATCTAGTCATAATGACGATATTCGAGTTTCTCCTTCCTAGGGCTCGTTAAATGTACTAGGTTGGGTTTGTTCGAAGGACGAACTTATATGACAAGCATATGGTATCCTCTTCAAGCTTATGTAAAAATAAAGAGGTACTCCCCAACAATGGTGGGGAAAAATGGAACCAGTATCATCGTCGTGTCGGCAGTATGTCGCTCTTGAACATGGCACTTGTATGCATTCGTGTCCGGTTGGGGACATCTCATCTCATTTTCCACTTGCCTCCGTGGGTTTGGGTGATCCCTTTTGACCTCTCATCTGCTCTTTGTCCCGTCATCATGACCTCTGATCTTTTGATGTCAAATACTGCCAAACTCACTGTCGTGCCGCCATATGTTCAAGAGAAGTTGACCTCTGCAAATTTCAACCTTCCTCTGATTCTCATCTGATCTTGATTCACAAAAACATTATACTCCTCTGTCTCATGTCGATGATGTGGGAAACACTATGGCCCACCTTCGATCAAGGTCACTTCCTGTCGACTTCAGCTCATTATCCAGGAAGCTGATCTAGAGACTCCCTTCTGGTACCTTGGAGCCTGCATGCCTCAATGGCTGGTTCTTCGCATTCGACGCAAGGTTTTCATCATTGACCTTCGATCGGATGATTTTGCGGGTGTTCGATGCCAACTCACTGTTCACATGCCATAGATTGTACCTATAGTACCTTGAGAACCATTGTCATTATTGGTGGTACCTCTCGCGTCTGTTAACAGCTTTCATCATTGGCTAGTAATCAGGCGATGTTCTTGCATGTTCGACTTCAGCTCACTTATTCACATGCTTGAACTTGTACTTTGTTCGGGTCGAGATGGAGCGCAAGACCCTGGATTTCGCTTCCGTTTAGAATCCAGTCACATTTTGTAGGATTATTATGATTATTACATGACTCATTCTATCGATGGCCGCGCGACCATACCTGAGTCTATTTATCGATCCTCACTGGATCGCTGTGTCCATACCTTGGATCTGGATTGTTGTATACTCTGTTATGGATGGTTGCGCCCATACCACATATATCATGTATTTGAGATATCAGTTGTACTTCTCTACGCAGGTTTTCTGACGGCGGTGTTTTCAGTTGGGCACATTCTCATAAAGCACTTCACCCCTCTCTCTCGTTCGAGCCTCATGCTTTAGGGGGCATCTGTTACACATAAATTTGTCACCGTCCCTGCAATTCCCCATCCCACACATTGGAGGGCTCATTCCATGACCTGTGAGCAGTGACATAACCTGAAAACACTTTCATGGCATTCCCTTAGACATGGAATTTCATTCCCCTGAAGACATCTCCTTGTGAAAAACCCTAAAAATAGCCTTTTCATTCTTGGCGCGACTAGCATGTGTTGTACCCGCGCCAATGGGGGAAATTCTTCAAAGAGGGCCCGCCAATTGGCGCTCTGTCTCAGAGTCGCACTCGCGCAAGGCTTAATAAAGGGTGTTTTTAAAAAATAAATGGTAGAATATTGACTTTAACCAACTCCTGAACTGGTCTCTAAATTGAGTTGGGACGTTTGGCTCCGGATTTCCATGTAGAGGAAGTAGTTTTCCACCTCTCATGGAAGCTTCCTTGAGGATAGGGCCAATCCCATGATTGTAGGGATCCCAACTCCTCTTCCACCATCTATATAAGCTTGCCATTTCCCTTTGTAAGGTAGTCTCCAAGAGCCTTCATAGCCTAACGAATGCTGCAATAGCCCTCATAGGGCCAAATCTATAGCAAGGAGATTAACGATCGAAGAGAGAGGCTTGTCTGCATCCTTGACAAGCTTTACCAAGACGTATTTCGGTGACAACCCGTCGAAGGAGAATTCAGCAT
Organism: Pinus albicaulis; assembly: GCA_034641835.2. NCBI lineage: Eukaryota > Viridiplantae > Streptophyta > Pinopsida > Pinales > Pinaceae > Pinus > Pinus albicaulis. The sequence continues at coordinate 160,673,419 of CM076582.1, read as the reverse complement.
CAGAGCCAGGTTGTATTTTCCTTTGTATGAATTAATGATAAGCGACTATTGGTTATGGTTCCACTCCTATTGTTCATTATGATCATGAGTTGTGTCTTCTATGACTGATACATAATTGCATATATCGAGTTTTACGCTTGTGTTTGTCGTGTTTCTTGCGTGTGCAGGTGTTCGATCGCGGCGAGCGAGAGGATTGTGATCTGCTGAAGCAAGGAAACGGGAGCGCCATCTTCTCTACGAACAACAGCGTTGGACTTGAGGTAGGCCTTCTTCGCAAGTTGGTTTATTGTAATTAGGAACCTGCGCCTTAGCATGATACAATTGTTGCTAGACCCGATCTGGGCTAGTAGGGATCGCCTCTATCCGCAGAGGGGATTTACCTCCACAATAGTCTCTGTAGAGGTTTTCGTGGTAAATTTTCCTGCATTTAATCATCAGTTTCTGTCTTCGCTTAGATACTTGTCAAATTTTCAGGTCGAATCTTAACATATATGCTCTGGTGCTTAATTTTAATTCATTAAGTCATCAATCTGAGTATATGCGGATAATATTTTGGTAAAATTTCATCACTTAAGTCATATTTTGGTCTCTTTGGCCATTTCGTCATCAATTCGATTCTTGATAAATGTTCTTGCAGTGTCGATTCTCGGCTGAGGTTCTTTCGGTGAATCTTTTCTTCATTGAGTTTTCGATTGAGTCTATGAAAAATTTCTCGCGATGAATTTTCCATTCCGGCAGTGTTTCTTAGGAGAATTTTCCTTCAATTAGTCAAGTGTTTTTTTATGTGAATTTTCTTGCATTTAATAATCAATTTGTCTTCATTAGAGGTGTGTCAATTTTTCAGGTCGACTCTTAGCATATAGACTCTATAACTTAATTTTCCTTCATTAAGTCATCAATCCGAGTCTCCGTGGATTCTCTTTTGGTGAAATTTCATTCATTGTCAGTTCGAGTATTTCAGAGCTTCCTTTTGGTGAATTTTCTTTCCTTAATTTACGAGATCAAACTCTCCACATAGATTCTTGTTGTGGAATTCCATTCTTCAAGCCGTCAGTTTAAGTCTCGGTAAAGCTTCTTTCGGTGAAATTTCATTCATCAAGACGTCAGTTCAAGTCTCAGCATAGGTTATTTTGGTGAATTTTCCTCCATTAAGTCCTCAACTTGACTCTACACAGATTCTTGTGGTGAATTTCTTTTCATTCAACCATTGTTTCTGCTCTCCCAGTGGTTCTTTTAGTGAATTATCTTGCATTAGAGTTGGTTGAATTATTGTGCAGAAAAAAGCCATCGGTTAAGAATGTCAGATCCAAAAGACACCAATCCAAAATATGAAGGTGCATGCTCTTTCTAACAACTATGAATCTCGATTACTTCGAGACCTTTGAGAATTTCTAAAATAATTACTAAAGATAATGAGGTGAGACATGCTAGGTGGTTGCAGGGTACCCTCAAAAAGCACCACCGGTTGTTGCTCCGCTGCAATATTCGCAGGTGACTACCATGACATCAGAGTTACACTATCTAGATGGCTTTTAGAAGGATGGTAGGGGAGGGACGCCATTACTTGGGCGCCCTCCGTTCCACGCCCGCAAACCACGCGGCCAACACATGGATGGTTGTACGACACATGCCATGTAGCTTCCGCCACCTGTTGTGGTTGGTGAGGGACTTTAATTACCCCGTCTTCCGTACGATTAGGGTTTCAAACTACAGGTTATGCAGCATGCATCATTTACCCTGTGCATTTCTATTCGGGGCAGGATGTTGCTCGGAGAGCTCCGCCGGTGGTTGCGCGCTGTGTCGCAAGTGTTGGTGCATGTCCGCCTTCGCTGTTAACCAGATGTTTTCCGTTGCTATTGCTGTTGGGATGGTTTGTTGGTTTGTCATGGTTTCGTTGATGTTGCTCTTGCGCCTTGTTGTGGACCTGTTCGGCTCCCGCGACCACCATAGCTTGCTCCTCCACTGTCAAACTGCCCTCCTCGACTGCTCAATGCTGCGCAGAGTTGTTGACGGCTTCGTCCCCTATGCTGGTTTGCAGAAGTACCATGGTTTTGAAGGTAATTTTTCGTTTTACAGGTTAAGAAGTTGTTTTTCTTGCATTTTCAAGAGATTTTGCCTAATTTATGCTATTTTCTATTGTGTTGCAGGTATTGCCGAACTGTGGCGGGGTCTGGCTATCAGTTGGCTCCTGCATCGATGTTTTCCTCTGTATTTGGTGTGGCGTCTTCACCTCCCGGTAGGAAAATAATTCCTACTAGCCCACTGTTGTGTTTTTCAACACTTGAAAACGTGTGTTTATGAACACTTCTAATCTATTTCGGTTCAATTTAGCTCTTCTTCAGACTGTTTGTTCTTCTTTGAATGGCACTGGTTTTGGCACTATTTTTCTTGTTTGATTTGGCACTAGTTTTAGGGCTATACCAATGTCTTGTTTGTTTTAGGGTTGTATGTTCAACGTGGCTGTAAGAAAATGTTTTAGGGTTGTATTCCTTGCCGGTGGAAACCCTGAGTTGGGGTAGTATTTCCTATGTAGTTTAGGGTTTAAGGTTTGGTTTCTGAAATTACTCCTATCCTTTGCGGCTCTGTGATTATTTGTGGTCATTATGGATTTCTCAATGGTTTTTGTAGCTGAAGGACATATTGGGTACTAAAGGTAAACATTTTTCTTTCTCTGGTGGAGGTCGTGAGCCCATTCTTCATGCTACTGGTGTGTTTGAAGGGATAGCAACAGAAAATCGTGCCCTCTCCTACAATTCTTTACTTCTGTGAGCTTTCTATGATGACCGTGAGCACCGAAGAGACACCGGAAGGTAGACTCTCCCCTGTGCGAGCTCACATTGCTACTATAACTTCATTTTCTGGGACTGTGTGCCAATTCTAGGATAAAATCTGGGTTGTATTGCTGGTGTACAAAGGCTGTGCCTATGTGAAAAAAAGAATTGAAGAGCTGAGCTAAATAACCATTTTCCTATTTGCCTATTTTTTGATAAGAGTGTGTTCTAGTAAATCTAGACTATTTGATTGTTTGTTTTGAGAAATTTCCATTGATTATTTTGAGAAATTATTTGTCATCAAAGCTAGTTGTTGAATTATTTTTTTTCAGTCCATTGTATTTTATTTTTGAATCATCATTTCAATTTTTCATTGAAGCACATTATAAGATAATTTTATTGATAAATAATAAGTTTGATATTTCTGCTACGACATATGGAGGGACTTGTTTTGTGAAATTTTGTACTCGTGTATTGAGAATGAATGCCATGTATCCATGTATACATTGTTTTTTATTATTCAAAAGATTGTCCGGTGTTGTGCAATTTCAATTCAATATCTGCAGGTTTGTTATTTGTCAAGGTAAGGTCAACCATTCAAAGTCTCCATTCTGATTGTAAGATACATATTTGAGACCAAGTTAACTGGAAGAAATTCGTTGAGATGGTTTAGAAGTAAGCAGACAGTTTAGCAGCCTATCACTTCTCACAGTTCCTTGTGTTAATAACATGTAAGTTCTAATGGTTCCGCAAAACATTGTTTGTTGTTTTGCAATTGTGATAGGGTAATGCCAAGTTGTTCAAGTCCATATATTTGGGTTTGGTATTCATCAAAGCAAGGTTCAATGCCCTAAATTTGCAACCTAGAAGTATCGACGAATCTTCAAAACATTGTCTTTTGTTGTTGTGTAACCAACTCCAAAAATAGAAGAAAAGAGATATCAACACCTTAGAAATAAGCCACTTCGAGGGGGAAACCTCGAATACATTACATAAATGAACAATTCTTGGATGATACAATTTACAAAACCTCCTTTCTATATATAGGAGTCCATGGGGCCATAATATAATCCTAGTGGACCATAATGTAATCATGAAATTGTGATAGGGCAATGTCGAGTTTGTCAAGTCAAAGTGAAAACCCCAGCTGTAACAGTAACCCGAGATATCTCAGAGGTAAACAATTCTGTCATTATTACGTGAAAAGAGGCTTAAACATTACGAAATGGAAAAAATTGTTTACGCTCAACCCTTTTCAAAATAAGACACCTAAAAACTATAACAAAACAGTGTTAATAGGCATCGAGGCCAACCTATCAAAGTTATATGACCAAAATAGAGTATAGAACACAATCATTGTTCCTTAGGACTCTCACTGTTAATTCAAGTACATAGGAAAACTGTTAAATTTTACAATTATAATTTATAAACAGATAAAATTTATAACTCCATAGATATATAATTTTTTCGTTTAAAAAAAACCAAAAATAGACTTCTTTTAAAAATGTAGGCCTTTGAAAATAAGAGGTCATATTGAAGGTTTAATGTCCTGGATTTACAATGAGTTTGTGCATGTTCTATTCTTTTGGTTTTTCATTGACAGTCAGTAAGAGTTGCAGTTGTTTTGCTCTGCAAACCCTCCCTTGTAATGAGCTTGGTCCATCAGTGATATCTTTAAATGTTTGTGGAAAGTTAACAAAATGGAAATTCCCTAGACCGATGGGGTTGTGTCAAATGGTTGGTAGTTGGAGTGTTGTTAGTGGACATTTCACTTTAAACTTAGTGGGTAGTGTATACCACCTCTCAATTTTGCAATTGAATAAATCATATTTGCATAAAATTTTATTTATAAAATTTTAACAGCTTACTTTGTGTCACTGTGATATTATACTATGTATAACAAAGAGTTTTTATTTTGATTGTAGAGTGTAATGTGCATTTTATTTGTAACTTAATTTAATGTTATCATACATTTTATGGATTTGCATGTTTTTATGTAGAGCTGATTTATTTGGGTGATTTGTTTTCTAGAAAGAGTTGAGGCCAGAAGTTGTTTTAAATTATATTGTTTTTCTGGTTGTGTACAGTCTCAAATATGTTGGTAATTTGAGTGTTGTTAGTGGACATTTCACTTTAACCTTAGTGGGAAGTGTATACCACCTCTCAATTTAGCAATTGAATAAATCATATTTGCATAAAATTTTATTTATAAAATTTTAACATTTTACTTTGTGTCATTGTGATGTTATACTATGTATAACAAATAGATTTTATTTTGATTGTAGAGTGTAATCTGCATTTTATTTGTAACATAATTTAATGTTATTGATGCAAGGGCATTAGACACTAGCCAGCAATGTAGGAGATTTTTTCGACATGTTGTGGCTAGGAGGGTTCGAAATCATTTGCACTGTAATAGCTAGGTGTCAATACCTCAGCTACCTGTTGCATTTAGATCAATTAGGATTAGTAGAAGTCGGATAGTTAGGTTCAGTCCATCCGTCATGTTCCAGTTATTTGAATAATTGTAATTAGGCTTTTGATTTGCTAAACAGTCCTCGCAGAGGAACCGAACAGACAAATGTTTATGTATATATGTAAACCCCGGATCTCATTAAGGGAGAGAGATTTTCTGCAATAAAATTTGTGTGTTAAGCAATTGCTTCCGGTTGAATGAATTTTAGTTCCTGTTGATTATCAAACTGTCTTGAATTGATGTTTGTGAGGAAATTTGTTTAACTGTGAGGCGGTTGAACTCTGTGCGTATATAATTTTTGAATGGAATTAGCCTCCGCATCCCTCTGCCTACTAGGTCTCTCAATTTGTTCGAACGAGCTCTGTGAATTAAATCCCAACCACAGACGAAGTGTGTGTGTAAAACTGTGGTCGTTGAACTTTGTTTAATGATAGTGGAAATACTGCTAAATAAAGAGATAAATCTGTTTATTGTTAATTAAATCTGAAACCAAGGCCCAACCTAAGTTAACAAATGGAGAGCATAGGAAGGAAGGCGATTAACCCGTGGTCAATCACTGTTCCAAACCCGCGAGCGGATTAGAGAAACCAGACTTCCATATCGCACCGCTTTTGCGGAGATAAGCGGTATTTTCAAATTGGAAGCGATTCCATAGAACAATGGACATGTAGCTAAGGTGGGACCCCGAAAACCGCCTTTTCGCATTGCCATCGCATGTTAACGTTTGACCTCGGAGCCCGTGCGATATTGAGGTAAGCCGTCGATCTAGAGGAAGGCTAATCGAGCGGTGATAGCGTTCAGAAGTTGCAAGAAGGATAACCAAGGCACGGGGCGTGTATTTGATTGGGATATTAATTATAGATGTGGGGCCCGGAGCCAAAGGTTTATTACAAAATCATTTGTTTAAAAAAAAACGTCGAGTATTTATATAAAGTTCGAAGGATTAAACCCTTGGTTATAAGGTTTGGCGGTAGAATATAAAGCCCGAGAGATATGTTTTAATTTTCAAAGGTTGTTGAATATGTTTATTTATTGAATTCCTCGAATTTGATAAATAAAACCGAAGAAGTTGGGGAAGACCACGTGGAGGAGGAGAACAGGATTTTAGCAGGGAAATGATGACAGAGCGACAATAGCAGACCAGCTCTCCTTAGGGGCCGACCTTCAGACTTGTTGCTGTCATTTGTGGTATCAGAGTTGTTGTTTTTAAGTTGTTTTTGCGGAGAATTAACATGGAAATCCGATTTGGTAGAGGTGATGGCAGAAGGAGAAGCAGACCTGTTGCCAATGCAGAAGTGTTGGGAATTTTGCAGAGGTTCGAGGCCAGAATGGATGCCATGGAGCGAAGACAGCTCAGAGATCCTGAAGACATTAGTGAACGTGAATTAGAAGAAGTGGAAGAAAATGTTGAGATTCCTCCTGACATGAGGCTCCTCAGAACTGTTCTGGGGTCTGTAGTTAAGCCCAGGATTGAAGTGTCAAGTTTTGCAGGAGGACTGAATCCAGAGGAACAGGTGGACTGGATTAATGAAATGAACAAGTGCTTTGAATATGAAGAAATGAGCGAGGATAAGAAGGCCAAGTTTGCAGTAACAAAGCTGAAGGGACATGTTGCACTTTGGTGGGATGGAGTGCAGGCAGAAAGGAGGAGTTGGCAAGTAGCCTATCAAGAGCTGGACCAGAATGATGGCTAAGTTAAAAGGTAAATTCTTGCCTAGTGATTATCAGCTAACATTTTTTAGGAAAATGCAGAACCTGAGACAGAGGTTGCTGACAGTAAAGGAATATACAGAAGAATTCTACAGAGTGAGCATAAGAGCTGGGCAATTCCAAGACACACCAGAGAAGACTGCCAGGTATGTGAATGGTCTCAAGCTGGAGATCCAAGATGAGATTGGTCTTATGTCTCCTAAGACAGTTGAATAGGCCTATCAGATGGCCTTGAAAGCAGAAGAGAAACTCTTGAGGAAGCAGTCTGCCAAAGAGAGAGGTACTTTCTGTGGAAAGGGAAGTCAGGGTGGTAGAGGAAAGCCTACTACACCCAAGGATGGAGCTAACAGTAGCTCACCTCAGAATGCATCTGCAGAGGATGATGCAAGAGGTAGAAGGGGTTCTTATAGAGGAAGAGGAGGCAGAGGCAGAGGTAGAGAAGTGAGGTGCTATAGATGCCAGCAAGTGGGACATAAGCACTATGAGTGCCCAGAGAATGTGGGTGCTGGTCCAAGAAATGCTGTTGTTTCCCAGGCTGGAGAAGAGGTAGAAATTGAAGAAGAAATTCTACCAGAAAAGGGAGAGTCCTTGGTGGTTAACAAGGTCCTGTTGAAGCAAACCAAAGAGGTCACTGAGCCTGCACAAAGGAAGACTTTGTTTAGAAGCATATGCAAAGTCCAGGGAAAATGCTGCCAGCTAGTCATTGATAGTGGCAGCACAGACAATCTGGTTTCCACTGAGGTGATAGAGAAGTTGAAGCTAAAGACAAGGGAGCATCCAAATCCCTACAAGGTGTCCTGGCTGCATAAAGGGCACCAACTGATTGTAAAAGAACAGTGTGAGATAGAGCTGCAAATGGGAAAATACAAAGATAAGGTCCTGTGTGATGTAATGCCATGGATGTGTGTCGCATACTGTTGGGTAGACCTTGGAAATTTGACAGAGCAGCGGTGCATGATGGCAAGAAGAACACTTACAAGTTCTTCAAGGATGGGGTACATCATACATTGATACCCATGGAAGAAGGAGAGCCATCAATCAGAGTGATTGATCCAAAGACCTTGTTGCTGAGCGGGAAGGAATATCTGCAGTAGATAGAAGAAGAAGAGGTAAGCTTTGCTTTAGTTTGCAAACCTAAGGTAGTTCTTACTTCTACAAAGATTTCTGATTAGCCAATAGAAATCCAAGAGATGTTAGACAATTATTGTGACATTGTTGTGGATGATTTACCTGATGAGCTGCCACCTGTGAGAAAGATCAGCCATCAGATAGATTTTATCCCTGGTTCAAATCTGCCAAATAAGGCAGCCTACAGAATGAATCCCAAGGAAAATGAGGAAATCAAGAGACAAGTACAGGAATTGGTGGACAAGGGGCTGATTAGAGAAAGTCTGAGTCCATGTGCAGTACCAGCAGTATTGAGCCCAAAGAAAGATGGAGGCTGGAGGATGTGTACTGATTCCAGAGCAATCAATAAGATAACAATCAGGTACAGATTCCCTTTGCCTAGAGTTGAGGATTTAATGGATTGTTTGAGTGGTGCTAAATATTTTTCAAAGATAGATTTGAAGAGTGGATATCATCAGATTAGAATAAGAGAGGGTGATGAGTGGAAAACTGCCTTTAAAACAAATTAAGGACTATATGAATGGATGGTCATGCCTTTTGGGTTGTCAAATGCACCTAGTACTTTTATGAGACTTATGAATGAAGTATTGAAAGAATTCATTGGTAAATTTGTGATAGTGTATCTGGATGATATATTAGTTTTCAGCAAAACTAAAGAAGAACATTTAAGGCATCTTAATTATGTCTTGAAGAAGCTGCACCAAGAGAAACTGTTGATAAACTTAAAGAAATGCTCATTCATGAAGGAAGAGTTGGTGTATTTGGGTTTTGTTGTTTCTGCAGAAGGATTGAAGATGGACCCAGAAAAGGTTAAGGCAATTGTGGAGTGGCCTTCACCCAGAAATGTTTTTGAGGTAAGAAGTTTCCATGGACTTGCCAGTTTTTACAGGAAGTTTATAAGAAACTTTAGTAAGATTAATGCACCCATCATTGAGACAATAAAGATGAGCAGAAAACCATTTAAGTGGACTGTTGAAGCAGAAAGAAACTTTAAAATTTTGAGGCAAAAGATAACTGAAAGGCCTGTTTTGATTCTGCCTGATTTTACTAAACCATTTCAAGTGAAGTGTGATGCCAGTGGGGAGGCCATTGGAGCTGTGCTGAGTCAGGATGATAGGCCTGTAGCCTATTTCAGTGAAAAGCTGAATGACACTAGAAGGAAGTATTCCTCTTATGAGAAGGAATTCTATGCAATTTTTCAGGCATTGGAAAAGTGGAGACGTTATTTGATGTCCAAAGAATTTGTATTATACTCTGATAATCATGCTTTGCAGTACATTGTACAGCAGCCCAAGTTGAATCATAAGCATGCCAAATGGGTTGAATATCTCCAAGGTTTCAACTTTGTTTTGAAACACATTAGTGGCCAAGCAAATAAATTAGCTGATGCTTTGAGTAGAAGGCACATGCTTGTTCAAGAAACTAATTTTGAAGTTGTAGGATTTGATTTTCTCAAAGAACTGTATAAAACAGATCCTGATTTTAAAGAAGTATTTGAGGCATGTTGTAATCCTGTTCTAATAGATAGAAGCTAGAGGCTGGATTATTTCTTGCAGGAGGACTTACTATTCAGAAGAAGCCAACTGTGTGTACCAAAATGTTCCATGAGAGAAAACTTGATTAAGGAGAAGCATAGTGGAGGACTTGCTGGACACTTTGGTACTGATAAAACTTATGAGCAGCTGAGTCACTTCTATTATTGGCCCAAGATGAGAGCAGAAGTGGATAAGTTTGTGAAGAATTGCAAAATCTGTCAGTATGCTAAGGGAAGGAGCCAGAATGTCGGATTGTACACTCCCTTGCCTATTCCAGACAGGCCTTGGGACATGGTGAGTATGGATTTTGTTTTAGGACTACCCAAGAATCAGAGAGGGAATGATGCAGTCTTTGTTGTAGTGGACAGATTCTCCAAGATGGCACATTTTATTCCATGTTATAAAACTAGTGATGCCACCCATGTTGCTAACTTGTTTTTCAAGGAAGTGGTTAGGTTGCATGGGTTGCCCAAGAGTATTGTTTCAGACAGAGACACCAGATTTGTGGGCCATTTTTGGAGGACACTGTGGAAGAAACTTGGTACCAAACTGAGTTTCAGCTCAGCTTATCATCCTCAGACTGATGGACAAACTGAGGTAGTGAATAGGAGTTTGGGAAATTTGTTGAGAAGTCTTGCAGGAGAGCATCCCAAGCAGTGGGATCATATTTTTCCTCAGGAAGAATATGCATATAATGACTCACCAAACAGAAGCACATGACAGAGCCCATTCCATATTGTCTATGGAATGCACCCCAGAGGAATATCAGAGTTAAGAAACCTGGGAAGGGTAGAGCTAAGGAGCGCAGATGGTGAAGAATTTTCTTCAGATATCCAAACCATACATGAACAAGTGAAAAAGCAACTACAAGGCAGCAGCATCAAATACAAAGGCAGAGCAGACTTGAGCAGAAAAGAAGTCCATTTTGAAGTAGGAGATTTGGTTTTGGCACACTTGAGAAAGGAGAGATTCCCAAGGAAGCAGTATAATAAACTGAAGTTCAAAAAGATTGGGCCATGCAAGATACTTAGAAAGTTTTCTGCCAATGCTTATGAGATTGAATTACCTCCTGATGTTGAAATATCTCCCATTTTTAATGTTGCAGATTTGTACAAGTATGAAGATGATGGTGCAGAAGAAAGATCAGCAGACAAGGAACAGATTGAGTGGGAAAAACAGCTACCTCCAGCACAACCATTACAGTTAGAGAAGATATTGGACAAAAGAGTGTTCAGGAAGACCAGAGGACAAGAGTACTTTCAGTACTTAATCAAATGGAAGGACAAGTCAGAGGAAGATGCCACTTGGATGACTGAAGGAATGTTGCAGAAGATAGGCAGGTGAGTGGAAGAGCTCATGGACAGGAGCCCATGAAGAAAATCGCCCTCGGGAGTCTGATGCAGGGGCATTAGACACTAGCCAGCAATGTAGGAGGTTTTGTCCACATGTTGTGGCTAGGAGGGTTCGAAATAATTTGCACTGTAATATCTAGGTGTCAATACCTCAGTTGCCTGTTGCATTTAGATCAGTTAGGATTAGTAGAAGTCAAATAGTTAGGTTCAGTCCATCTGTCATGTTCCAGTTATTTGAATAATTGTAATTAGGCTTTTGATTTGCTAAACGGTCCTCGCAGAGGAACCGAAGAGACAAATGTTTATGTATATATGTAAACCCCCAGATCTCATTGAGGGAGAGAGATTTTCTGCAATAAAATTTGTGTGTTAAGCAATTGCTTCCGGTTGAATGAATTTCAATTCCTGTTGATTATCAAACTGTCTTAAATTGATGTTTGTGAGGAAATTTGTTTAACTATGAGGCGGTTGAACTCTGTGCGTATATAATTTCTGAATGGAACTGTTGTACAACCTCCGCATCCCTCTACCTACTGGTTCTCTCAATTTGTTCGAACGATCTCTGTGAATTAAATCCCAACCGCAGACGAAGTGTGTGTGTAAAACCGTGGTCGTTGAACTCTGTTTAATGATAGTGGAAATCCCGCTAAATAAAGAGATAAATCTGTTTATTGTTAATTAAATCTGGAACCAAGGCCCGACCTGAGTTAACAAATGGAGAGCATGGGAAGGAAGGCGATTAACCCGTGGTCAATCACTGTTCCAAACCCGCGAGTGGATTAGCGAAACCGGACTGCCATATCGCACCGCTTTTGCGGAGATAAGCAGTATTTTCAAATTGGAAGCGATTCCATAGAACAATGGACACGTAGCTAAGGTGGGACCTCGAAACAACCTTTTTGCATTGCCATCGCACATTAACGTTCGACATCGGAGCCTGCGCGATATTGAGGTAAGCCGTCAATCTAGAGGAAGGCTAATCGAGCAATGATCGCGTTCGGAAGTTGCAAGAAGGATAACGAAGGCACGGGGTGTGTATTTGATTGGGCTATTGATTATAGATGTGGGCCCTGGAGCCAAAGGTTTATTACAAAGTCATTTGTTTAAAAAAAAAGCGTCAGGTATTTATATAAAGTTCGAAGGATTAAACCCTTGGTTATAAGGTTTGGCGGTAGAATATAAAGCCCGAGATATATGTTTTAATTTTCAAAGGTTGTTGAATATGTTTATTTATCGAATTCCTCGAATTTGATAAATAAAACCGAAGAAGTTGGGGAAGACCACGTGGAGGAGGAGAACGGGGTTTTAGTAGGGAAATGCTGACAGAGCGACAATAGCAGACCAGCTCTCCTAAGGGGCCGACCTTCAAACTTGTTGCTGTTAGTTATCATATATTTTATGGATTTGCATATTTTTATGTAGAGCTGATTTATTTGGGTTATTTGTTTTCTAGAAAGAGTTGAGGCTAGAAGTTGTTTTATATTATATTGATTTTCTGGTTGTGTACAGTCTCAAATATGGTTGGTAATTGGAGTGTTGTTAGTGGACATTTCACTTTAATCTTAGTAGGTAGTGTATACCACCTCTTAATTTTGTATTTGAATAAAATTTTATTTATAAAATTTTAACAACTTACTTTGTGTCATTGTGATGTTATACTATGTATAACAAATAGTTTTTATTTTGATTGTAGAGTGTAATGTGCATTTTATTTGTAACTTGATTTAATGTTATCATACATTTTATGGATTTTCATGTTTTTATGTAGAGCTGATTTATTTGGGTGATTTGTTTTCTAGAAAGAGTTGAGGCCAGAAGCTGTTTTAAATTATATTGATTTTCTGGTTGTGTACAGTCTCAAATATGGTTGGTAATTGGAGTGTTGTTAGTGGACATTTCACTTTAAACTTAGTGGGTAGTGTATACCACCTCTCAATTTTGCAGTATACAGTATACAAAATTTACAGTATAAAAAAAAATAACACATCTAACAACATTTTCATGTCATTCTGTCAGAATGTAACATTTTAATATACTATAGATGTTCCTTCCTTACAATGCCGCATACAGTATGGAAAAAATCAACCTTCATGTGACAATAAATATATACAACCCATCCAAAATCCACATAATAATGTGGTTACAACCAAAAACATATAACACCCCTATTCTTTATGGACTTGAGAATTTTTAGTGCCAAACCCTGAGTTTCCTGATTGAGCCAAGTAGGTTGGCCTCCCTAAGAAGGGTTGGTTAGGTTGTGGTTAATTTTTGCCATATAATTGAAACCAATTTTTCCCATCCAACCATGGAGGAATTGAGTACCCATACCTCACACTTGCGCTAATTGGAGGTGCGTGATGAGCATACATTGAATTCACACCTCCTTTGGTAGGAATAAGGCAAGTGAGTAAACCCCCATTTTGATAGTGAGGCACTTGAATGTTTATGAGGTCTTGGAATAATGTTGTATTATTTGCAATATTTTCCAATGTGTTGGACATGTCCCTGGTTTCATTCTCATCAACTGTGCTTGCATTTATGACAACCATATCAGTCATCCCTTGTTCCCTTTCAAGCATTTGTTTAGCCTTCCTTGCTTCCTTTTCCTCTCTTGACATTTGTTTTTGTTGCTCCTCCTATTGTTTTACTCTCTCTCTTTCAAGCCTTTCATATGTTCGACGTTGCATTGCAATAGCCCTTGTTGCCTTCTTCTCCTTGGATTGATCCTTTTTTTTTTAAATTCCTGAATTTCCATTTTTTTCTTTTCTGACTCAACTAGGAGTTTTATATAGTCTTCTGAGGTGAGTAACTGTGAACTTCGCCCCAAACGAAGACTATCAGGGGTTACTTGCTTCTTTTTCATTGACACTCTTTCTACTAGTAGCTTTAGGAACCGCCCAAGTAACTTCTCCCCCCCTCCCACCTGCATGTCATTGCTTGGCACTTCAGTATCTGTGGCACTTGATTGAAATATATTTTTTTCTTCATCTGGTGCCTCATTATGTGCTCCATCTTCTTCCATTGATCTATTGTCCACAAAAAAATGAACAATTTCACTGTTCAATTGAGGCAGTTGTGAAGGCATGTTCATGCTTTGTTCATTGGATCTTGAGACATTGTGTTCGTTCAAATTAACCATGGCTTCTGCCAACCATGATGGTGGGTTTACTTGGCTTGGAAATTTCAATTGGTCATTTTCAATGTCATTAACAATATCAAAAATTTCATTTTCAACTACATCTGCATTAATAATATCAACAATTTCATTTTCAACTACATCTGCATTGTCAACTGCATGTTCAAAAATGTCATTAACACTATCAACAGCAAGAGTTCCATCTTCTTGAGTTGGTAGAACAACCTCCATGTTGCTATCAATTTGTTGATGAATATAATGTGTTTCACATACTTGCTCATCATCATCGGCATATAACTGTCCTTGAGAGAAGGAAATTATATTACCAGCTACAACCACATCAGCATATTCATGTACTTCTTCTTGCACTTCATGCTCTTCTTCCTGACCATCCACATAAAAATCTTGGCTACAAGCAGTATCATGCATAAGAGCATCATAATTCAGTGGCCATATTCTTTTCCTTCTAAAGCCAGCCTTGATATTTGATGGCGTCAGAGCCCTTTTAAAAGCCTTACTTGCAAGCTCTGCTAACTCGAATATTTTCACCTCAACCCCTGGATTCTTTGCCATCCATGCAGCACGCTCTAACCTGAAATAGTTTTTGAAAGGGACAAACACATTAACATCAAAGGGTAGCAATCTGTGAGTGGTATGAGCGGGCAATGTTAAAAGGTCAATGCCTAAATTGTTTGCTTCCTCAATTGTTTGTACAACCATGTGGCTTCCATGGTCATCTAATATCAATAGGTGCCTGTTATTAGGTGAGACACCACCTAGCACAGATGCAGCAAAGTGGCAAAGACAATTTAAAAAAATTTCTTTAGTCATCCATGCATGGGGATGTGCAGCCATGCATGCTCCTGGTTCACAGTTTTGTATATAATTTTTCAACTGATTTTTACCTTTGAATAGATAAAATCCTGGGATTGAAGCACCAATTGCATTGACACAACATAAAATGGTTATCCACTCCCTGCTCTTAGGCAAAATCTTTGGCACGTTTCGGCTGCTGCTCTTAGCAATTACCCTCATGCCACAATTCCTTCCTGCCTGTAAACCTGTTTCATCACAGTTCCATATATGGTTTGCTGCATAATAATGTTTTTCGTATGCACTAAAAAGAGTGTCATAGAAATTACATACAAATGCATGGTGCAAATTTAATGCTCTGTCTCTGTCAAGGCCCTCAGTTGTACGCAATACAAGGTATGGATGCCTTTTTTTAAACCCAAACCACCATGATTTACCAGAAAACCCATCTTTGAATGGGTTTGGCCTCCCTTGACAAATTTGAGCAACTGTGGATTTGAGTTGTATTAAATCTATCCCATGTCCCAATTGGGCCATTTCTTTACACCACTCAACCACCTCGGCCTCCTCCTCTTCAGTCATAACTATAACCGGCCCTCTATGTTTGGTGTGAGTGAGCCCATTTATCCAATAATGTATTGATGAGGGAGGAATACTGTGTTTCTTTGCAGATGCCCGAACAAAATATGCATTGAACTCTATGTCGTCAATTGCAGCTAACATTTCTTCTTTTGTCCAACCTCTTATAGCACTGATATTTTTAGTTGAAGTTGCGCCTTGGACTATGGTTGACGGTGGCTCTGTGACTGATGGTGTCATAACATTAGCTTCAGCCACATGGTCATCCTCAACAACATTGCTTGGAGCATTGTTGACATTGAGATCACATGTTCTTTCTTCATCTAATGAAGTGCATCACAGCTGGGCACCCCTGGTCACTCTTCTGCCAATTCTCCTTGTACGAGCTACATAACTCAATCTTGCCATGGATGAAACTGCCTGCAGAATTATTGCATGCATTTAGTTAATAATAATTGAAAAGAATGCTTTCATACAAGCCAAACATCATCTGGTAACATCATATCTTCCCATTTATAACAATTTATAACAGTTTACAATTAGTTTGTGTGTTCATGCCTGAGGATCCTGAATGAATTTCCTTCTGTTACAGTTTTCTTATTTTCTGTCTTGTCATCTTTGATTCCTATGATCAGTTAATGCTCAGCTACTCATGCTCAGATATTTTCCATAGGCTTCTATGCTCAACTACTCATGTTTTGTTTTTGGTTATTTTTTTCCAGCTTCTATGCTCAACAAGTTTTTCCAGTTGTTTTACTTGGCCTACAATTCCTATGATCTGCTAATGCTCAGCTACTCATGCTCAGATATTTTCCATAGGCTTCTATGCTCAGCTACTCATGTTTTGTTTTTGGTTATTTGTTTCCAGCTTCTATGCTCAACAAGTTTTTCCAGGTGTTTTATTTGGCTTACGATTCCTATGATCAGCTAATGCTCAGCTACTCATGCTCAGATATTTTCCACAAGCTTCTATGCTCAGCTACTCATGTTTTGTTTTTGGTTATTTGTTTCTAGCTTCTATGCTCAGTAGGTTTTTCTAGTTTTTTTACTTGGCCTACGAGAATTTGATTGGATTTTTTACACTGAGGGATTTAACCTTTTGGATTAATGAGCTTGAATTGAATTCTAGTCTGGTCTTTGTTTGTCATTTGAAGTCATTTTGTACCCTGAAGCTGAATTGGGTAAGTTCAAATGATTGGATAAGTTCCACTATTACTGCCTTTATATTTTTTGGATACAGAACAATTTGATCATAGTTACTGAATTCATCATTCCTAGCCCTTTACTCGAATCTGAATCATCATAGAATCAGGGAATTACAAATTGTGGCCGAAAATAAGGATTGAGGTGTTGAATTTATGAAATTTATAATATGTTTTAGTTTCAATTCCAATGCTTTCTTATTTACCAAAATAAATTAGCATCTTACATAATAGGTTCACTTAGCATCTTACATAACAAGTTCACTCATAGAAGATCATTATATTGTTTATTTTTTTTCACAACAACGTCAATTCTTCATAAAGCTCATTTTTCTAGGCCAATAATTCGTGTCACTCTACTTTGTGGGAGACATTCAATCTGAGGTGCATTATTTTAGTTTATGTGTCATAAAGTGTAATTGGTTTCTAATAGAATAATTAAGGCTTAATTGAGAAAGATTACTTTTTGTTATTCAAATGAAAAAAAGAGAGTACAATTTACATATGTTTCTTCTCTGCGCTTTGAGCATCTGAATGATCTATAATACTTTTTGCAAGATCAACTCTTGTCAGAGAGATATGTTAAATTCTGTCAGCTTAGAGACTTGTAGCAAATCTGTTTTTGTGACCTACATCAAATCTGTTTTTGTCCTGTCTTGAATATTTTTAGAGACTAACCAAAATTAGATTTCAAAAAGGAATTGAAATATGGGATTTTGATAAAACAAATTGTTCTTAACCGGTAGCATGCATTCAGTAAATTCAGAATGTAGTTTTGTACTCTCCTTGTTTTCAATAGCTGTGGGATTGCACTGTCCATTTTTCTATTGAGTGGAGGGGATTAAAATTTAATTTAAATGTTCTAGCTGAATTGAATAGTTTGATTGGACCTAGCAACCCTAAAGTTTCTCTAAGAATGTATGCAAGATCCATCAAAAGAGCTATTTAAGATAACATTTGATTGGACCTAGCAACCGTGAAGTTTCTCTAAGAATGTATGCAGGATTCATCAAAAGAGCTATTTTAGATAACATGTCTACAATCCTATTATATTCTCTGAAAATATGTTGAAAACTTCTAAATGACAAATTCTCTTGTTGAAAAATTCTAAATGAAAAATTCTATGGTCTAGTTTTCCTGTGTGTGTATTAAAAAGTATAATTGGTTTCTAAAGAAGAATGAGCCTTAATTGAGAAAGATTTCTGTCACACTCTACTATATATATATTCTGAAAATATGTTGAAAACTTCTAAATGACAAATTCTCTGGTCTAGTTTTCCCGTGTGTGTATTAAAAAGTCTAATTGGTTTCTAATAGAAGAATGAGCCTTAATTGAGAAATATTTCTGTCACACTCTACTATATATATTCTCTGAAATATGTTGAAAACTTCTAAATGACAAATTCTCTGGTCTAGTTTTCCCGTGTGTGTATTAAAAAGTCTAATTTGTTTCTAATAGAATAACTACAACTAGAACTACCAACAAACTATTACTCATTAGAGACAAAATCCTCTAATTAATGGCATCTTCATCAAACCCTGACATTAATAGCCCTGAACTGAGCTATGGTACAAATACCTTTCGCTCGACTTCATTGGTTTTGATATGAGCCAATGGGTGAAGTTACTGTGGATGGTTTTTTAGGACTATTGGTATTAGGTTCAATTGATTTGGTCTAGAGGTTGAGTGTTATATATTATGCATTACTAGTTTCATTCCCAAACCTCCCCTTGGTCCCCACGTAGAAATTTTTGTTTGCTCACTACACTCATTTCTTGCTCGTCTACACTTTGTATTTACATCATTCAGTGTATTCTATTCAGGGATCCATTTCAAGTTATAGGATCTGGATACTGTCATTTAGGTTTTTTGAATCCTAAGTTAGAAACATAGAAACATAAAAATAAACGTAGAAACATGTTCAAATGTTCAAACATTGATTGAATCAATCTCTCATTGGGATGAATCTGTTTTCAACTATAAAACTCTGGTAGAAAAATAGAAAAAAAATATACAATTTCATGAAAATTACACTGTGAGAAACTGAAATAAAGGCTCAGAAATGAAAATAAAAGTGTAAGAATCAGAAATAAATACTCAGAAATTAAAATAAATTTGCGCTATAATTGAGAAAACTGACCTGATTATACTGTGAAATGTTTTGGGGTGTGTTCTATGCTTGTTTGTCTCCAAGACTGGTGAATAGTTTGAATGTTCAGCAGTGGTTGAACTTCTTTTATAGTTTTTTGCAGTTGAATTTAATTGGTGACAATGATGGACATGGATTGCAATGGCTTAATTTTGCATGTGTGATCAGGATTGAATTTGATGTGATCCAATGGCTGAGAATTTGTTTTTGTTGATCTATGTGCTTTGATCTGTTTTGATCTGTTTTAATGGGAAATCATTTATTGAATTTATTGGGTGGGTGCCATTTATTGTACACAGTGGGTTTAAATGTTGTTATTGGGTGGGTGCCATTTATTGAACACAATGTGTTTAAATGTTGAAAAACACAGCAATTATGGCTGACAAACATTTATTTTTATTATGTGCAAGTATTGATATTTACTTCTCTAACACAGCATCAGGGCTGATCAAATGGGCTGAAGTCACTAGCTTTTTGTACTTGTTGACTTGACCATTTTGGAAGGAAAAATGGTTTTATGAGTTTTTTAGTTGATATGATAGCATTTGTAATCTTGATACTTATTAAACTATTTATGGACAATTGTGGGCTATTTATGGACAATTGTAGCCCAGTCAATGACTTAGGAAATTTTGGACTTAATTTAATATATATTTGCACTTGAAGTTATTTCTTTATGTTTAATTACGGGATGCATATATATCTATTTTTGGTGGGTTGATGGGACCAGTAATATAACAATT
The DNA here is from genome assembly GCA_034641835.2 of Pinus albicaulis. Taxonomy (NCBI): domain Eukaryota; kingdom Viridiplantae; phylum Streptophyta; class Pinopsida; order Pinales; family Pinaceae; genus Pinus; species Pinus albicaulis. Next base: position 160,653,821 of record CM076582.1, on the reverse strand, counting down.
ACTAGTCCCTACACAACATTACACATCTCTCCCGTATGAGATTTTCTTGCCTCATAAAGCTCAAGCTCAAGCTCATTGCATCCAGTATTGAAATGATTGTTTTTAGCGTTTATGCAGTACTGAATGGGGTTTTGATTGGGGTTTCTCTGGGAAATTTTGTTTGCAGCCTTTCTTGGATGTGTTTCTTCTGCCTACTATGGTTGCTGTGATCCAAGCACCTTGTGTAACTGTTGATCAGTCCGGAAGAATCAGAGATCACAACATTGATGAGTGGAATTATAACGTTGTTTTAATGGTTAAAGAATATAAGTTCATTTTAGAAGGTCAGAGGTTGATTGCTGTAATATAAATAACTGTGTAGATTATGTACTTGTTAATTACCGCTGTTCTAAAACAAATGCGGTATTGCAGATTAGTTTTTACCATTCAAGTTTGGAGAAAGGTAAAAATCATAAAGAATTGAGTCAATATATAATAAGTTTTCAGCAAAGACAATGTATGATATGTTATGGTTAAATGTGTATGATAAAGGAGGATTAATTACTAAGAGAATATTATTAGTGAAAAAAAGTACAAGCATAGACAACATAGTCAAGTTTGTAGCTTCTGGCCGCTTGAGAACACAGTACGTTATAGGCCGTTATTTCCCACTGCTTGCACCAAATACTCGACATATTTGGAAAACCAACTGTTATTTTTTTAATTACTCACTAATCTTATTAAATAAGATAAATAAAAAAGAAAATAAAAAAGAAGACAACAATGCATAGAATATCGACAATCGATCATAAAAAATGTAAAAGGTAGTTTCATTCTAACTACTACTTTCAAACATATTATCATATGATACTGCCATTATTTAGTTTATTTGGATTATTTTCACAATCAGAAAGTGCAAATTATATAAGTTTTTTTTTTCTTTTAAATGATTTAACACACTGTATACAGAATATGCAGAATACAGAGGTGCATTTTATAATGGAGTTGTGTAATTTCTTAAATATTTTTGTAGGTTCTAGAGTTAACATTTATTTAAAAAAAAAATTTATTATTTTTATTTAAAAAAAAAAAGAGATGAGAGGTATTATACATTTTTCTTATATTGGGTTGTAGAATGCTCTTGCACAATAAGTTAATCAACTTTAAAAAATGATTAAAAGTTAAAAAATAAATAAATAAAACTATTTTATATTTTCACTTTTGAGTGTGAGGAACATGTATAATTCTTATACTTTTAAAAATATTTGAATACAAAACTTAAATAAAGTATTTGAAATTTCTATATTAATTATTTTATTTTAATTTCAACAAATAGTCTAACTATTAGACCAAATTCTTTTTGGTCGAAATCTGGCAATATAATTTCTAGGGAGATTGTAATTTATTGTTATTTAAATACATTTTTGAATGCATAAATTATTCAATACCTGAAAAACCCATGTGACACTAGATATTTGAAAATTAAACAATTTAAACTTATGGTTTCTAAAAATCTATATCAGATTTTGAACAAAATTGACCCAAAAATAAATGTTAGGAAAGAGTCATTTCTAACTCCTCTCTCTATATATATTTCAATATTGCCCATAATAATGTTTTTAATAATACATAGCATTTTAAAAATAATAATATTAAATCATAACTAAAATATTTCAATTTCTATATTAAATAAAATAATTCAATGTTAACTATCCATATATAATATATATTAAAAAAAAACTAATAGATCATGTATATCTAGTGTAGTTTTATCTTAATATATATATTTAAAAAGAACTAATATATCATATATAATTAGTATAGGTCCATTTTAACTAAAAAAATTTATGGTTAAAATATTTGAAGAAACTATGTTTGTATATTGTGGTTATTTTTCAAATATGTTTTTGGTTAATTTTGTCTAAAACTTTAATAGTTTGTTGGAATTACAAATCTAAATTGTTCAATTTTTTTTCTAAAAATATAAATATTTTTTCAATTGTTACCTCAAAAACACTCAACAACAGTGGCTAGATCCATGATTAAAATATATCTATACTAATAAAAATTAATTATATACCTTCAAATTCTCTTGTGTCCTCTTTATCGATTTCAAGGTTATGATAACATAAGTTGCAACCTCTCCTATTACAAGAATAACTCTCTGGAACAAAGCTTTCAAAATTGTTCCATGTTTCCCCTTGATGTCTTGAATAATTGCGCTTCTATAACCTGCCATTCATAGTGGCTACAAATGCAGCGAGCAGATCCGGTGGCTTGGTTGTGATGTGGGATCCGAGGTGGGCTGATTTCAAAGCTTTCAGTTTCTTCGGGGTATTGTAATGATGGGTTTTATTAGGGGTCAAAAGAGTCAGATACACCTTGTAAACATTTACGTCACTTACTATGAGAGGGGTCCTTTCTGGAAGAGGATGGAGGACAACGAGATATTCAAATTGAGAAATTCACTGCTGGCGGGTGACATGAATTGTTCCCTGGAGTTAGGCGACTGCTGGGATAACCAATGTAGGTTGGATCCACTAGCTGATTACATAGCTGACATGATCAGGGAGGCTCAGTTAACTAACCTAAAAATGGAGGTCCAATGCCCCACATGGTATAATGGCAGAAAGGGTAAGGACTACATTGCAAAGCACATTGATCGATTCCTGGTGAAGGAATCACTGCTACAATAGATGGGTATGAAAAAGTCTTGGGTGGAGGGACTGTTGATCTCAGATCATCGACCAATTGTTTTTAAATGGCAGTTTGAGAAGCACTTGAAGCGATGCCCTTTTAAATTCAACTGTATATGGTTAGAAGACGAGGGGTTCAACTCTCTTGTTATTGATTTTTTAATATTATTATTTTCTTTTGATGATCTGATCGGATAGCCTTTACTTTAGTAGTTGTAAGTATAGATGGGTAATATACATTATGGAATATAAGGCTTAGAAAGACAAGCTTAAATTGTTAATGTTTTGGATGGCTTATAATGCGGTTCGGTGGCCAAAAAACTTGGTTTCCTTCAGGCATGCTGAGGCCACTGAATATACTATATGTTGTAACCTTCTTTTATGAAGAATGAATATAAAGGTACTTCCAATCTTACAAAAAAAAAAAAAATCTTCATTTACAAACACTACAACATCTCCCCCATGCTGGACTCGAGAACACTTCTCGACACAATTAAAATATTTCAATTTTGTTTTTTTAATTGTCCTACTTCCATTAATTCCTATTTCAAAAGATAAAATATTTTTGCCTATTGTATAGGTCTCCCAAAAGGGAAACCAGATCACTGACAGTAGAGATAAAACTTCATTTTTTAGTGCAGACCTAAAATTCTTACTTTATTTATAGTCCAACTGATACAAAAAAACAAATGCATTATGCATTTATACTCACCATCACTATCAAGCATGATAAAGGACATGATTTTTTGGTTGTGAAAACAAGACCCAACTCTAGAACAAAGAAACTAAATAGCATTTGAGTACAAAACAAAAATAAAATATTCAAGAAGCCTAAGCCATCAAAATTCATCAAAGAATGAAGTTGGATCCAAATCCATGACATTAGGATCTAGAGCACGCTTGTTGTCATTTTTCAAGAGCTTTGAAATGCTCCCAAGTCATGCATCCAAGCTAAAAATATAGGTGCATAGGTGCTTATGGGTATGTTGGATGTCATTTAGGAATACACCAATCTTATTTTGGTCATCTTGTTTCTCTTGGAGAACATGACCTAACAACATTTAAATCTTTATGTAAAGTGTAATTGAATGGAAGTATTAGTTGCGACGACCTTAGAAATTCCCTGTGTTCAAGAGCCAATCAACGAATATCTCCAAGATTTGTGAACCCGATTGCACTTGTATGTCTTGGGTGACTCTTGTTTCAAGGTCACAAATTTATTCTTGGATATGAGAAGGATTGGAGAAGTGGACTAATGTTGCAGCAAATTGAGCTTGAATTTCAACTCTATACCTTATTATATGGACCACATCCACCAGATCCCTATTTAGGGCACACACACTAGTGTGAAATAATATTCGATGGAAAGGAAGGTACGACCAAAGAGAAGATACAAACCAATAGGAGTCAAGAGCAAGAGTTATAGGGAGGGACCCACAAAACCAAGACCAAGAAACAAAGCTGAGAATCAACCAACAAGAAAGAGAAAAAGGAGAGAAAGGGAATGAAGGTGAAGGAAGAAACATGCTCAAATAAGAGGCAAAAAACCTTTCCCATCCAGGAAATGACAAGAGACTCCTTATCATGGAACCAGAAGAAATCCCCACCCCCACGAGAATTCCAAGCTCTTGTTACACTGTAGACAAACCAAAATAGACCATAGGGAAACATAGAAACTTGAATGAAAAGTCGGAGGGATGTCGCCTACTTTCAAGAAAATTCAATTGCATGAAGAAATTGTTGGGCTGACATAGAGATATTTTCAAAAATGTTGACTAATTATCTGAGTATACCAAAAAATCGGTGACAAAGTTGGGCTAAGGATGGAGGCTCAAACTAGGAGGTTTTGAACCTTCCCACATTCTCATCACCTTCACCTAGACTTTATTGGTACAAAATCCCACATTCATTCTCCTGACCCTCTTATTTTGTTGATAACCTCTTGCTCACTATTGAAACGTTGTACCCGTTGTAGGCGGGGATTACCACAATAAACCATCTAAATAATATAAAGTCCAAGAAGTGTCTGAATCCATTGCTCTAGTTTGCCATGACTCCCCTTCATTTAAAGCTTGGGGTGATGACATGGTCGCCAATCTGTTTTCATTAAGAGAGGAAGGTCTTCCAACACCCTAATCAGAGTAAAATATTTCAATTTTCATTGTATATATAAAAAATAATGGATAATTTGAAAAAAAATCTTTCAAAGTTACTTGTCTTTGTTAATCCAAAGTTATATGTTAAATTGCACTAAGAGTCACTTTACAACGCAGTAAGGGGACAATGTTGTAGTGTTGTAAATGTTTTTTTTGTAAACATTTACATGTCCGCTCAATTAAAAAGTAATAAAAGTTAAAAAGTAATATAGAGCCCATTATGGGGGGGATTTTGTAGTATCCATAAACTCAATTAATAATAAAAGTTAAAAATAATAAAAATAATAAAATTCAATTTGTTATGTTGTAATTTTTTTCTTATTAATAAAATTATGAATAATTTTAAGATAAAAGAAAATCATAATATACATATCACATTAAAATATATAATATATAACTGAGTAGCTATAAATTAAGATCCATTTTGCCATATAAATTAAAATAATGATTCGGTAACCATATTTAAATTTAATTAATCAACACATAAAAGCTTAATACTTACAATAAACTCACAAGATAAAGATATTATTAATCATAGATCTTAAACGCCACTTTACCATGGATATTATTAACTTGTAAATCGACTTTTTTACAATACCATGGCTTATTAATACCCCATGCCCAAAAACCATAACTCATTTCACAATCAAAATACATTATAAATATTGTATTTTAATTTAATTTTATAACATTTTTTAACTAAAAATATATAATTAATTTTGAAATATGTCTAAGCCCTCTATCCTCATTACTACTAAAAATATTTCTTGGATATTCCATGGAGATTAAATCAAGGTTTTAATAAAATTAAAAAAGAAAATGTTTTTATATAGAGATGTGAAATTTAGATAATATAAATAATATTATTAAGAACTAGCATTGACCATTTTAACTATGGATCTACCAAGCCGTGAGAGGAGTCAAATATTTCCAAATGTAAGCATATTCTCAAATTTTGTACTCAAAGAAGTTTGCATCTTGAAAATTTTGATCTCTCACAACACTGAAGAGATTTCAAATTAAAATAAATTTATGACAATATATGGATATATTGTTATATCATACGAAAATTAGTTCTTCATTTTTTATTCTTAAGATACAAACATTTCTTCAAATTTTATATTTAAAAAAAAATTGCATCTTAAAAAAATTAATCTCTTAATCCAAAATAAATTATATCATGTGGAGGTTGATTCTTATTTTTTATTTTTATTTTTAATGTGTTTCCTCCTTTGTTAAATCCCTTCGATTTAGTGAAACTATTTTTTAATAAGGTGCAATACAAATGTACAATAATTGATTCAAAGAAATTGTCTTTAAAAATTAAGTTCACAACTTCAACCATCCAAATTGGATGACATGACCCATGTCATCGTCACTAGGAAGGACAATAATTATGGTACTAACTATAATATCTTATAATGTATTAAAGTCGATCTATGAAGGTGTTCACGGTGTTCATATATCCATTTCTTCTTTTTAACTAGCACGATTGTAAATTAGTTGATGTAGGATTTGTTTGGAATCTTTTTGAAATCACACTAAGCCATTGAAATGGAGAGACCAGAAAACTTTTCTTTTTGGTCACTATAGAAATTTTTCCACTGATTTATATTTATTTATTTAATCACATGAAACATGAGTGGTATAAAATTGTATTTATTATTTAAAAAACATTGGAAAGTTGGTAAAATCTTATTATTTGTTTCCATTGTATTAAGAGGTGCTCTCTAGTTTAGTATAAAAGAGATGTTGTAAGGTTATGTTATGTAAACATTTTGATTCATGTGGAAAATAATTACTGTAATTAATAATTATTTTTTGATCAATAATTATTAAAACCATAGATAATGCATGATAACAAAGAAAATAAATCATAGTATAGTTTAGTATGAAAGAGATATTGTAAGGTTATGTTATGTAAACATTTTGATCCATGTGGAAAATAATTACGGTAATTAATAATTGTTTTTCTATCAATAGTTATTAAAACCATGGATAATGTATGATAACAAAGAAAATAAATCATAGTATTAAAGTGAGAATCTAACAACGATTTCAATTTTACCATTGTAATTATGATCATTGATTTTGTAAACCATGGTATTTGAAAAGTAACAAGAGGCACGACTCTCGGTGAAAGAGACCGATAAAAAGTATAAACACGGAACTTCACCATGGAGTAAACCATAATTTTTCCCATAATGTAGTCTAATGGTATAATACTCATTTCATATTTGAGTTCCTTTTGTGTTATTTTTTTGCAATATTTCTCTTGCGTGTTGAGTTCGTATTATAATGTTTTTATACAATATCTCTTCTATGCATCAAACATTGTTTTGAAATATTTCTCTTAAGAATTGTGACACATTACTATGTCATTCGGAAAATTTGTTTTATTAAAAAACTTGGATCATAATGACATTAATGTATTAGATCACATGAGAACTCTGCAGCTGGGTGTGCTTGGGCCAGAGTAGTACTGGAATGGGTGACTTGATGGGAAGTTTTAATTTTTTATTCTTGTGTCAATATTTAAGTCTCATTCCTCCAAGAATTTGGATCACATTTTGACACGATCAAATTACATAAAAATAAAAATAAAATAAAATAATAAAATTAATAATTAAATTTGTTAATTATTAATAATTGTTAATTGTTAATAACTGTTAATTATTAAATCAACCTAGATCTAACTTAACTCCAAATATATCAAGCATCCAAAGGGATCAAATCTATGGATATATATGTGAAAATTTCGTTACTCGGAATCCTACTGCAGCAACTGATTAGATTTCTTCTATTTGTTATCAACTAAACAAATTATTTATCGTGTTCTACGGTAAATATCGAAATCAATACGCTATGGCCCTCACAAATAAATACTGTGGAAAACAAACACAACGCAGGAATTATAGAAACACACATACAATTAACTCAGTTATTTTTGGACAAAGTCCCTGAAAAAACCCAATGTGGGAAAACCGGTGCAACAACTGAGGGTTTGTATATTAACAAGTACTAAATTCAGAATATGACTCTATTATTTCCCAAGCTGGCAAATCATACAGAAACATACTGACAAATGAACATAGTGAGTAAAATCTCACTGTCACTAGTGATTCAGAACTGACCTTAGCTCTAGAGGAGTTGCTCTGCTCTGCATTTGTGCAGTCACTGTGTTAACCTACGTAGTTCTGCATCACACGATTGGGAACAACCTTCTCCTCTCCTTTGATCTTCTAATGTTTGGAAACTAGACCCTCCTGGCCTCTGAGAACTCTCTCTGACTTCTGATATTGAATCACCTCTGCCTCCTAGAAAAATTATGGATCTCCTCTAAAGCACCGCGTAGCCTCTATGTGGCATCTGCACTTCCTCTCTATGGCACTCAATGCCTCTCTGCTATGCACTCACTGGATCTGGAAAAACTTCCTTTGGCCTTCCTATCCCTGCCCCTTTCTCACTGCAACGAGCTCGTTGTCTCTCTCTCCAACAACTCAACACTGCTACTCAGGAAATTGATCTGCTAGTGTGTTCGATCTCTATAGGTGTGTTCTCTAAGTGCCCATCGATTTCCTTCGTATAATCTCTTGTTGAGACATCAACGACCGCGATTAAAACTTAATTGATGGCTAAGATTAACTAGGACTCGATCTGCGCATATTTCTAGAAGATTCGCATCTAACTTATTTAATACCTTTTAATTAATCATATTTCCTAAGTTTAGACTTAGGAAGTATTAAAAATTGATTAATATTTTTAATTAAGCCATCTCTAGGTGGAATTTTCCCGGACTATTTATGGGTCTTGGAGAATAAATGTTTCTTAGGCTCTCTGCAAAATCTCAAGGCTAGAGCACATCGAATGCTACAAAAATCAACAATATAAACATTTCCATAAGTTTTTCACTAAAAAAAAAGATTTGCACCTTGAGAGATTTGATCCTTCTCAACACCTGATAAATATGGTTTTAAGATGGATCTAAGATGGTATGTAATCCAATTTTTTGTAGTTATGGAAGAAAATAAAAATATATAAATTGGACAACCTGGAACAAACTTTAAAAGGAATAACCCTAAAAAGAGAGACCATTAAGAAACATAAATGATTTAATTGAAAGAAGTATTTTACACTCAACTTACTTGATTTGAAATAGTGTAAAAGTTTACGGTGATTCAAAATTTCAATACATAATAATCCTTCACAAGAAAAATTAAGTATAAGATATTTCTTTTACTTGTATATGCTTAATAAAGGATCAAATGCATTATATACAATACTCCTAGAAGTATGCCTAGTGGATAAGAATTTATGCAAAATCAAGTGGTTATCAATTTATTTAGTTTATTACATGACTTGATTTTGAGACCATAAATTACAAGTAATGAAGCCTTTAAAAGGCTTAAGGTTACTCCAATGTAACTTTCCAAGAGTTTGAGAGAAATGTTCACTTGGCCAACTTGGATGGGTTTGGCCAAGGACATTAATATATCTATTGATGTTCATTTTCCCTAGGTTGGTTATTCCAAGTTACATCTTGTATGCATTATTTATGTTTTTGTTGTTAATGTTGGTTAATTTTTTTTTTTAGTTTTTAACATGATATCAAAGCCAAGTTGGCCTAGACTATCTAGCGAAAGTGATTTGGGTGTTTTGTAATCTATCATAGAGGTGGATTTAATATGGTTGTGATGTGCAGTGTTGATATGTTATGCTCTTAAATATTAGAGTGATGTACGGTTTATATGATTATGAATGTTTGGCAATGACCCATTTGGTGTGTGTGATTTATATATTGGTTGTTGACAATGACCACATTAAATATACAAATATGATCTGATTAATTTCTATTTTATAACAACCTTGGTGAAAATTCCATGTCTAAAAGTTAATAAAGGAAAAAATAATCATCACGATTGATGGGACACTTATTCCAAGTTGAATATTGGGTAAAAACATCCTAGTGGGTGTTCATTTCAATTATTATAGCTAAGGAAATAGAGAAAGGCTTTGGAAAGAAAAAATGGCATTTTTAACACATTTATTTATGAAAATAATGGAAATTAGGAGAAAAGGGAGGTGAAAGGTCACGGGTTTCATGTGAGGAGGAAAATGAAGGAAAATAATGGAAAATGAAGAAAATAGAGGCCTCATTAATAAAAAGGCTTATGAGGATCATTTGGTACCTTTTTTCAATTCATTTTTGTAGATATCTCATTATTCTCTCTCTCTTTCACTCTTAGACACTTAGAGTTTTCTTGGAGAACTTTGGCATTGGATCAAGAAAGGTAAAGGAGGAAAGAGGAACGAAGGAGAAAGCAAGGAAGAGAAAGATCAAGTAGCTACATCAATATTCTTTGCAAACATTGATTTGCATGTTTGATTTCCTTGATATATTTGGCATGCATGGTATTGCATCTGGTTCTTTTATGTGATGGCATGGGTTTTTCCAGGTGTGACATTGTTTTTATCCTATCCTTTCCATTTCTGGATAGCCTTGAGGTGATGGGTTCCCATGTTTGGTTGAGATGGATTGCCGGATGGATTTAAAGTTGAGTGAGGTGGATCTACAAAATGGAAAACACATGGCTTAATGATCCCTGGATCATACTATGGATTACGGTAAAGCCAATGGCCTAGTGACCCCTGAACCGGACTATGGGTTGTGGTAAAGCCAGTATTATGTGCCTCAGTGAGCCTAGGAATCCTTGTCGATGAATGGTGGGATATACGGTAAAGCCAAGAAGTGGATACTTCTATTATGCCTTGTAGTCCCATGATGGTATGTACGGTAAAGCTTAGAGAGTGTGTCTTGGTGTAGGGCCTAGTGATACCTGGATCAAAGTGTGGATTATGGTAAAGCCTGAGAGACTAGTATGCAGTAAAATTCCTCACTGTGTAGGTGGAGAGCTCCAATAGCATCTCTGCTTATTTGGTTCCTTTTAGTTGGTTATGAGTCCCACATTCATGCTTGGAATATGACACGGGGGTGATTGGATGAAAAGAGATTTGGCTCAGCCAATATATGTTCGGATGGAACGTGGTAGTCCCATCCCCAGTTGGTTTTTAAATTCATTAATAAGAATTTCATTCCTTGGCATTTTATGTGTAAATGTATTAGTTGTATATGTGGATTCTATGGCTATTGTATCCTTGATATTTATGTTTTTATTGTGTTTGTTATATGCATGTATTCTGACAGTGATGATGTATGGCTCTCCTCATGTTTTTATTTGTAAATGAATAAACAATGTATTTGTGACCTAACAGATGATAATGCAATTAATGATGTAAGGGAAAAATGCTTCTTAGTGATTCTCAAATAAGTAGTAGACAAGTATGTTTAGATAGACTATTGAGGTGTTGTTTGAAACCCTCAAACGTATCCTTCCAATGGGGCCAAGTGAATTTAAGAAAGCAAATTCATCTACTTCTGATGGAGACTTGAATAAACCAAAAGATGTAGAGTCTTGGATACTTGGGATGAACAAGTTATTTGAGTTTCATGAGTACACAGATAATATGAAGGCCATAATTTCTATCTTCAGCCTGAAAGGTAAAGTATACATTTGGTGGGATGATATGAAGCCGGTAAGATACATCAGGACAGAGGACTTGAGTTGGCATGAGTTCAAGAGGCTTTTTAGGAAGAAGTACTTCTCAGAAAGGTACTATGATAGTAAGGCCAAATAATTTTATGAGCTAAATATGGGATGAGTGACATACAAGGAGTACACGACTAAGTTCGTTGAGCTATTGAGGTATGTACAATATCTTAAAGATGAGAAAGCTAAAGTTCAATGATTTTTTAGTGGTTTCCCATTAGCATCTATAGATTGGATTGAGTATGGTGAACCTTGGTCACTTGAGGAATTTATTGGGATATTGAAACATTGCTATGAACAATCAAAGTGTAATAATGAATCTCAGCAAGGAAAGTGTAAATGGTAGCCAAAAAGAACAATTCCTCAGAATGCATAAGAGAAAGAAAATGTGGCACCACAAAAGAAGTTGGACCTGCACTAAATAACACCTTAGGAGAGATTTTCCACAAAATAAGGGTAGTAGGCCTCAGATATATAGTGCACAGGAGGCACAGAATGATGGGGATGATGGGAAAAGCATAATGCATCTATGGACAATAGGTAAGCAAGTCACCAAGCATTTATCATTAAGATGGGTTGTAAGATTTGTGATCAAGATATTTCTATTTTGATTGACCCTGGATCTAATTATAGTTATGTTAGTCTTGAATTGGTGGATAAGTGGGGTTTGAATAAATAAATGCATGCAGAATCTTGGTTAGTACAATTGGCTACAGGTACAAAGAAAAGAGTTCACCATTGGGTAAGAGCTTGTGCATTTGAGTTGAATGACATGTCTACATTAGCGCACTCCAACATATTGCCATTAGGATCATATAATATGTTATTGGGTATGGATTGGCTATACCTTCATAGGACCAAGGTGGATTGTTATGAAAAAATCATTGAGTGTTTGGATGACCATGGGGAACCAAGAGTCTTATAGGGAAAGAAAAAATTCACATTATTTAAGATGGTGATAGCTATGCAAGCCAAGCGTAGTCACAGGAAAGGGTGTGTGTTGTTCGTAGTACATATTTCTAGTGACAAAGATAAGGAACTTGAAGATGAAAGTGTTTTGAGCAGATACCCAGTTCTACAGTAGTTTTAGGATGTATTTCTTGTAGATATTTCAGAGTTTCCACCTCACAGGAAAGTATACTTTTCTATTGACTTGGTACCAGGGGCAATTCCAACATCAAAACCACCTTACAGGATGAGCACACCTGAGTTGGTAGAGTTAAAGTTGCAGCTCAAAGAGATGCTTGAAAAAGGATACATTGGCTAAGTGTATTTCCATGGGGCACACTGATATTGTTTGTAAGAAAGAAGGATGGTACTCTCAGACTATGAATTGACTACAGGAAGTTGAACAAAGTGACTATCAAGAATAGGTACCCATTATCGAGGATCGATATTTTTTTTATCAGTTGAAGGGAGCAGCATTGTTCTCTAAGATTGACTTGAGATTAGGATATCATCATGTATGCATCAAAGAAGAGGACATATGCAAGACCGCATTTAGAACCAGGTATGGGAATTATGAGTTTGTTGTAGTTCCATTCGGTTTGACTAATTCTCCAACTACATTTGTGTGCTTGATGAACAACATGTTGCCACCTTATCTGGAAAAGTTCTTTATTGTATTCATTGATGATATACTGGTATATTCTAAAAATGAGGAAGAATATGACAAACATTTAGTAGGAGTGTTGAGATTGATAAGAGAGCATTAGTTGTATCCTAAGCTTACCAAATGTAGTTTATTTCAAATTGAGGTACATTACTTGGGACATGTTGTTTCCAAGGAGGGCATCACAATAGATCCATAAAAGATAAGAGCTATCATGGAGTGGGAAGCTCCTAGAAATGTAGATGAGGTGAGATACTTCATCGAGTTGGAGGGTTATTACAAGAGGTTCATCAGGAACTTCTCACAAATTTCTTATCATATTACATCATTGTAGAGGAAAGCTAAGAAGTTTGAATGGACAGAGGAGTGTGAGGCCATTTTTTAGCAGTTTAAGCAGTTGTTGACACATGATCCAATGTTAAATATTGAATATCCAGATAGAGAGTTTGTAGTATGTATAGATGCCTGCAAAAGAGGACTTGGTGGAGTCCTTATGCAGGAAGGACAGGTGGTATGTTATGAGTCATGAAAACTAAATGAGCACGAGCAGAACTATCCGACACATGATCTTGAGCTAGTAGTGATCATACTTCATGCACTAAATATGTGGAGGCACTATCTTCTTGGTAGGAGGTTTGTACTAATGAGTGACCACAGTGAATTGAGATACTTGTTTGACCAGCCAAATTTGAATGTTAGGAAAGCTAGATGGTTGGCCACGATCATTGAGTTTGACTTCGAGATTGGGTACATCAAAAGGAAGGAGAACGGGGTCACAAATGCTCTTAGCATGCGGATACAGGTAAAACACATAGTAGTTATGATCTCCTATGGGAAATATTTATAAGATAGGATCTTGCAAGTGGGTTGGCAAGATGACAGGTATATGGATATTATGCACACGTTGAAACAGAGTATAGGTATAGGTACATGTAGTGGTACAAGTACAGGTAGTGGTACAGGTATAAGTACAAGTACAGGTATAGGTGTAGGTGTACATTATGTGGAATATCATCTCACGGTAGATGAATTGGTCAAGTTTAGAGACACGATATATGTGTCGAACATCAGTGAGCTCAAGAAGGTAATATTGAGGGAGTTTCATGTGAAACCATATTTAGGTCACCCAGGCTATCATAATACATTGACTAAAATGAAGCGGTTCTATTATTGTTGAATCTAAAGAAGGATGTTGCTGAGTTTGTGGTCAGATTTTTGGATTGTCAATAGGTAAAGGGAAAGTGTAGGCATCCAAGTGGACCGCTATAGCCAATTGCAATTCCAGAGTGGAAATGGGAGGTTATTTCCATGAATTTCATCATAGGTTTTCTCAGGACATCTAGACAACATGATTCCATTATGGTTGTTGTGGACAGATTGAAAACTGTTGCGCACTTCATTCCAGTAAATAATACATATTCAACTAGAGATGTGGCACAGGTGTTCAGCAAATATGTGGTTAGATTGCATGGTGTTCCAAAGAATATTGTTTCATACAGGAATGTGAAGTTCACTTCCAAGTTTTTGAAGGCGTTTTTTGTAGGTTTGGGCACAACGTTGGCCTTTAGCACAACTTATCTTGCACAGACAAAGAGGGTCAACAAGATCTTGGAGGACATGTTGAGGATGTATGTGATGCATCAGTAGTGGAAGTGGGAAGAGTATCTTCCATTGGTAGAGTTCTCTTACAACAATGGGTACCATGAAACATTGAGGATGGGTTCATTTTAGGCATTGTATGTGTGGATTTGCAATACTCCCATATGTTGGAATGATCTGGTTAATAGGGCGTTGATTGGACTAGATATGTTGGTAGAGATGGAACAAGAAATGAAGCTAATCAAGAAGAATTTGAAAGCAACATAGGATAGACATAAGAGTTATACAGACTGGAATAGGTATTTTAAGGAGTTTCAGTTTGGGGAAGAGGTGTACTTGCACATCAAGCCCAAGAATATCTCCTTGCAGATTGGATCATGTGCCAAGCTAGCACCGCGGTTTTGTGGACCCTTCACGATTATTGAGAGGATCAGACCAGTAGCCTATTGACTTGCACTACCTTCCACAATGCAATTCCATGATGGTTTTCAGATATCATTGCTTAAGAAGTATGTTAAAGATGTTGATCATGTGATTAACTGGTCTATATTACAGGTGGAGTCAGATGGAGAATTCCAGCTGGAGCCTTAGTGTATATTGCAGAAAAAGGTGCTCATGCTTCGGAACTAAGCAATCAAGTAGTTTAAGGTGCAATGGAATAACCTCGGGCCTGATGAAGCTACATGGGAGATGGTGGATCATACATGGGCTATGGATACTTTATTGTTTTCCAATTGAGGCAAAGAAGTTTTGGTATGATGCTTGGTATATGTTTTGGTGTATATTTTGGTATGATGTTTTGATATATGTATGTTGGGCCTTGAAATTTTCATTTACTTCCATTACATTTTCACTTACATTTCCATATTATCACCTTCAATCCACCTCCATTTCATTACATTTACCTTACCATTACCACTATTGGGTTACATTTATGTTTTTCCAAACTTTAATAATTCTTAGTACTTTTAAGTGAATTTGTGGTTAAAAACTAGAAAACAATATGCACATACTTATACCTAACAAGTGGAATGAGTTTGTTGCCATGTGTAGGTCAAAAAGAAGCTTCCAAAAGGCTCATGTGGCCTCCTAAGGCCAAATTCGAATTTGGATGGAGAAGATCATGGGATCACAAGGATGTGTCCCATTTCCTATTTATATTATAACTCTAAGAAGACATGTGCCTTATCACTTCATATTTGGATTGTAACTCTAGAGATATAGGGAGAGATTCATGGACTCTCATTAATGAGATAGCTTCTCATTTTTTTGTATAAATAGGGGAAGCTTTATCCTATCAAATCATATGTAAAATTGGAGTTATGTTCAAGCTTTGAATACAGAATTAGATTGTGGCACCTTGCTCATGAATGTTCCTTAATTTTGATTTGTTTTTGCGTACATATGGAGCATTTCGATTTACCATCTCTCATACTTTTAGATCAGTTTGTGATATTTACTTGCTTTTATAGATTAAATTTTATTTGTTTTCTTAAGTATTAGTTTTAGAATACCTGTGTAATCATTGTTCTTATAAGGTATTTTGAAAAGATAAATAACTTTGTTTTCCAATTGAATCAAGATTGAAGAATTAAGAACACGGTTGCCTAGTTTCCTTACTTTTTTGTCATTCATTTTCTCATAATAGAATTGTGAATTAACTGTGTCAATTAATGTTTTCAAAAGCCATTTCAAGATGATAATGACCCTAAATTGAATGGTTGAATGTCTAATGCATGCAATGATTGAATTTACTCTACACATTGTTATTTTCATTCTAGGAATTTAGAGACTAAGGTATAATTGACTTCTTACACAGCGTTTCAAGAGGGTAATACTTCATATTGAATGTTGAAGAAAATCAAATATACATTAATTGTTTATTCTTTTGTATTTCGCCTTCAGATCCTCACTTAGTTGCATCGCTGATATTCCTAATATCATTCAAGGAGGTTGATTTAGTCATACTTCATAAATTGGATGACTGAATGTTTACTGAATGCAATTAATGAGTTACCTTCTGCATGACTTATTTGATTTTCTAGATAATCAAGTATAATTGGTTGCTTAACACCATTTCAAGAAGATTATACATCATAATTGAATGTTGGAGTAACTAAATATACATTAGTTGTTTTTATTTACATGCTTTGAAATGTTTTCTTAGATTAAAATTTCAATTCCTGCAAGTGTGTTTGCGCACAATATTTTCTTTTGAATTTGTTTTCTTTCTTTTCGTTACTTAATTTCATAGGTTAGTTGAATTTCATTTTCATTATTTGATTTCATAAATTAGATGAATTGGTTTTTTTTTTTTTTTTTGTAGTTAGATTGATCTAAACTGAAAGATCATTTCTAGTACATACAGTGCATGCATGCTTCAAAAGCTTATGAAACCCCCGAGTTGACAAATTAAATGAGAAGAAATTATTTTTCCCCAACATTTTGGCGTCGTTGCCGGGGAAGTGTGCATAGGAACTAGCTTTCAGTCTAGAGTGTATTTTATTTTATTTTTATTTTTTTTAGTTTTTACTAACCATTTATGGATAGAGAATCTATAATGCAACTCAAAGACTACATTGAGGAATAGTATCAAAAAGCGATTGCGCCACAACATTCATCTATTGTTAAAGAGATCCTTGCGGCAAATCAAAAGATCAAGACGATTTTTCATATCCTTACAAACAATTAGGTACATTTTTCAAGTTTGGATATGAATATTTCAAAGATTCTAATTCGTAAATGGCTTTATTGGAAGTATGAATATACTTAAAAATAAAATAAAAATATAATTTTTTAGATAGATAGGAAAAATAAAAATAAAAAGTTATAATTTTAGATTTTATTTTTATTTTATTTTTTAAAAATAAAATAATAATCAAGGTTGATTAATTCATTTTGAATAAATTTTAGTGGCGTAGTAAGAATCACTTTGTTTCTATCAACATCAGAAATAAAATTTGTGTGTGAAAATATGAATTTATTTGATGAAGTTGACTAGTATGCTCTCTCCCCACGCCTCGTTGCGACTTGGAAGATCGGAAAATCAGATTAGTGAATTTAAAAATTAAAATTCAAAAAAAAAAAATCGTTATAAATTTTGCTGGAAATTGATCTACAATTCTATTGAAAATCGTCGTTTGAGTCATGATCCTTTTATCGGTTCTGCAAATTTTAAATTTTTGCATCCTCTCAATCTTTTTCTGATTTATTGAATTGCATGTGCACAATTTTTCTTTAAAAACAAAAACAAAAAAAAAAAACGAAAACAAAAAAGAAACAAAAACAAAACATAATAAACAAATAAAATTTGGCCCATGGAAAGGAGGCCCATGCCTATGTGCAAGCCTTCAATCCACACAAAGACCCATGCACTGTAATAAAAAAATGAACCTTCTATTTTCCATATTCAATTTTCCTCAAGCAACAGTTATTAGAAATCGATTTTAAAAGCTACAAAGACAGACAATGAAGGTGTATCGGATGAAAAAACCGTTTTTGAAGAGAAGATTGCAAATTTCTGATGAAGAGAAGATTGCAGATTCAATTGCAAAGACAGACAATGAAAGTGTATCACATGAAGAAACTGTTGATGAAGAGAAGATTTCAGATTCCATTGCAGGTAATTGGAATGAGGGAGATCGATCTGAACTTCTCTGTGAGACATCAAAACCTGCAAATAAAAAAAATCAAACCACAACAATTTTATTTTGTTACAGAAGTAATTGCCAGAAAACAAAATTTCCATAAATGCGTAATTGTTAAAAACACCCGATTTAAAAATGCATTTTCAGAGCAAACCAGGGTGAATTAGGAAAAAATAAAACATGGGTTTTTTCGGGAATGGGGTGAATTAGGCAAATATATACTAATTTGTTAAAATTCGCAGTCATTTGGGAAAAATTCAGGGTTCTTCAGAGTTTCGTTTTGCAGATTACGTGAGGAAAAAACGATTTGTTTTGAACTGTTTAAACATGCAAGTTGAAAGCAGAAAAATCCAAGTTAATAACAAACTTTGCTCCACATGGAAAGTGGTCTAAGAGTCCAATTTGATTTAATAAATTTGATTTTAGACACATATATGTCTCATTCCATATGTGTCTCATGATTAAAAAATAAATAATAATAATAATAAATCAGTTGAGAGAGTTGTGGCAAATTTCACATGCTCAATTCCACTTGGCATTTTTCTAACATAATAGATCATCCATCAATTGCATCATTATATTTTATTTTATTTTATATTTAAATGGGTCATTAAATCTCCAAAAACATTATCCTATTAAAATAAAAAATTAATTAATTAATTAATTAAAAAAAAAAAATATATATATATATATATATATATATATATATATATATATATATATATATATATATTTGCAACACAAATGACGATTCAATTTGACAGATTTAATAATGAGTTGCGGAACAATTAGAAGATTATTTAGATGCTTTCTCAATATTTAGCATTAAAAATATTATTGTTGTGTATTTTTCTATGAAGCTTTAACGTGCATGACACATCGAATCTTTGTGATGCTAATTATATTACTGAGCAGATTGCATGAAGTCATCCGACAACGGGGAGTTGATTTATTTTTCATGGTTATTTCTTAAAAATGGATTGTTATCGATCTAATGAATTGGACCAAATATAACACTTTTGATTTTCCTTAATCTGTTTCATTTGGCATTAACTCTTTTACGTATGTATCAGAAAGGAATTGATCACTTCTTTTTGCACACACTCACGTTTTATGTTTTAGTGCCAATTTTTTTACAGGTTTGGGATTATCGAATGATCATTGAAGAAAACTAATTGAGCACACAATTAGTCTTCAAAGGACCAATTTCATGAGAAACATAAGAACAAGTCCATGTCCATATCCATCAAGACCATTAATTTTTCTCCCTTTTGAATTATAAATCCAACCAAGAAATTCAAAGCAAGCCACATTTATTTTCCCGGTAAGAGTTAATTGTTCATTTTCCTTTATTCACATACAATTTCCATTTCTCTTTGTCCACTCCTAACCCACAAATAAAAGTAAGAAGCTCAATTATATGCTTATTGCCCATTGTCATTTTCCATTTTCAACTTCCATTCTCCTTCTCCTATCATTTTCGTTTTGCAAATAAACCTTGTTTCAATGCAAATTATTGAGTCAATAGCCCTTTGAGTCTAAAATCCTTGCAAAAACACCTTGAGGCTTGCATGCCTTAATGGTAAGTCTTCTTGCTGATGAACAATGGGAATACATTAATGTCCCTTGTTCATCGGATCTTCTAGGTACTCGACAATAGCAAAATTATTCGTACTTAGCAAGATGTATTTGGGCATCTTGACTCTCATTATCATCAATGATGAGAGTTCTCGTGTTAACTAGTGGCATTCATTAATGGCCACTAAGTCAACAATTTCCTGCTATGTTCGACATTAGAACATCTATTCACATAGCAGGAATTATGCCAACGAGTTTTGAAGACATGAAGACTATCATTTTTAGCATTTTGAAGCAAATGAAGAATATATGCAGCCACAACAAATCAACACCATTCTGCAACTGCAGAATCAGAGGACAGCTACAAAATTAGCACCATTTTGCAGCAAATTCAACAATTTTAGTAGAAACAATAAAAATTCATCTTGACTCTATACATAACTTGTACAGCCACATGAAGAAAATTATGATCAGAATTTTGCAGCCACCATTTTGCAGCAATTTCAGCAGTTTTAGTAGAAGCAATAAAAATTCATCTTGACTCTTTTATACATAACTTGTACAGCCACATGAAGAATATTATGACCAAAATTTTGCAGCCTCCACACATGCAGCTCATCCATTTCCAAAGGGTAAATTAAGGTATGTCATTTTCTAAACTTTTACCATAGAATTCCTTGAAAAGCTAGAATGATAATTTTTGGAAAAAAAAATTTCTTTTCCTCATTTCATAAAATTACCAATACCATTAGTTGGGGGTGGGAATACATTCATATTCACATTTTTCCACATTCATACCACATTCAAAAGTCCACATACTTTCAAAAAATATTAACTATTACATTATTATTATGAGCATACTATGGCTTTTCAAAAGTACTCAAAAATATAATTGGATACAAACACAATCATGATTGTCACACAAGAACCAACCATGATGCAATCCAATAGAAATATACTTTGCAACAATAATCAAATTATCATTATGCAAAGTTCAAAGATCAAAATTGAATGCAGCAAAAAAATATGGTTGAAACACAAGAACCAACCATACCTCAAAGTTAAGCCAAAGCTCAAAGGATCAAAAAGTATTAATGTAATAGATTGCATGAGGACATGCAATAACTTCAGTTGGGGCATATGTTGGGCCGTGAAATTTTCATTTACTTCCATTACATTTTCACTTACATTTCCATATTATCACCTTCACTCCATCTCCATTTCATTAGATTTACCTAACCATTACCACTATTGGGTTACATTTATGTTTTTCAAAACTTTATTTATTCTTAGTATTTTTAAGTGAATTTGTGGTTAAAAATTAGAAAATAATATGCACATATTTATACCTAACAAGTGAAATGAGTTTGTTGCCATGTGTAGGTCAAAAAGAAGCTTCCAAAAGGCTCTTATGTGGCCTCCTAAGACCAAATTCGAATTTGGATGGAGAAGATCATGGGACCACAAGGATATGTGTCTCATTTCATATTTCTATTGTAACTCTAAGAATACATGTGCCTTATCACTTCATATTTGGATTGTCACTCTAGAGATATAGGGAGGGATTCATGGACTCTCATTATTGAGATAGCTTCTCATATTTTTGTATAAATAGAGAAAGCTTTCTCCTATCAAATCACGTGTAAAATTGGAGTTATGCTCAAGCTTTGAATACAGAATTAGATTGTGGCACCTTACTCATGAATGTTCCTTAATTTTGATTTGGTTTTGCGTACATATGGAGCATCTCGATTTACCATCTCTCATACTTTTAGATCAGCTGCCTAAAATGTGTGAGATTTATTTGCTTTTATAGATTGAATTTTATTTTCTTTCTTAAGTATTATTTTTAAAATAACTATGTAATAATTGTTCTTATAAGGTATTTCGAGAAGATAGATAACTCTATTTTCTAATCGAATCGAGATTAAAGAATTAAGAACACATAGTTGCCTAGTTTCCTTACTGTTTTGTCATTCATTTTCTCAGAATAGAATTGTCAATTAACTGTGTTAATGCATGTTTTCAAAAGCCATTTCAAGATGATAATGATCCTAAATTGAATGGTTGAATGTCTAATGCATACAATGATTGAATTTACTCTGCACATTATTATTTTCATTCTAGGAATTTAGAGACTAAGGTATAATTGACTTCTTACACAACATTTCAAGAGGGTAATACTTCATATTGAATGTTGAAGAAAATCAAATATACATTAGTTTTTTATGCTTTTACATTTTGCCTTCATATCCTCACTTAGTTGCATCTTTGATATTCCTAATATCATTCAATGAGATTGATTTAGTCATACTTCATAAATTGGATGATTGAATGTTTAATGAATGCAATTAATGAGTTACCTTCTGCATGACGTATTTGATTTTCTAGATAATCAAGTATAATTGGCTAATTAATACCATTTCAAGAAGATCATACAGCATAATTGAATGTTGGAGTAACTAAATATACATTAGTTGTTTTTCTTTACATGCTTTGAAATGTTTTCTTAGATTAAAATTTAAATTCCTGCAAGTGTGCTTGCGCGCTATATTTTCTTTGTTTTCATTACTTGATTTCATAGGTTAGTTGAATTTTATTTTCATTATTTGATTTCATAAATTAGATGAATTGGTTTTCATTATTTTGTAGTTAGATTGATCTAAACTGAAAGATAATTTCTAGCACATACAATGCATGCATGCTTCACAAGCTTACGAAACCCCCAGGTTGACAAATTAAATGACAGGCAATTATTTTGCCCCAACATTTTGGCGTCGTTGTGAGGGAAGTGTGCATAGGAACTAGCTTTCAATCTAAAGTGTATTTTATTTATTTTTTACTAACCATTTATGGACAGAGAATCTAGAATGCAACCCAAAGACTACATTGAAGAATGGTATCAAAAAGCGATTGCGCCACAACATTCAACTATTCTTCAAAGGATCCTTGCGACAAATCAAAACATCAAGACGATTTTTCATATCCTTACAAACAATTAGGTACATTTTTCAAGTTTGGATATGAATATTTCAAATATTCTAATATTTAAATGGCCTTATTGGAAGCATGAATATACTTAAAAATAAAATAAAAATATATTTTTTTAGATAGATAGGAAAAATAAAAATAAAAAGTTAGAATTTTAGATTTTTTTTTTTCCAAAAAAATAAAATAATAATCAATGTTGATTAATTCATTTTGAATAAATTTCAGTGACGCAGTAAGAATCACTTTGTTTTTATCAACATCAGAAATAAATGTTGTGTGTGAAAATATGAATTTATTTGACGAAGTTGACTAGTATGCTCTCTTCCTGCGCCTCGTTGCGACCTGGAAGATCAGAAAATCAGATTAGTCAATTTAAAAAAAGGGGCCGAATTAGGCATGCAGCAAAGAGGGACATTACCGTGGTATCGTGGGTGGAGGCGGACTCTAGTTTTGAAAATGGCCAACACTATATTAAGGAGATAGCCTCCTCATTTCGGATCATCATGGAGAATTTATGTATTTGAATCTGGTCATTGTGACTATTGAGCACGCTGGTTGTTTAGCCTGTCTGTAGCACTGTATAGTGCATTGAGTGTCTCCATTCGGAGATCTCGCCCTCAGCCCCAGGGGACTTCGAGTGCCTGCTCGGGTGAGATAGTCCTGTCAGTATCTATGTAGGAAGATCGATCCGCTATATTTGTGGAGGAGCAGCGTGTTTATTAACGACGCAGCACCTGTGAAGGATCAGTACGTTTATTGGCTGCGTAGAAGGACGCAGTCCGTATTTGGAAAGCGCCGGGTGTATTCTTGGTGGATCGTGGATAGGAGATTAAGCGCAGGAATAGCAGCGCGTCTATTGGGGGAACTTCTGGATCAAAGGGTGATTGTATTATTACAGATCCCAAGCAGTGGAGGCGTGATTGATTGGAGGAAAGCATAGATCCGCAAGGAGATATGTCTGGGAAGCGACACAACCATTTTTCATCAGCTGGAATGCAGATCTGAGACGCAGCCATCCCATGCAACGCAGCTCTGAAACACAACAACGTTCTGAGAATAGATCTTAGCTTGCTTTGTGCAAGTTTAGGAACTATCGCTTTGATCACTTATTGTATTCCTCTATATTTATCAGATTAATAAAATGGCTTAGCATTCCCGTGGTATTTCTTGAGTATCTGTTCATGCTTTGGATACACATTATTGTATGTCTACATGTCTGTTATTTATTCCCTTTTCATCGAGATTTTTGTACCACTTGTTTTGTTTCTCCCACACTCTTAGACAGAGTTTGGAAAGGGCCAGATAGCCTCCAGATCTCATCCTCTTTTCAGGGGTGCAATATCTGGTAAATGCCCTCCCAATCCATCTCTGGTGAGATTTTGTTGTGTTTTAGAAATATCCCTAAAAAGGAATATTACAGTGGTATCAGAGCATAGTTCTGGCTCAGCCTGTGGAGCTAGTAGCCTATGTCATTGGAAGAAAAACCCTACATCTGCCACAGAGGTAGGAAGTACAGAGATATTGAGCATAGGTTGAAGAACACCTGTGGAGAAGGAGACTGCGTTCGGGTGGTGGACACAAAGCAGGAGGAGCTTGCAGAAGAAGCTGAGCAGAGAGGGTCAATGGAGGATGATAGCGATGCAAAACAGTTTGGGGAAGCACTCCTCAAATCAGTGAGGGATCTGGCAAGGCAGATAGAAGTGATGGGCCAGAGATTCACGGCTATGGAGGCTAGACAGCGTGAAATCCCAAGGGGTTTCCATGGTGATGAGGGGTCGGACACATCCCACCATTTGCAGGAGGAGGTTTCCGCTCCACACCAGGCATCACATGCCCCCATTCATGCCACTATGCCCACTTTTCTGAGTGTAGATACGGGGTCAGGAGCACAAGAATAACCAAACCGCATAAGTGAGTATTTTTCTAAGTACCAGGCAGCTAGGCAAGAGTTCATGGATGCCATTTTATTTAAAGACTTTGTTCAGATCAAGCAGGACAGCAGACCCCGCGACCATCATAAAGGGCACAAACATTATCATGATGGAGATACCCAGTGCAAAACAAGCCGATTCCATTTACCTACGTTTGATGTTTCATCAAACAATTCAGAAAAGTTTTGGATAGAGAAGCTGGATGTATATTTCTAGCTCAACCAAATGGCAGAAACAGAGGCCATCAAGGTGGCCACACTGCATTTGGAGGGTGAGCTCAGGATTGGTGGTTCCATGGAAGGGTGATGCTTGGGCATTCCTCCGTGACTAGCTATGCCGAGTTCACTCGGAGACTGAATGAGAGATTCGACCGGAAGGAACCGGAGGAGCACTTTATTGAACTAATAAGGCTCAAACAGACCAAGAGTCTTGAGAAGTACATCATAGATTTCCTCAGGATTTTAGTGATGGTGCCCGATCTATCTGCAACATTGATGATCTATATGTTTTTGGAAGGGTTAACAGAGCCTCTTCGAGGTCTGGTCAGGTCCACTAGACCAGCCACACTCCAGGATGCCATTGGTAGGACTAGGGATTTGTAGGATGCCTTACCCCGGACCAAGACATCTTGCCCCCAGAAACTGGATTTCCAGCCAAAAGGGAAGGATGTGAGGATTCCGCCTCCAAAGGGGAATCAGGGTAGGGTACAGCTCGATGATGATGCCCGGAGGGAGTTGAAGAAGAAGAGGTTGTGCTTTACCTGTCAAGAACCATGGGCACCAGGTCATAGATGTGCTGCTGGCAAAGCACATTTTATTGAGGTCTTCTCTGAGAGTAGTGGGGAAGAGGATGAGTATGAGGATGGGGAGGCAGGAGACAGTCAGATGGAGCAAGATCACTTGCCAACCCCACCTTCAGGGGCAGGAGGTGCAGCTTTTTCACCCACAAGGGGGACCCTTGCATCATTACGAGGAGTACCCAAGTATCTGATGCTACGGGTCCGAGGGACAATACGTGGGCAGTGATTTTCAATCCTAGTAGACAGTGGGGCAACCCAAAACTTCATCGATGCACAGATGGTTGAGAGGAGAGGCATACCGACATAGAGCTTCGATGGATTTTCAGTATTGGTCCCAGGGGATCAGACGATGCAGTGCGCCAGGTATGTTCCAGAGCTGGTTGTAACGATGGGAACCTACATAGTGACCGATCACTTTTTCATGGTTAACATACCAGACACCAATGTGGTATTGGGTGTACAGTGGCTGATTACCTTGGGGAAAGTCACCACAGATTGGAAGGCCTTGGAGATGGAATGGGATGACAAGAAGACCGAGAAGCATGAGAAGATACATGGGATGCACACTTACCCACCTCAGACTATTTCAGCTCACCAGATGGAGGCCGACTTCCGGAAAGGAGACATAGAGTGGGCAGTTGATTTGTGAGCATTAGTGGCAGAGGCTACCAGGCGGATAGTTCATCCAGATATACAGGCCATCCTCGACAGGTATGAGACGGTATTTGGAGAAATACCGCCAGGACAGCCACCAAATCGGGGGTTTGAGCACACTATTGAGCTAGAACGGGGCATCCAGGCCGTTATTACCACACCCTATAGGCACCCTAAGGCCTATCGGGATGAGATTGAGCGGGCCATCCAGGAGTTGTTGGCTCTTGGACATATTCGGCCTAGCACCAGTCCTTTTGCTTCTTCGGTGGTGTTGGTAAAGAAAAAGGACGACACATTGAGAATGTGCATTGATTATAGGGCCCTACATAAGAAGACCCTGAAGAACAGGTACCCTATACCACTGGTTGACGAGCTGATGGATGAGTTGAGAGGAACCCAGTTCTTCTCAACGATTGATTTGAGATCCAGGTACCACCAGATTCGCGTGAGGGAACAGGACATTCCCAAGACCGCTTTCAGGTGCCATTACGGCCACTTTGAGTTTTTGGTCATGCCTTTCGGGCTAACCAATGCCCCAGCTACTTTCCAGTCATGCATGAACCATATCTTCCGCAGTCATCTGAGGAAGTTTGTGTTGGTATTTTTCAATGATATATTGATATATAGCAGGACTTGGGAGGAGCATCTCCAGCATATAGAGGCAGTACTGCATATTTTGGAGGAGCAACAGTTCTATGCTAAGCTCTCCAAGTCTGAGTTTGGGATGACAGAGATGTTGTATTTGGGACACATCAGAGGAGTGGACGGAGTGAGGGTCCACGAGGAGAAGATCAGGGCCATCAGAGATTGGCCAAAGCTAAGAAACGTGACGGAGCTTCGAGGATTTATTGGCATCTGCACCTATTATAGGAAGTTCATCAAGATTTTCTCTCAGCTTGCGGTACCTCTTACAGATCTGACAAAGAAGGGGGCATTCAGTTGGTCGGATACAGCGCAACGGGCTTTTGACAGGCTCAAGGAGGTTATGAGCAGCTGTCCAGTGCTTGCATTGCCAGATTTTACGCAGCCTTTTGTTTTGGAGTGTGATGCGTCAAGAGAGGGGATCAACGTTGTCTTGATGCAGGGAAGCCACAATATAGCCTTCAAGAGAAAAAATATCCTTCCTCATGAGCGGTTGTATCCTATATACGACAAGGAGATGTTGGCCATTATGCATGCATTGGCCAAATTCCGACAGTACTTAGTGGGCAATAGGTTCCGGGTAAGGACTGATCACAACAGCCTCAGGTTCTTTTTGGAGCAGAAACAGCTACAGGAGAGGTAGCAGAAGTGGATCAGCAAGATCCAGGCTTATGACTTTGAGATTGAATATGTCAAAGGGAAGAATAATGTGGTAGCCGATGCACTTTCATGTAGGCCAGCCACGTTGTCTCTAATGAGCTTGGATACAGATTGGAAGGCTCGACTCTTGGTAGAGTACTCCAAGGTTAAATTTTCCTGTGAGGTTCTGGATGGTCAGGTGACGGATGACAGATATAGGGTGATAGATGAAATCATCTACTATAGAGATAGTATCTTCTTGACTAAGGGCTCCCAGCTCAAGGAGAAGATACTTCAAGCATCTCATGACTCACCATTATCCGGACATCAGGGGTTTAACAAAACCTACTGGGCCATCAGAGAGAGGTTCTCATGGAAAGGCCTCAAGGAGGACATGCTCCGGCATATCAGGGAGTGTGAAGTTTTCCAGAAAAACAAGGGGGAGATGAACCATCCTGCAGGCTTGTTGCAGCCTCTTCCCATTCCGGAGGGGAAATGGGAGAGCATTTCGATGGATTTCATCACAGGATTGCCCATGGTGCGGGGCAAGGACTGTATATACGTATTCATTGATCGGCTGACAAAGTACGCACATTTTTTCGCCATATCCGCACAGTATACAACAGCACATGTGGCGGAGCTGTTCTTCAGAGAGATTTTCAGGTTGCATGGTCTTCCCAAGACCATCATCAGTGATAGGGACAGTCGCTTTATGGGCGGATTCTGGCAGGAGCTCTTTCGGCTGGTAGGAACAGGGCTGACACCAAGCACCAGCTATCACCCACAGACAGATGGGCAGATAGAAATAGTTAACAAGTGGCTGGAGGGCTGCTTGCATAACTATGTTAGCGGGCAGAAGAGAGCGTGGCTGAAGTGGCTACATCTAGGGGAGTATTGTTACAACAACACATATCATATTTCCATCGGTATGACACCATTCTATGCTTTGTATGGGTACCATTATTTATCTTTTGTTGATATGATGTTGGGTGCTAGCAAGGCTCCGAGAGCCAAAGATTGGATCCAGGAGAGTCAAGACATTCTCTGCACTCTCAAGGATAACATGGCTACAACGCAGAACCAGCAGAAGCGGTATGCCGACAAGGGTCGGATGGTAAGATAGTTTGAGGTAGGAGAATTGGTCTACCTACGTTTACAGCCATACCGACAGTCATCACTGAAACAGAAGGGAGCTGAGAAGCTCAAGCCTCATTTTTATGGACCATACAGGGTGATACACAGAGTTGGACAGGTTGCGTATGAGTTGGAGCTGCCCCAAGGCAGCAAGATTCATAACATTTTCCACGTGTCATGTCTGAAGAAGGCATTAGGGCAGCAAGTGATAGTGACAAAGGAGCTGCCACCTACAGATGATGAAGGGCATTTGGTATTACAGCCCAAGGAAATTATTGATACCAAGGAAAGGCAACTGCGGAATAGAACAATCCGAGAGTTCCTGGTGAGGTGGAAGAATTTTCCAGATGAGGATGTAACTTGGGAGAATAAGAAAATCTTGCAGCATCCATTACTACAGTTGCTTGGGGACAAGCAACATTCTGCCTGGGGAGATTGTAATATTCCCAATTAGCGATGGCTAATTGGAATATTCGATTTTTGGTAAATTTTTCTTTAAATAGTTAGCTTATGAATAAACGTGAGTAAATGGATCACGACTCACTCTAAAATAAGACGCACATGGTAATTAAAGGGGCCGAATTGGGCACGCAGCAAAGAGGGACATTACCGTGGTATCGTGGGTGGAGGCGGCCTCCAATTTTGAAAATGGCCAATGCTATATTAAGGAGATAGCCTCCTCATTTCGGATCATCATGGAGAATATATGTATTTGAATCTGGTCATTGCGACTATTAAGCACGCTGGATGTTTAGCCTGTTTGCAGCGTTGTTTAGCGCATTGAGTGTCTCCGTTCAGAGATCTCACCCTCAGCCCCAGGGGACTTCGAGTGCCTGCTCGGGTGAGGTAGTCTTGTCAGTATATGTGTAGGAAGATCGATCCGCTATATTTATGGAGGAGCAGCGTGTTTATTAACGACGTAGCACCTGTTAAGGATCAGTACGTTTATTAGCTGCGCAGAAGGACGCAGTCCGTATTTGGAAAGCACCAGGTGTATTCTTGGAGGATCGTGGACAAGAGATTAAGCGCAGGAATAACAGTGCGTCTATTGGGGGAACTTATGGATCAGTGGGTGATTTTATTATTGCATATCCCAAACAGTGGAGGCGTGATTGATTGGAGGAAAGCATAGATCCGCAAGGAGATATGTCTGGGCAGTGACACAGCCATTTTTCATCAGCTGGAATGCAAATCTGAGACACATCCGTCCCATGCAACACAGATCTGAAACGCAGCAGCGTTCTGAGAATAGATCTTAACTTGCTTTGTGCAAGTTTAGGAGCTATCGCTTTGATCACTTATTGTATTCCTCTATATTTATCAGATTAATAAAATGGCTCAGCATTCCCGTGGTATTTCTTGAGTATATGTTCATGCTTTGGATACACATTATTGAATGTCTACATGTATGTTATTTATACCCTTTGCATTGAGATTTATGTACCACTTGTTGTGTTTCTCTCACACTCTTAGACGGAGTCTGGAAAGGGCCAGATAGCCTCCAGATCTCATCCTCTTTTCAGGGCTAAAATATCTGGTAAATGCCCTCCCAGTCCATCTCTGGTGAGAGTTTGTTGTGTTTTAGAAATATCCCTAAAAAGGAATATTACACAATTGCATCATTATATTTTATTTTATTTTAGAGTTAAATGGATCATGAAATCTCCAAAAACATTATCCTATTAAAAAATAAAATTAAAAATAAATAAATAATTTTTTTATTTTTATTTTTTGCAACACAGATGACGATTCAATTTGATAGATTTAATAATGACATGCGGAACAATTGAAAAATTAATTAGATGATTTCTCAATATTTAGCATTAAAAATATTATTGCTGTGTATTTTTCTATGAAGCTTTAACTTGCAGGACACAACGAATCTTTGTGATGCTAATCATATTACTGAACACATTGCATGAAGTCATCCGACAACAGGGAGTTGATTTATTTTTCATGGTTATTTCTTAAAAATGGATTATTATCGATATCATGAAGTGGACCGAATATAAATTTTTTTTTCTATTTTCCTTAATCTGTTTCATTTGGCATTAACTCTTTTATGTATGTATCGAAAAGGAATTGATCACTTCTTTTTGCACACACTCACGTTTTATGTTTTAGTGCCAAGTTTTTTTTTACAGGTTTGGGATTATCGAATGATAATTGAAGAAAACTAATTGAGTGCACAATTAGTCTTCAAAGGAACAATTTCATGACAAACATAAGAAAAATTCCATGTCCATATCCATCAAAACCATTACTTTTCCTCCCTTTTGAATTATAAATCCAACCAAGAAATTCAAAGAAAGCCACATTTATTTTCCCAGTAAGATTTAGTTGTTCATTTTCTTTTATTCACATACAATTTCCATTGCTCTTTGTTCACTCCTAACCCACAAATAAAAGTAAGAAGCTCACTTACATGCTTATTTCCTATTGTCATCTTCCATTTTCCTTCTCCTATCATTTTCATTTCGCAAATAAACCTTGCTTCAATGCAAATTATTGAGTCCATAGTCCTTTGAGTCTAAAATCCTTACAAAAACACCTTGAGGCTTGCATGCCTTAATGGCAAGTCTTCTTGCTGACGAACAATGGGAATGCATTAATGTCCTTTGTTCATCGGATCTTCTAGGTACTCGACAACATCAAAATTATTCATACCTAGAAAGATGTGTTTGGCCATCTTAACTCTCATTATCATCAATGGTGAGAGTTCTCTTGTTGAATAGTGGTATCCATTAATGGCCACTAAGTCAACAATTTCCTGCTATGTTCGACATTAGAACAACTATTCACATAGCAGGAATTATGCCAACGAGTTTTGAAGACATGAAGACTATCATTTTCAGCATTTTGAAGCAAATGAAGAATATATGCAGCCACAACAGATCAGAACCATTCTGCAACTGCAGAATCAGAGGACAGCTACAGAATTAGCACCATTTTGCAGCAAATTCAGCAGTTTTAATAGAAGCAATAAAAATTCATCTTGACTCTATACATAACTTGTACAGCCACATGAAGAAGATTATGATCATAATTTTGCAGCCACCATTTTGCAGCAATTTCAGTAGTTTTAATAGAAGCAATAAAAAGTCATCTTGACTCTTTTATACATAACTTGTACAACCACATGAAGAATATTATGACCAAAATTTTGCAGCCTCCACACATGCAACTCATCCATTTCCAAAGGGTAAGTTAAGGTATGTCATTTTCTAACTTTCTACCATATAATTCCTTGAAAAGCTAGAATGATAATTTTTGGAAAAAACCACTTCTTTTCCTCATTTCATAAAATTGTCAATACCATCAGTTGGGGGTGGGAATACATCCATATTCACATTTTTCCACATTCATACCACATTCAAATGTCCACATACTTTCAAAAAATATTAACTATTACATTATTATTATGAACATACAATGGCTTTTCAAAAGTACTCAAAAAGATGATTGGATACAAACAAAATCATGGTTGTCACACAAGAACCAACCATGATGCAATCCAATAGAAATATACTTTGCAACAATAATCAAATTATCATTATGCAAAGTTCAGAGATCAAAATTGAATGAAACAACAAAATATGGTTGAAACACAAGAACCAACCATGTTGCAATTCAACTAAAAGACTTTGCAGATGTATGAAGTTATCATATGATATCATGCAAAGTTAAGCCAAATCTCAAAGGATAAAAAAGAATTTATGTAATAGATTGCATGAGGACATGCAATAACTTCAGTTGGGGGGTATGTTGGGCCTTGAAATTTTCATTTACTTCCATAACATTTTCACTTACATTTCCATATTATCACCTTCACTCCATCTCCATTTCATTACATTTACCTAACCATTACCACAATTGGGTTACATTTATGTTTTCCAAACTTTATTAATTCTTAGTATTTTTAAGTGAATTTGTGGTTAAAAATTAGAAAATAATATGCACATATTTATACCTAACAAGTGGAATGAGTTTTTTGCCATGTGTAGGTCAAAAAGAAGCTTCCAAAAGGCTCTTATGTGGCCTCCTAAAACCAAATTCGAATTTGGATGGAGAAGACCATGGGATCACAAGGATATGTGTTTCATTTCCTACTTCTATTGTAACTCTAAGAAGAAATGTGCCTTATCACTTCATATTTTGATTGTGACTCTAGAGATATAGGGAGAGATTCATGGGCTCTCATTAATGAGATAACTTCTCATCTTTTTGTATAAATAGGAGAATCTTTCTCCTATCAAATCATGTGTAAAATTGGAGTTATGCTCAAGCTTTGAATACAAAATTAGATTTTGGCACCTTACTCATGAATGTTCCTTCATTTTGATTTAGTTCTGCGTACATATGGAGCATCTCGATTTACCATCTCTCATACTTTTAGATCAGCTACCTAAAATGTGTGAGATTTACGTGCTTTTATAGATTAAATTTTATTTGCTTTCTTAAGTATTAGTTTTAGAATAGTTGTGTAATCATTGTTCTTATAAGGTATCTCGAGAATATAGATAACTCGGTTTTCCAATCGAATCAAGATGGAAGAATTAAGAACATACAGTTGCCTAGTTTCCTTACTGTTTTGTCATTCATTTTCTCAAAATAGAATTGTCAATTAACTGTGTTAATGCATGTTTTCAAAAGCCATTTCAAGATGATAATGATCCTAAATTGAATGGTTGAATGTCTAATGCATACAATGATTTAATTTACTCTGCACATTGTTATTCACTATCTAGGAATTTAGAGACTAAGGTATAATTGACTTCTTACACAGCATTTCAAGAGGGTAATACTTCATATTGAATGTTGAAGAAAATCAAATATACACTAGTTGTTTATGCTTTTACATTTTTCCTTCAGATCCTCACTTAGTTTCATCACTGATATTCCTAAAGATCATTCAAGGAGATTGATTTAGTCACACTTCATAAATTGGATAATAAAATGTTTAATGAATGAAATTAATGAGTTACCTTCTGCATGGCTTATTTGATTTTCTAGATAATCAAGTATAATTGGTTGCTTAACACCATTTCAAGAAGATCATACTTCATAATTGAATGTTGGAGTAACTAAATACACATTAGTTGTTTTTTTTAACATGCTTTGAAATGCTTTCTTAGATTAAAATTTCAATTCCTGCAAGTGTGTGCACGCTTTATTTTCGTTTGAATTTGTTTTCTTTATTTTCGTTACTTGATTTCATAGGTTAGTTGAATTTCATTTTCATTATTTGATTTCATAAATTAGATGAATTGGTTTTCGTTATTTTGTAGTTAGATTGATCTAAACTGAAAGATAATCTCTAGCACATACAATGCATGCATGATTCACAAGCTTACAAAACCCCCGGGTTGAAAAATTAAATGACAGGAAATTATTTTGCCCCAACATTCTGGCGTCGTTGCCGAGGAAGTGTGCATAGGAACTAGCTTTTAGTCTAGAGTGTATTTTGTTTTTTATTTTATTTTTTTAGTTTTTACTAACCATTTATGAACAGAGAATCTAGAATGCAGCCCAAAGACTACATTGAGGAATGGTATCAAAAAGTGATTGTGCCACAACATTGATCTATTCTTCAAGAGATCCTTGCAGCAAATCAAAAGATCAAGATGATTTTTCATATCCTTACAAACAATCAGGTACATTTTTCAAGTTTGGATATGAATATTTCAAAGATTCTAATTTGTAAATGGCTTTATTGGAAGCATGAATATACTTAAAAATAAAATAAAAATATATATTTTTTAGATAGATAGGAAAAGTAAAAATAAAAGGTTAGAATTTTAGAAAATTTTTTTTTTTTTTTTCAAAAAAATAAAATAATAATCAACATTGATTAAGTCATTTCAAATAAATTCCAGTGACGTAATAAGAATCACTTTGTTTTTATCACCATCAGAAATAAAATTTGTGTGTGAAAATATGAATTTATTTGACGAAGTTGGCTAGTATGTTCTCTTCCCACACCTCGTTGCGACCTGGAAGATCAGAAAATAAGATTAGTCAATTTAAAAATTAAAATTAAAAAATAAAAATAAAAAATCGTTAAAAAAATTGTTGGAAATTGATCTACAATTCAATTTAAAATCGTCGTTTGAGTCATGATCCTTTTCTCGATTCTGCAAATTTTAATGTTTTGCATCCTCTCAATCTTTTTCTGATTTATTGAATTTCGTGTGCACAATTTTTCTTAAAAAAAACAAAAAAACAAAACAAAACAAAACATAATAAAAAAAAAAATAATTGGCCTATGGAAAGGAGGCCCATGCATATGCGTGAGGCCAACCTTTGGCTTGGCCTTATGCATATGTGCAAGCCTTCAATCCACGCAAAGACCTATGGACTGCAATAAAAAAATGAACCTTCTATTTTCCATATTCAATTTTCCTCAAGCAGCAGTTATTAGAAATCAATTTTAAAAGTTGCAGAGACAGACAATGAAGGTAGATGAAGAAACTATTGATGAAGAGAATATTGCAAATTGTTGATGAAGAAAAGATTGCAAATTCAATTGTAGAGACAGATAATGAAAGTGTATCACATGAAGAAACTGATGATGAAGAGAAGATTGTAGATTGTTGATGAATAGAAGATTGCAGATTCCATTGCAGGTAATTGGAATGAGGGAGATCGATCTGAAGTTCTTTGTGAGAGACAATCCATTACACATCAAAACCTGCAAATAAAAAAAATCAAACCACAAAATTTTATTTTGTTGCAGAAGTAAATGCCAGAAAACGAAATTGCCAGAAATAAATGTCGCCATAAATTGGCTTAAATCTTAGGGACGCTGGCACAGGGCTATTACAAAACCCTCCCCCTTGGGGGACACCATCCTCGGTGTTCAATGACACATATACCTCAGCAAAACTGTCGAAAACAAACATACTATCCATGGACATTTATAACATAGCTCGATGCAGTATTACAATGATCACCCTGTTGGAAAACAAACCAACATGAAAACATAACAATGTGACAACTATAATGACATGACACCCATACCACTTATTGGAGGTTTATAACATAGATAATGGTGGTATTTACATCCATATTGGCTTAAATCTTAGGGACACTAGCACAGGTCTGTGGGAAAAATTCCCTGGACACATGAATGAATATGTTGTGGGAGCTTCCAGAGCCTCCCAAACACATCCATTCCTATACTATAGGAACGTCTAGGGGTTTGAATGTCTAAAACCTTAATGGGACCCAGGGTCTAGATACCTGAGTGGTTGGGTTGGCTCTTGGGAGTTATGTTGCTGATGTGGAGGGTTTGTGTGATGTGTTTACACTAATTCCACTTCCTTAAGGTCACCCAGGAGGTTGAATTAGATCATAGTAATTGTTCATCACATGTTTACCCAAGTTGGTCGGTTACTTGGGTAGATGTGGGATGAGGGTATTACATATTCATTGGTTCATTGAATCCCAACTGCAGGGATTAAAGTGGAACGGATATGTCATGGGCATTGATACCAATAAATGACCTTACAATTATCGAAGATGATGTTTGCATGGTATAAAAAATTGTGTCACTTAGTGATGATTTAATATGCCAAATGAGGGTGATCCAACCAGACCCAAAATGAGGACGAGAGGGTGATGAAGAGGTTGATATTTTCCAAATAACTCAATATTCCAAAGGGTATGTTAGTGTATGATTCATATGGTAGTACGGCCATAAGTGATGGTTTTATGACTGTGGAAGGTAGGTAAATGCTTATAGTGAATAATTTTGAATGCAATGGATCTAAAATCACCATAGCATGAACTAGTGAGATAAAAGAGTAATCACAACTACCTAAACATTATTAGAAGCTTGGTAATTACTAATGACAGAATTCCAGCATGATTAAACATCTAGTAATGGCGATACAAAACTCCTAACATCCTTATTAGTGTTTGCATAGAGGGTTATGCCCCTTTGTACATGTTGTACATGATTTGTGTGTGCTATGTAGATGATGTTAAATATGACCAAGGTGAATAGTGTGGTAATGAGAAGGCTTGGAAGAATTTGTTTTCACCACAAATGAAGGACATGTTGGGTAGTGGTGCTAAATTTAATTATGGAATCTTTGTGTTCTATAGGCTTGGGTGACAAATATGGATGGAATAATGCAAACCCGTGCTCTTTGTGACAAATCCATGTCATACTACATGTATAAAAAGAAGATGATGGATATTAACTCAAAGAAATCCCATGATAATGTACTCAGGATGATAAAGAAAAAACTCGGGTTTAATGTTGAGGATGAAGTGAAATCAGATGACTTAGAAGGCCCCATGTAGAAAAATAAGGCACCACCATCGATGTGAGCGTTGTAGTCGTGGATAATCTTTGTATAAGCTAAATGTGTGTGCTTGTGCCTCAAAGAGAGGCCATAAGAAGAGGAATATATAAAAATATCTTGTGGTGAGCTTCCTCGGCTATATGAAAGTACATCAAACCATTGAATATGTTGTGAAGGCAATAATGAAGTGGCCAAGAGCATGTAGTGTGTATTCCATTATGAAGTGAAGAAGCCATGGGAACATTATGTCAATTTATAATGGTGGGTTATGATCTATCTATTATATGTAGATCTATAATCCCATGATTGATCAGATGAGCCACCAATAGAATTGGGTTGTGTGCCCTTAGCAAATCAAAAGCATATAGATTTGGGATAGAAATTCTTACCTCATGGCATGAGAAATTTCATGAACCTAGTGGTACAAGGAAAGCATCCAAATGAAAAGGCTTGGAGTGTGTGGAAGCAAGAGAATGGAAGAAAATATATATATATATATATTATAATGGAGTTAAATATTTTTAGTTTCATGTAAATGGACATACAACTATAAACCATGGTTAGGCATGTGTATTTCTCGTAATTTTCCAGTAAATTGTAGATGTAGACCTAGGTGATAGATGCGACATGTAAGATTTTTGAATACCCTAGATATAAACTTTGAAGGCGTTAGAGCCTGGAGCTTAGTGGTGTTGGCTCACATGGTTAGTTTGGATACATTTGGTTAAGGGAAACCTCAATTCAAGATTAAAGGGGGCAATGGTAGGTTAAACTTGACTTGGTAAAAGAGCCAAAGTTGTTAAGTGAAGAATCATGGTTTCATGTATATGGTTTTGGTAACTGATGGAATTTGAACATATGGATTACATGTAATGAAGCTTTTTGGAGGCTTGAGGATACTCTATACTAATGTACCAAGAGTTGAGCAAAATGCTTACCTTGTTGGCTTGGTCAATTTTGAGCAAGAACATTAATATATCTATTCATGTTTTTTTTTTTTTCTTTTCTTTCTGGAGTTGAGTTTTAATCTCTTAGTTTTTAATAATATGAAAAAAATCACTTAATGTTGGATTAGCCTAAAGAAAATTATTTTAATGTGTCATGTCATGTATAGGTTGTACGCCATTAAATTTAACATTTATTAAAAGTCGTGTTTAGGTGGTGTGATGGATTAATACATCATTTGAGTTTTTGCATTATCATTTTCTATCATTAATGGATGTTTGGAATTGGTACAAAGTTGAGCTATGTCATTGAAATTTAAAAATTAGTGTTAATGTTGTCGTAATATTTAGAAAATAAAATGAATTTTAAAAGAATTTAAATTTAAATTTAAAAACAAAAAAATATTAATTTAAAGCGAAATTATTACATAAAAAATATCATTATAATAAAATAGTTTATCTCATCCTATAAAGAATAATATAAACCAAGTTAAATTATAAGAATTTCATGAGGAAATAGAGCATTGGGCGAACATAGCTCTAAGCACCTTAGTAATGGAAAGTTGTTGTTCAACAACCATCTCTTCTTTAGCTTTCTCCTTATCCCTAGCTAATATATATTTCTACCCATGAGATTTAGTGCAAGGGGAGGAGATAATAATCAAGCCAAGACCACCAGACATGGATTCGGCAGATGGGAAGACCTTCCTAGACTGAAGATTATAAAGGATTTCAATGGTATCAGGATCCCTAGTGGAGGAAGATTGACTCGAAGTAATGGAAATTTGTGAGGATGAAAGGGCCATCCAGGGGGGGAATAGAGCAAGGGACCTGGGTTGTTCCAATTTCATAAACAAAAGGAAAAACAACAGAAACTAGACCCCATGAAACAATACCCCCATCCAAAACCAAATGATATAATGATAAATCTAGGGAAGATAAATTAGAAAGGGATGGAAGAGAACTTTAGGGTCGGGAAGCTGAAGATTTCAACCAACCAAGAACATAAGATGGAACATTATCGCTCGTTGGAAGATCGATGCAAATGCTTCTGAAGAAGGCATCGTTGGGGAAGAAAAGCCACTGAAAACCAAAGGGGGAGACTCATCGCAACTATTAAAATCATTTTCATGTGGCTCTGTTTCTGGCATTTCAATATTAGGTGAACCCTCCAAAATTTTACCCATATGCAATGAGGCCACCTCCCTGACCTTTGAACAACATCCCATTTACAAATTTGAAGCTACCTTCATCTTCTTATTTACCCCTCCTTGCATGGTACCTCTTTCGAAAGGAGATTATAAAAATGAAAAGCATGACCATATTTGTGGTAGCGCTTATACCTAAACGGAACTCCCTCATAACCAATCATATGCATCCTTTCCACCCCTCTACGAATGTTTATAATCTCATAAAGTATTTTCCACAAGTCCAAATGTGCTAGAATATGTGCCATGGACATATCCTTTGTTTCCCAAAAAGAGTAGTCCACCTTAATAAAAACGCTTAAGTTGTTCCTGAGGTTAATAACAAATTTTCATTGGACCATGTATTGGAGGGGAGGCTAGGCAACCTGACCCAAATTGGAATCACATTAAGATGCTCTCAAATTACATTGAAAAGTGGGTTCTAGAACTTAAAATCAATGGGAATCGAATTGATGGACCATATTGAACTAGCTATACATTCTTCCTCCTCATGGGATCCAAAGTTTTTTTGGATCCATCCTTTGGCTTGGCTAAGTGAAAAATCTTAGGGGGATACCGCACCACAGGAGTGATCTCGACACTAATCCATTCATTTAAAGTTCCCATACAAAATTTTCTTCCCCTAGCTTGACTCACCAGATTCATATTTTTCAATGACCCTACTTCATCCATTTCTACGTCAATCCCCAGAGTAAGTTGATATCGAGTAGATGTTTCATTAGTCTTGAGAACCCTATCCTTCTTCAACTTTGAATCATAATCGTATGAACCTTTGATTCGATAAAACAAGTCCTCCTATCTCCCAACCACCTTCACTTGATTTTCACCCATTTCATGCACCTCCTTAGCAACACTACAAACACCATCCTCTTGGAAGTGCTTCAACAGAATGCTAGAGGTTGACAGAAAACCATTTGAAATCTGCTCCACTTCAGAAATCAGCCCCATGAAAGGAAAATTTGCTCCAGCTATAAAGGTGGGGAAGAAACCCTCTCCCAGAGAAAAACACGAAGAATAAACAAAACCAGTCACCTAAAAATTCTCAAGTTTTGACTCAGAAACCAAAGGAGTTTCGCATCCCACTAACCCAAAAACACCACTAATTACCACCAGAGGGGGACAAAACATAGAAATCGAGGAAGAGCCACTTACTTGAGACACAAAACCACCTGATACCATACCATAAGATTAATGTGTCACTGTAAAAACTCCTTTTGGTTCACTCATATCATCTCCCAAACTCCCAGATA
Source organism: Pinus albicaulis (assembly GCA_034641835.2). Classification (NCBI taxonomy): domain Eukaryota; kingdom Viridiplantae; phylum Streptophyta; class Pinopsida; order Pinales; family Pinaceae; genus Pinus; species Pinus albicaulis. The sequence goes on along the minus strand of CM076582.1, from coordinate 160,613,442 downwards.
ACTGGGAACCAAGAGCCCTATTCATTCTAAATGCAAACAAAGATACCCCCATGACCAGGGTATTCAATAGTGTCTAATGATAAGGATGTTTCCATATTGCCAAAAAAAATTGTTCCTTGACCAAACCGCCAATAGAAACCTACAAAACCTCAACCTCGACATTAATCAATCTTCGTTTACAAACCCTAACCATACACATGTAATCGTCATTGCCTCTCAAACCAATCTATAAGATAGACATGATCTTTTAACATTATAAATCTGACATAAAATCAATTATTTGAAAAAACAAATAAATGAACTCCTTATCATACACCAACCATTTATTTTATTTTACATTTTAAATTGAAATATAATTTTAAAACTATAAAAATTATATAAAATTTAAAACGTTATAGTTGAATAACAAAACAAATTTCAACAATTAAATAAATATAAAAATAATATATTTATATATACACATTTAAGATTAAAAAATTTCACTTTCAATTATGTATATGAAATTATAAATTACATTAAATTTTTAATTAATATTTTTTTAACCTTAATTTTATTTTCCAATAATGATTATGCAATTTGATTATAAATCCATCTATATTTTTGACAACTTTTTTTGGGATAGTTTAGGAAGTGATCATCAAAATTACATTTGTCTTTCAAAATCATATGTTAATATACTTATATTGTTATGCTCTCATATCATGTGAAAATTGATTCTTCTTCTTTTTTTCTTCAATTATTAATTTATTTATTTTTCTTCAATTATTAATTTATTTATTTTCCCACAATATAGTAGAAACTAACTTTCCATAAGGTGAATACAAATGTACAATAATTGATTCAAAGCAATTGTCCTTAAGAATTAATTTGACAACTTCAACAATCCCGATTGGATAACATGACACATGTCATTGTCACTAGGAAGGTACTCAGTATAAGTTAATGAAATCCACTTATTATGAAGTTGTTCACGGTGTTCTCTTATTCTACTTTCATGTCACTCTCTTCTTTTTTACTCGCACAATTGAAAGTTAGTTGATCGACGATTTGTTCGGAATCTTTTGACAAATCACATTGAAATGGAGAGAGCAACCTCTCATTATTGGAAGATAACATTTATCTTTGTTCACTATTGAAACTTTACCATTAGTTTATTTATACTTAATCAAATGAAACATAAGTTGCATTCACTACCTCCTCTAAAAACATTTGAAAGTGTCATTTATTTTCACATGTAATCCAATCCAATTGTTTACAGTTATTGAAGAAAATGAAAAAAGCCTAAGTTGTCGTTATTGAAGAAAATGAAAAAAACATAAGTGGGACAATTTGGAACAAACTTTAAAACGAATAACCCTAAAAAGCGAGACCATTCCCAAGAATCATAAATGATTTAGTCTAAAGAAGTGGCGTATTATCAACTTATTTTATTTGGCATGGTGTTTTTTTTTAAATTAAAGAAACTCTATATTGCATTCCAAAAAAGATTACATATTATCAAGGCATAAACACCATATAAGCTTCTCTCCATAGAATCCCGTGTACAAAACTATCTATAAAGTATACATAATTATAAAGCCCCATTCTAAAACTCACGATATTATAACTATAGGACTATCCAAAAAATATATTAGCATCAAAGTGCATTACTAACAAACAAATAAAAATAACCAACTTCACTCAAGTGTGTTGCCAAATAAACTTATAAGTTGCAATAACCAAAGTATAATACTTTCCTACTACCAAAATCATTGAGTTGTTCGAAAAGCCTCAACTTCTACGCCCAAGGGAACATAGGTTGCCTCCATGACAATTGTATGTAAACATGCACCCAAAATTGAAGTGTCATAATGTTCTTACTCCACAAAATCGGATGAATAGTCCAGAGAAAAACCAACTCCATAGTACCAGCGCATTTTCAAAAAAGGATGCACCCATGCACAAGACATAAAACAGAACCAAAGACCAGATCAACCTATCGATACCAACATTGTTGCCACAGGAAAATAGTAGTGCATAACTTATCAAGAGCTAAACAAATAGACCACCCATGTACCATCCAAAAAACCAAAAGAATAGCACAAATTCAAAAATAAATTACTCCTCATGCACAGGGGAGGGAATAATAGTAGACATTAGATTATCATCTGTAGGAGGATCTATCAAATCTCCAAATGTAGAGCCACTAAGGAAAAATCCTTCTATCTTTGAAAGACAACCATCAACGTTGTCTAAACAAAACCAAATATTCTGAAGCATTCACTTCATATCTTCCACAATAGAGAAAACATTGTAGTTATTGACCTATTTGTCTTTGAGAATAAGACACAACATTTCAATACACCATAATCCTTTGATTTTTAAAATTAAGTGTAAGGTATTCCTTTTCTTTATATATACTCAATAAAGAATCAAATGTCTTATATAGAAGAAGCTAGAAGTATAATGTGTCCAGAATAATTTATGCAAAATCAAGCGGTTATCAATATATTTAGAAAGATGTGGAAAGGAAATATTAATTAAAAGCATCCACAACATCCCCTATAATTTTCGTGTTGCACATGTATTTTAAATTTAACTTAATTTGGAAAAAGAGTCAAAGTTGTTAGGTTAATAGTCGCGGTTTGGGGCACATGGTTTTGGTAACCCGTGATATATGAAATCATGGATTATATGTAATGAAGCCTTTAAAAGGATTTCATATACTCCATTGTAATCTATTGATTGTTGATCGGAAGGCTCACTTGGCCAACTTGACTAAGTTTTGTTAAGGACATTAGTAGATCTATTGATGTTGGTTTTCCCCAGGTTGGGTTTTCTAGGATATGTTGTGTGCATTGTTTATGTTTTTGTTGTTATTGATGTGTAATATTTCTCTCATTTTTTAACATGCTATCAGATCCAAGTTGGCTTGGACTCTCTAATGAGGGTGGCGTGGGGTGGTCACGGGTGTCTTGTAATCTATTGGAGAGGTGGATTTGATATGGTTATGATGCATACTATTGATATGTTGTGCTCTTAAATATTAGAGTGATGTATAGTATATAGGAGAATGAATGTTTGGAAGTGACCTAGTTGGCATGTGTGATCCATTTGTTGATTGTTGGCAATGACCACATTAAAGATACAATTCTTATTTGCTAGATTATTATTCATTTGTGCATTAAATCCCAAGTGTAGGGTTGCAAGTGAGACTAAGATGTCATGGCCATTGAGACTGGTGATAGTTCTCATAGTTGTTGAAGAAAAGTTTTGCATGATCTAAAAAATTGTGTTTCCTGGTGATGATTTGATAAGTCAGATCAGGGCGACCTAGGTAGACCCAAATCTAAGTGAGATTGAGAGGAACATGGGGAGCTTGGGATTATCCAAATCACTTGATATTCCAAATGGTATGTTAGTGTACAATGCCTATTTTAGTATGACCTTGAGTGGGGGTTTTATGACCTTGGAAGGTGGATAAATGCTTATAGAAAATAATTTTAAATCTAAAGTATTTGAGATCATCATAGCATGAAGTAGTGAGATGAGAGAGTAATTGACACCACTTAAAAAATTCTTAAAATCTTGGCAATGAAAGATTCTAAAATGATTAAATAGCTAGGAATGGAGATACAAAACTTGTAACATGCCTATTTGTGTTTGTGTAGAGGGTTATGCCCTTTTGTTCCTACTACACATGATTTTTGTGTGCTATGAAGGCAATGTTAGAGAATACCAAGGTGAATAGAATTGCAAAGAGAAGATCAAGAAGAATTTATTTTCACCACCAATGAAGGATGTCTTAGGTAGAGGAGTTGAATTGAATTATGGACTCCCTATGATGTCTTGGTATGGGAAATAACATGGAGAGAAAAATGTAGGTCCAAGCTCCTTGAGACAACTCCATGTCATCCTACATGTCTAACAAGAAGATGATGGAGATTAAATTAGAGAAATCCCATGAGAATGCAGTGGGCATGTTGAAGAAACAACTGGGGTTCCAATTTATTTATTATACGTAGATATACAAGACCATGATTGATATGATGAGCCACTAGTGGAATTTTTTTGTGTGACCTTGGTAAATCAATGGTAGAGACATTTAGTATGGAAATTCCAACTTGTTTGTGAGAGCAATATCATGAACCTGGTGGCATGAGGAAAGCATCAGTATGCAAGGCTTGGAGTGTGTGGAAGTAAGAGAATGACATAAACAAAAAATATATATTATAATGGACTTGAAATTTTTTAATTACATGTAAATGGGCATACAACTATAAGCCCTAATTAGGCATGTGTATCCTTGGTAAATTAGCAATAAATTGTAGATGTAGACCTAGGTGTGAAATTTCCATGATTACAGCTATTGGATATTTAACTCCTAACTTATACAGTTTATTTGTCTTTTGTAAATTTATTTATGGAAAATATCGAATAAATTCACTTATTCAATCTTCATAAATAAAAAAGTTGTGAAAATAAAATATTGGAAAATAGAAAATAACGCACGCACACACAAAAAAACCCGACACCAATATTTTTGGACAATTGTCCCTAGAAAAAATCCCAAAGGAAAAACCAGTGTAGCAAATTGAGAGTTTTAATATTATTCGTCTTTATAAATTTGAGAGTACAATGATCTTCTTGCCTCTCACTGGAAAACCTCTAGCAAATATTGATCTCCACTGTCAAAAATAAATTAGATATTAAACGTCTCCTCTACAACTCGATTTGGCCTCTCCCACCAAACTTGCACTCTCTCTGGCTACTAGCACTACCTACCTCCGAGAACCCTTCCCTGCAAGTTGTTATGCCTTCGGTAGCGGCTAGACCCACTCACTTTGCCTCCAGGAAATAGTTTTGAAATTGGCACACTGAAATGATTTATCTCTTGCAACTCACACTCGGTATTTGGCTACTCACACTAGTTGATTCTACATCCTTCTCTGCAGATAAATCAACCTCACTCCTGCCTCTAGAAATTGGAAATCACAATGGAATTTTTATACAAAAATATTCCTCTCAAATCTCTGTCAAAACCTCACTACTCAGTATCTCCCTAGCTTCAACTGTGCCCTTACTTAATCACTGCAACTATGTAATTCAAACTACTCAAAATGTTTTGTGTGTCTTCTCCAACCCCATCAACCCTACTCTTATAATATTTTGTTAGACAACCAATAACCATGATCACATCTCAATCGATGGCTAAGATCATCGTGACTCCATCAAATCAATTTTCTATAAGTCTCTAGAGAAAAATTGATCTCCCTCAATTAATCTGATTTAATTAACTAATCTTTTTAAGTTAGACATAGGAAATATTTAATTATTAGCTAATTAATCTAATTTAGGTGTTTCTAAGGCTTTTCTCATGAAATTTTTAATGGGTTTGGAGATCTCATGTTCCTTAGCCTCTTAGACATCATAGGGAATAGAACATTTAATCATTGTTACCAAAAACTAACACTCCCTCTTATTGAGGAAGGTGTTCTACATCACTCCCATCTTATCCCTGAAGTAGACAAAATTTGTCTTACCCAAGGCCTCTGTGAGTATAACTACAACATGTTGATTTTTGTGAACATGTTGTAGCTGAATTGATCCACACTGTTGGTGTTTAACATCTGTGATACAACTAGTTGCCATAAATTAGCAATCCTCTGATAAATTTATTCATTTACTCTTGCTAGTTGATTTGACCTCTTGGAAGAAACTTGACCCTTCTAAATCAATTCGGCCTCCCTCTGAGACCTGAAATAAACCACTGCAACTATGTATCGACAATTTACTACATCCTCTCTGGCAAACTGGCACAACTGGGAAAAAAACTTGGCCTCCACTGGAAATCTAACCATCAAACTTTGAATTTTTTCTCCTCTACAAATTGATATTACTATCAAGTTACCTTGTTTCCCCAACAACTATGTCTTCCTCAGTCAACTCACACTACTAGAGAAACTGCATTCTCCCTGGAGCAACTCACACTCCTATTCTGCAGATAAAGCGATATCCCTTTTCCAATGAGAAACTGGAAGTCTCTGTGAATAAAATCCTTCATTAATCATTGTCCACCATGCTATCACTACACTACTTTGATTCCCCTACTACATGTTATAACTGAATCAATCTGCACTTCCACTGTGTTGCTAGAAATATCACTACCTAGATGGAAGTATATCTGGCCACTAGTACAAAAGTATCTTCATAGTCTATACCCTCCTTCTGTGCATACCCTTTGGCCATGAACCTAGCCTTGTACTTCTCTACACTACCATATGCAGTGTACTTGATATTATAGATACATCTGGAGCCTACTATTGACCTTCCATAGGTATAGGCATGACCTCCCATACATCATTTGTCATGATGGATTCGTACTCCTCCACCATGGCATCTCACCACACGTTAAGTGTTGCAACCTCCTCATAACTGGAAGGTTCATTTTCGACGACCTTTGTCACCAATTCCTTTTACCTATCTGGTTTTTTACGCTCCCTTTTTCCCATCCTAGGAGTCCCCATAAACTCATGTGCATCCTTAAACATCTAATGAACTTCTCTATTGGTTCTACCACTGGTGATGGGTGGTTCTACCAACTCCTCATCCTGCCTTTATTTCTCTGTCTTCTACAAACTCATTGGACCCTTTGCACCTAAGCTAGTGCTTGTACTAGTAATTGTAGTTGTGCTCTACTATCCCTATGATTGTCCTTGCTTTTTTTCATGCTACTAAACCATTGGAGATTTTTTTGGCTCACTCTAATCACTTTAAAACCTCTTGAAGGATTTCTCCTCCTGAAACATCATGTCCTTTCTCACGATGATCCTTTTATTCCTCAAAACATAGATCATGTATTCCAACACTGTTGCCGATGAAATAGGTAACCTGATCTCAAAATGGGAACTCTAGCCCAAAAAGACTCAAAAAACATGAAAAAACACCCCAAAAACAAAAAAAAGTGTATTCCAAAACACACTTGGTTTTTTTTTTAAGGTCAAATTTCAACATTTTATAAAATTATGCTAAAAACAAAATTATTTCTTGAAAAAAGGATTGAAAAAACACCCTCAAAACAAAATCAGTTGATGCTGGAATAACAAAAAAAAAAAAAAATTGTCATATTTTTTACATTTTTAAAAATAAAAATAACATTTTTTAATTTTTAAAATTCAAACATTAAAAAAAACCTAAAATTTAAGAAAAAAATAAATTTAAAAAATAAAAACATTTTAAAGCTTAAAATTTAAAAATATATAGGAATAAAAAAATAAAAATGAAAACAAAATAAAAATTTTAATTCAAACATTAAAAAAAAACCTAAAATAAAATAAATAAAGATTAAAATTTCAAAATATATAGAAATTAAAAAATAAAAAAATAAAAAAAAATAAAAAAAAATATTAAATTTTTTAAAAAATAGAAGAAGAAGAAGAAGAAGAAGAAAGAAAAAAATTATAAAAAATAAAATATAGAAATTAAATTTAAAAAAGAAAAAGAAAATGTTTATTAAATTATTAAAAAAAAAAAACATTATTTAAATTAAAAGTAAAAAAAATGAAAAATTAATTAAAAATGAAAAATGAAAAATAAAATACAATAAAAATATTAAATTTAAAAAAATATATATTAAAAAACAAATAAATTTTAAAAAATAAATTAAAATTAAATTATAAAAAATAATATATATATATATATATATATATATATGAACTTAAATTAAAAATATATACATTAGATTTTATTAAATTTTAAAAAAAGGGTTAATATTAAAATAACAAATTAAATTAAAAAATAATAATAATAATAATAAAATAAAAAATAAATGAATAAACAAATAAATTTTAAATATAAAGGAAAAAAAAAAAAAAAATCTTAAAATAAAAAGTTAAAAAACTTTAAAAATCAATTAAAAATGAAAAATTGAAAAAAAAAAATTAAATAAAAAATATTAAATAAAAAACAAATTAATTTGAAAATATTAAGTTTAATTTTAAAAAAAAAACTAATTTTAAATACACAATTTTAATTGAAATAAAAAATATATATAAAGAATAAAACTAAATATAATCTTCTCGGCGGGCTTTGCAACTTTCTATGCTAGGGTTTCTAGCCTTCGCGCAACGGCGCCGCCCCTCTGCAAAAATCTCAGCCATCAATCCCTGCGATAGGCTATCTACTCGCCATTGCACTTGCTGATCTTCCTCAATGGATCTGTCAAGGGGGGAGGCTCACAAAGCCTCCCCCCAAATGTCAATGCTGCTGCAAACCAAGAGACTTCTTCTGACACAAATCAACCTCCTTCTGGCAATGCACAGTTCTCTGTCACGGGCAAAGAACCATTGGACAATAATGCGCATAAGAAACCTCCTGGGGAAGAGCCAGCTGAGCAAGCAGACAAAAATGCAGATGCGTCGGACACCACGACTGTACCAAAAGCTACCTCTGCCACCTACAGGCTGATCGCTACAGAACGCACCAAGATTGAGCTCCCAAGCCATCATATCAATGCCCAGATCCAGTATATGAGAGACCACACGTTGATTGGAAAATTTGTGGGTTTCTGGCCCACAGAAAAGGCCCTGCATGGATGGATCAAGTCTAAATGGAAGCCGAAAGGTCAGGTCACGCTGCAACTCGGACCTAAAGGGTTCTTCACAGCCATTTTCAACTGTCTTGAGGACAGGAACCGAGTCATGGATGAGGGTCCCTATTTTTTCAACTCCTCAGGCCTCTACCTGCAAGACTGGATTGAAAGATTCAACTTGGATAAAGAGGATTTCAACTGGGCACCAGTATGGATCAGGCTCTACTCCCTGCCTCTGGAATACTGGGACGAAGAATCCCTAAAAGATATTGGTAATGGCCTCGGATAATTCATAAAAATTGCAGAGGAAACAAAGCTCAGGCGGTATACCTCCTACGCTCGAATCTGCGTCTTCATGCATCTAGCACACGCTCTTCCAGACTCAGTAAGTCTCTATCATGATGATTATGAATGGGTGTAGATCATCGACTATGAACACGTGCCTAAATTCCATACCCATGGTCACCTCTTCCGCGATTGTCCTCTGAATGTGCCTCCCAGCAAGCCCTCTGCTGCTCCCTCTCCCCCTGATGCAGAAGGCTTTACGAAAGTCCAAAATCGGCAGCGCCATAATAAGAAATCCCCCCCTTTGAATTCTAAGTCCCCCTTTCAAGCCCCTGATCCCCCCTCCACCAGTAATAGCTTCGAAATCCTCGCTAATCCTGACTCAGATATCCCTCAAACAAAAGCCATACCCCAACCCCTGCTAAACTCGGAGCCTGAGACTAACACTGGCCCTCCCAATAACATGGAGGTAGAAAATGCTGGGGCTAATGCGAGCCAGATCAGTCTTATGGAGGATGAATCTGAAATGGTGGATATTGGAGAACTGGATATCTTCACTCTGGAGCAGGCATGTAAAAAAAAGGAGTTTGACCAGATCTCAGAGAAACAGATCGAGAACCTAACCGTGGCCCTCACCCGAGCGCAGCAGCACCAAAATCCCTAGGCATCCAACGGGGAAGCCCATGGGACGGGAAGAAACTCTTTAAAGATTCAAAAAAAAGAGGAAGGAAATTTGACCTGCAAAGGACTCTCCTCCTTGGGGAGTTGCTTATGGAATCTGGTAGGTACCCCAAACTTACCAAGTTTTTCCCACCCCGAGAAGGTAGTTCCCATTGAAACTCATCTCTTGGAACATAAGGGGTCTAAATAGCCCCTCAAAACTCCATATGATCAAGAACTTGATACAGATGGAAAGACCTCAAGTCTTTTTCCTGCAGGAAACTAAATGCACAAGCACTACCCTAGGTCCTATTCTCTCAAGGGCCTAGCCAGGCTATCAGTCTGTTGTCGTCGATGCTTCCGGGGCCTCAGGAGGTCTCGCCATTGCTTGGGATCCGAAAGTTGTCTCAATAAGTGATGCCCATGCAACTCATAACTTAATCCAGGCTTCTTTCCACATTCATGGAACTAATATGCATGGACATCTTTCCAATGTTTATTTCCCTCAGGATATAGCCAGGAAAATTGCTCTGTTAAACACGGTAGAACTACTCAACTCTACCAGAACTCACCCTCTATGGATCATGGGAGGCGACTTCAACATGATAACTAACTTGGACGAGAAAAGAGGTGGTCGAGCAAAGCTCGAGGTGGACAACACCCACTTCAAAGAATTTATACAATGGAATTGGTTGATTGATCTTCCCTTTGCAAATGGCACTCACACCTGGAACAACAAAAGATCCGGTTCACAACAAATCGCCTCCAGACTAGATCGATTTCTTCTATCTGACAATGCTATACACATTGGGGGTGACTTCCATGCCTCAATCTTTCCTTTTTCAGGTTCAGATCATTGGCCCATCTCTCTCCAATGGTTTAAACCAGGGGACCACATAAAAATACCTTTTCGTTTCAAAGCTTTCTGGCTCACTCACCCAGGCTTCAAGGAAATGGTCCACTCTGCTTGGCAGGCATTCACTCCACCTCCAGGCTCCAAGATGTTCCAGTTTCAGCAGCATCTCGAAGATCTTAAAGCTCGAATCAAAGGCTAGAATCACTCCACTTTCAGTGACATCTTTCACCAGCAAAAGCTTCTTGAAAAGGAAATGGCAGAACTCCAACTTCATATCATCCAAGAAGGACGCAATGAAGCATCGGATATGAAAGAGCAAAGCCTGCTCAAACAGCTGGAGGAAATAAGGCAGCAAGAAGAGATTTTATGGAAGAAAAAATCCAGAATCAGATGGTTAAAGGAAGGAGAACGGAATACCAAGTTTTTTCATCGCTCCACCATTCAACGCAGGATGTGCAACAACATTAGCTTTCTCCTTAGCCAAACAGGAGAAAGACTGGAGCACCATCAGGCCATAGAAGCAGAACTGGTCACTCATTTCAAATCGGTGCTGCAGGAAGACCAGATCAATAGGCAGCCAGCAATTAATAAAGTTCTGCAACGCATTTCGAAACTCATCACGAAGGAGCATAATCAACTTTTACTGCGCCCAGTTACACTCTTGGAAGTGGAACAGGCCGTAGCCCAAAACAAAGAAGGCAAAGCTCTAGGACCAGATGGCTTCACCTCTAATTTCTTCCATCACTTCTGGGACCTGATAAAAAATGATGTTTGGCATTTAGTTGAGGAATCCAGATCCATGCATTGGCTCCTCCCGTCAATCAATGCCACATTCATAACCCTGGTCCCTAAGGAAGACCAAGCTGCAACTCCTGACAAATTCCGACCCATTGCATTTTTGTAATGTCATCTACAAAATCATCTCTAAGGTATGTCATCTACAAAATCATCTCTAAGGTAATCGCTAACAGGCTCAAGCCGCTGCTTCCTCTGCTCATCTCACCTGAGCAAACAGGGTATGTGGAGGGTCGACAAATCCTAGATGGCATTATCCTCACTCATGAGGTCATTCACTCGTTGAAACAAACCAAAAAGCCAGGTATGCTCCTTAAGATTGATTTATCTAAAGCTTTTGACAAACTTAGCTAGAATTACATTCATCAGATGTTAGCTGCTTTTGGGTTCAGCCCTCCTTGGATCAGATGGGTCATGAGTTTAATCTCTTCTTCCTTCTTCTCCATCCTTGTCAATGGTGTCCCCTCTCATCCCTTCTCCCCTTCCCGTGGCATTCATCAAGGTGATCCTTTGTCTCCCTTTCTCTTTGTTCTTATGGCTGAGGGTCTAGGTCGCTCCATCAATCATGCTCTCCACTTGCATCGACTCCGGGGCATTTCCGTTCATGGTGCCCCAGCCTTCACCCACCAGCTATTCGTGGATGATAACATGCTCTTTGGACATCCCTCTGCCCAAGAAGCCTCCACCTTTAAAGGATTACTGGATTTGTTCGCCGAAGCCTCGGGTATGACAGTCAATGCCTCCAAGTCGCAAATATTTTTCTTTAATACGGCTCTCCCCATCTAGCAACGCATAGCCAAAATCCTTGGATTCTCCATCGCCAAATTTCCAGCCAAATACCTTGGCGCCCCCCTGATTGATTATGCCCTCAAGCACTCTTCCTGGCGAATCCTCCTGGAAAAAATCTAAGCTAGATTATCCTCCTGGACTTTTCGTTCTCTTAACCTCCCTAGTAGACTCACTCTGGTCAAGTCAGTCTTACAATCCATGCCCCTCTATCTCTTCTCTGATTTAGCGGCCCCCAAATGGGTCCTCAAGCAAATCAAATCCCTTCAGCACAATTTCTTGTGGGGAGCCTTAGGAAAGAACAGAAAATGGGCTTTGGTGAAGTGGACCACGATATGCAAGCCAAAGAATGTCGGGGGCTTAGGACTCCACGATCCTCAGCATAGCAATGCCATCATGGGTGATAAGGTTTGGTGGCAGTGGTTATCTTCCCCTCTCTACCCTTGGGCGAGGCTTTGGAATGCCAAATATGCTAACCACAGACCCACATCAGAGCTCATCCGGTTGACTGTTGCAGAAGCAGGTTCGCAGATCTGGAACGCTGCTAAACAACACCACCTCCTTATACAAGAACACAGCTTCTTGGAGGTCTGCAGCAGCCGCACAGCTCGTTTCTGGACGGACTAATGGCAACAGCAACCCAAACTGCTTACCAACATTAAGCCACCCCTTCAGCTAGATATGATCACCCCTCTTGAAGTTATGGTTCATCATTTCTGGGAAGAGAACCACTCTCAAGGTTACAGGCACTGGAAAACGGCAGCCTGTTGTTTGAACAATCAGCAAGATCGGGCTCATCCAGCTCTAGAAGCGGAATTAATAAGCAGGAAAATCAGATACTCTGATAAGCAGGATATTCTTCGATGGGGGCACACCTCAAAAGGAAAGTTCACCACTCAGGAAGCCTACACTTTGATGACCCAGAACCAAGACCCCATTGATCCCATTTGGAAATAGCTGTGGTCACTGTATTTATGGCCGAAGGTTTCCACGTTCTTGTGGCTTCTTTGTCATAAGAAAAGCCTTACCTGGGATAATTTAACGAAGAGGGGATTTACTGGGCCCTCCCGATGCCCCAACTGTAATAGCTAGGAGGAAACCATCCAACATCTTTTGATTACCTACCCACTAACTGCCTTCTTTTGGGGGAATATAAGCTCCAAGTGCAGGAGGGACGGTAGAAGTGCGAGGGACTTAAATTCTATCATCCGCAACTGGCATGTTTCTCCCTACAGATGTACTCTTCTTAACTCTCTCTGGAGGCTCATCCCCGGACTCACCTTGTGGAATATCTGGAAGGAGAGGAATAAGCGGATCTTCAAGAATCATTGCACCCCACCAGAAATCCTCTGGAACAATCTCTGCAGCAACCTACAGGAAACCATGGCACTTCAAAAATGGCAGTAGGACGACCTCCCGACTCTGCCTATTGAACAACAAATATGGGATAATTGGCATTTTAAGCTCAACCTCGATCCGGTGCCAACTTGCAATCGTGGCCCGCAGAGGGATATTCACGACAATTGGGTCCCTCCCCCAACTGGCTTCCTGAAGCTTAACTTTGACGGAGCCTCCAAGGGCAATCGAGGGGAAGTTGGGTTTGGGGGAATCTTTCATGACCACAAAGGTAACCCTATGTTCATCTACTACGGATCTATAGGATGGGATACCAATAACTCTGCGGAGCTGGAAGGACTATGGCAAGGTATGAAGCTTGCTCAGCTTCACAATTTTTTCCCCATTGAGATCGAGGGAGACTCACAAATTCTTATCAATATGGTCCGTAAGCTCCTCTATGGCTCTCCTCCATCTCAAGTTGCAGACAGCTAGAGACTCATGGCTAGATTAGAGCTCATTGCTGGTTGGTTGCAAGAGCACAGAGCCATATGTCTCAAACATACAAGAAGAAAAGGTAACAAAGTGGCCGATCTTCTGGCAAACAAAGGTGTGATGAGTTTCCAAACTCTTTCAGCAGGGCCCCTCTCCAGTCTCAATGATAGTAAACTCCTTCAGGATTGCACTCAGTTGGTGCACCAGGACTGCAACACCCCGGATGCGGGTGTTTATTGATGATCTGATGGTAGCGAGTCGGCGGGATGGCACGTGGCCACATGGCCACCCGCGGACTGCATTTATTCTACCTTGTTTCAATAAATTCACCAGGCTGTCACCCTGCGCGGAATTTATGCCGGTGGGGAGGCCGAGATGACAAACGCTTCAAAATGCATTTGCCTGGTTCTTCGTCCCTGCCTCTCGACGCGGTTTCAAGGTTCGTGGTATGGTTTTGTTGTAGTTTGCAGGTCTCCATGTCGCTGCAACTCCTGCCCGTTGGTTCCAGTTGCTCTCTGGAAGTCGACGTGCCCAGCCTCCGCACTTCTGTTGGCAGGCATTGCCCTCTGGGTTGCTGTGTTAACTTCATCCCTAGTTTCCATCACTCGCACAGTCCCTTCTGCTCCCTGCACTTTGCTTCTCTGCCCAGCCTCTTTTCTCCCTCCCCCCCTCTGGTGCCTCCTGTCAATTCCGCTTTCTCTTATCACTTCAGTGCTGCAATGCCAAGACTTAGGCATCGACTGAGATGCCGTCGGGGCAGCTCCCGACCCAGCACCTCTAGATGTCGTTGCTCCCCCTCCTCTAGCTCATCGTCGTCCTCCTCTCAGAGTCTCAGTGGAAGCTTTCCCCCTTCCCGCAGTCAACGTGGTAGAGGTCGTGGGCGTCAGTCCCCCTCCTCCCCAAGGCGTGGCACCTCTGCCTCTCGGCCGCCTCTTGAACCACGGCCTGCTGTCTCTGCTTCTATTCATAACCCGTCCACCGCCATCTTTCATTTTCAGTGCAATTCCATTTGCCCCTTGGTCATTGCGACAGTCTGTGTTTCGTTCAAGGAAATCCCTGAAGAAATTCCTGACCCCCCTCCTCCAGCGCAACCTGCAAATTTGTCGGCCCCCCCCATTGCCCCGCAAGCCTCTCAGCCTATGGACAAAGGCTCCTCGCGCAAAGATGGCGACTGCAGCTTGAGTATCCTTCAGGACCTTGGGATGCAGGTTGGTGTTCGTGAAGCAGGGGTTGCTGCAATTCAAAGTGGCCCGGTCCTTGACGACGAGGATGGTTGCTGGTGCAGAATTGAAGAGGAATCGCCCTCAGGAGACTATGGGCTCTAGCGCATCTGTCTTTGCCCAAGTAATTATGTCTAGTCTCTTTGTCATTTTTGTTGTTTCTGATTGCAACAAGTTTTGGTATGTCAAAGCTGGTTTCCTCTGTCAAGGCAGCTTTAAAACAGTGTTCGGGTCGGTTTCCCCTTGTGGGCGGCTCAGTTTTGGTATGTCAAAGTTGGTTTCCTCTATCGAGGCAGCTCTCAAACGATTCTCGGGCTGGTTTCCCCTCGAGGGCAGTTCAAGTTTTGTTATCTTGCTAACTGTATGGCGCCTCTGAAAGCCTTGAACTCGCTGTATCATATGTTTCATTAATAAGTTTAAACTTACTTATATATATATATATATATATATATATATATATAATGTAATTAAAAAATATATATAAATTAATTAATTAATTAAAAAAAAATACAAAATTTATTAAATTTTAAAAAATTAAATGAAAAAACTAAACATAAAAAATAAATAAATAAATAAAAAGTTAAAAAAAAAATTTAAAAAAAAAAATCAAATTAAAAATTAAAAAAAAAAATATTAAAAAAAAAAAAAAAAAGAATCTTTTGATCGTGGTGGCGCCGCCAATCGGACTCTCGCCTAGGTGGCGGCGGAGGCCGGCCTCCCGCGGCGGGAGGGCAATTCCAGGAATCGGCCTCCCACCGCGGGTGGCTAATTCCCGGAATCGCCCTCCCGCCGAGGGAGGCCGATTCCCGAAATCGGCCTCCGCCGCCACCTGGGCGGGAGGCCGATTAGCGGCGCCACCATGATCCCTTTTTTTTTCGTAATATATATATATATATATATATATATATATATATATATATATATATATATATATATATATTAAATTTTGTTTTTAATTTTTAATATTTATTTATTTTTTAAATTTGATTTTTTTCTTTTTTGTTTTTAATTTTTTAATATTTTTTTTAATTTTTAATTTTTAATTTTATTTATTTATTTATTTAATTTCAAAAAATTAATTTTTTTTTTTAATTCAAATTTTTTATTTTAAATTTAATTTGTTTTAGTTTTTTTTGTTTTTGTTTTTGTTTTCAAATTTAATATTTTAGATTAATTATTTTTTTAAATTTAAAATTTATTTATTAAATTCTAAATCTTCTGGGAAATCACATGAAAATTTTTGGAACCGACGCATTTCGAACTACCAACTGTAGTTCATCATCAGGATAATGAGGATTGGCTGATCAGACTATCCAATTATATACCAGGAAGAGAGAAGCAACAGTCAAAAACCCAAAGACAATTAAAAATGTTAAAAACGCTCAAAAATAAAATAAGAACATTAAAAAATAAAATAAAATGAATAAAAGTATAAAACAAATAAAAAAATACAAATCCCTCAAGCTCAAAAGCTACAAAATAACTCAGAAAAATTAAATAAGGACCAAGTCAAAAAATAAAAATATAAAACCACACATATAAATTAAAATGCAACTACCCTAAGAAATAAAAATGAAAATAAAATATTCAAAAAATCCAAAAGTTAATAACAATAATAAAAAGAAAATAAAATATATATAATATGAAAAATAATAATAATAATTTAAAAATAAATAAATAAATAATAAATTAATTAAAAAATTAAACTAATAATAATAAATTAATTAATTAAATAAATTTAAAAAAAAATTAAAAATTAAAAATAAAAATAAAAAATAAAATAAAATAAGATATATGAAATAAAATAAAATAAATAACTAAATAAAATAAAACAAAATATACTAAAATTAAAATAAAATAAAAATAAATAAAAATAACTATAATAGTAATAGTAATAATAGAATAAAAGGAAACATAATCATAAATATACAAAAAAGATAAATAGATAAATTATATGGAGATTTAAAAATAAATAAATAAATAAATAATAAATAAATTAAATAAATAAATAAATAAATAAAAGAAAAGAAGGAGACATATTAGAGGAACGACCACTATAGGGAGTGAAGAGAAGGGATCTAACAATTGCTGACCTTCCAATCGTCATCCCTATTCAATGTGCAGGACCTCTTCTGAATCTCAATCGCCTCCCTAAATTTACGATGATGGAAATGATCAATCCTAGCAAGGACTCTAGCGTCTTCCATACAAATGTGATGCTTCGTCTTCTCTGCATGCTCAGCTAGAGCAGACGACTTAGTTCTACCATGCCTAATATCTGCAGAATGCTCTTGGATCCTTTTATTAATTGACCGACCAGTTTCACCATTGTAGGGAATCCCACAAGAGCATGAGATCAGATAAACCCCTTTCATGCTTTTTGGGTCCAAAGGATCTTTTACCAATTTAAGGGAACTCCGAATGGTGTTCAAAGGTTTAAAAGAGGAAGAGATCTTATGCTTTCTTAAAATCCGAGCGATCTTGTCAGTGGTACCTTGAATAAAAGGCAGATGAACCCTACCAACAACATCATCCTTTAACTTTTTAATTTTATTTATTTATTTTAATTTATTTATTTATTATTATTTTTTTTTTAATTTTTTTTAATTTTTTAATTTATTTATTTTTTATTATTTATTTATTTATTTATTATTATTATTATTATTATTATTATTATTATTTCATATTATATATATTTTATTTTATATTTATTATTGTTATTAAAATTTGACTTTTTGATGCAGAACTAGGAACGAAGCACCCAAAATTTTCTATTTGGAGAGACTTCTGGTGCATCTTAGCAGTATGATCAGCCTGCTGCGCATTGCTACGCAACCATCATATTCTAGCGAGCCAGCTAGAGCCACACTAGCCACTTTCATACCCATAGTTCCAGTGGAACAAGTGGGACTTGATGAAGAGGAATATTTCAGAATTTGGCGGTCATGATGGTCCCTATGGGGGTCATTTTTCTGCTAAGAGGAAAAACTTCAAATATTTGCAAGCACTATATTATTATTAATTAAATTTTGACTTTTTGACTTTTTTGAATATTTTATTTTCATTGTTATTTCTTAGGGGTAGTTGCATTTTAGTTTTTATGTATGGTTTTATATTTTTATTTTTTGACTTGGTCCTTATTTAATTTTTATGGGTTATTTGTAGCTTTTAAGGTTGAGGGATTTGTATTTTTTGATTTGTTTTATACTTTTATTCATTTTATTTTATTTTTGAACGTTCTTATTTTATTTTTGAGTGTTTTTAACATTTTTAATTGTCTTTGGGTTTTTGACCGTTGCTTCTCTCTTCCTGGGATATAATTGGATAGTCTGATCAGCCAATCTTCATTATCCTGATGATGAACTACAGTTGGTAGTTTGAAACGCGTCGGTTTCAAAATTTCTCATGTGATTTCCTGGAAGATTTAGAATTTAATATGTTATGGATCATAGAAGCTTGCACTCTCAAATTTATTTATTAAATTTTAATTTAATTTTTTTTTTTTTTTAATCTTTTAGTTTATTTAGTTTTTCATTTTTAAAATTTATAAATTGTTTCATTTAAAAAAAAAAGTAAATTTATGGATATTTGTTTTTTAATTATTTGCACGTGGTTTTTTTCTTTTTTCTTTTTTAATTTTTTTTTGTTAATTTTAAAATTTGTATTTTTTTTTCTTATTATTATTATTTTTTTAATTTAATTTTTTCTTTTTTGTATTTTATTTTTTTTTATCTAAATTTTAATTATTTTTAAATTTTCTATTTTAATTTTTTTTTTTTAATAACTTAGAAAAAAATGTTTTTGATGTTTTTTTTTGGGTTATTTTTTGTTTTTTTTCTTTAAACTATGTGTTTTTTTTTCAAATTTTGTCATTTCTTTTGATATATATATATATATATATATATTTTTTTTTTTTTTGGTTTTTTTATTGTTTTTATATATATATTTTTTATCTAATTTTTATGTTTTATTACCAACATGAAAATCACCACTCTAAAAAAAAAGGTTGATGTTGCATCAATACGTTTCAAAATTAGCATGAAAATCACTGCTCTAAAAAAAAAAAAGTTGATGCTGCATCAATACGTTTCAAAATTAGCATGAAAATCACTAACATTTTAAAACAAATATGCACAAAAAAAAGGGGTGATTCTGCATCACCATGTTTCAAAATCGGGTGCTTTTTATGCTACCAAAAAAAATTAGGTAACAGTGCGGTTACCTATTTCATCGGTAACAGTGTTTTCCTTGGATGTTTCGTTGTACCCAACGAAATATCCCTTCTTTGCAGTATGATCTAACTTAGTGCATTTATCATATGATACATGGCAGTATGCTATACTACCAAAGATTCCGAAGTGACTAACCTTTGGTTTCTTCCCTATGAAGACCTCCTCTAGTGTTATCTTCCCCAAATCCCTGTGAGTAGGTTGTTTTGTATGTACATCATTATGTTGCATGATCCAAGTGGATCGAATAGGTCCAAGTACAAGTGGCTTAAGTATAAAGGCTAAAAAATCAAAGTGTCTGTAATGTGGAAAACTTAATGTCAAGTTGAAGATCTCCTCTTTTTTATTCCAACGGCGTAGACAACACTCAATTCCAAGTCCATATAGAGGAGTTAGGAGCAGTCAAAGTTTGAGGGCTAACTTGGTGGCTGGGCAAGCTTAAGGAAGGCGCAATTTCGACATTTTCTGGCCACTAGATTCCAGCCAGCTCCGGCTAGATTCCGGGCAAATTTGTGGCCTCCTTAAAAAGACTCCTACGACCTATTTTCAGGATTTTAAAAAATATGTTCGGTTATTGAAAAATAAAAAATATATATTAAAATTGGGTGGCAGGCCATGACCCCCGCCACCCCCATCGGGTCTAACATAACAATAAATATTATTATAAGGGGGTCGATGGCCATGACCCTGCCGCCCCCATTCCTCGGCCACAATAAACGACCACACCATATATATTATGGGTAGGTGGGGGTGTTAACCCACTGCCCAACCCACAACCATATCGTTTATACCTTTCGGTATCGGCGAAAATAGTGGGGTGGGCCGCCCAATGCAGGCCTGGCCCCCCAACTACCCACTTTATTATTTAATATATCCATTGGGTTTTCAAAAAAAGGTAAAGGGCACAATTTATTAAAACATATTCGACTTATTTTGGAGTGGGCGGGGTTTGACCACCCATCCCCCTCCCTCCATATGTAGATATCAAACCAAATTAGCCAACGACGAACTTGTTAAAGTATGCTCCGATTTTATATAAAAACCAGACATTTCATAAGTGTGCCTAGGTAGACCAGGAGTGGGCACGAAGTTCGAGACAGGTGGAACCATGATCTGAGTCATTTTCCATAGAATCCATATTTTCACTTTCTCAGATTCAAGCAAATTTTATATGGATTATGCACCTCTCGATGCCACGAATCCAACGGTGCTGTCCATTTCTTCATCAGAGGTCTCCATTTTCGGGCACTTTCAGCTATGGAGGTATAAGGGTGTAATTTTTCATTTTATACTTGTACTTTCATTTTTTTCCACTTAATGAAAGAGGGCCTCCCCACTATTTGAGCAGGGCCCGGAGACGTAGTCCCTCCTGGACGAACTCCGAAATCAATTATGTGTCTTCTTGCATGATGTTAATTGCTTCTCTCTTCTTATGTTTATGCCTTTAAAGTTTCTTGTTTAAGCTACAATTTTCACATGTAATTATTTAACACATCTCAAGCAAAATATTTTGGATCAAGTGGTATCAGAGCAGGTGTTTGTAGATGTGAATTACATGCTTGTATGCTAACTAGAAACAAGCTTCAAAGAGGCGAAGGGACACTACAGTCTTTTGATCCTGAAGCGGGACTTGCACATTAGAGAAGAAACATGGATGATGATGTTCGAAATGAGGAGGAGCTCAACTTCCGCAAGACTTTCTACACCGTGGCAAATCGAGTCGAGAAATTATTCTCTAGACTTGAGAAACTAGAGAAAGCAAGGGAGAATGCTTCAGAAGGACAAGGTTCAGGGCATGGAGATAATGGAGGAGATCCATCTCCTTATCCTCCAGCAAGTGAAAGTTATTCCTCCTCTTCTCACCATCATCATAGGAATTCATGAAATGTATATAATAAACCTTTCTTTAAGTTAGATGTCAAATTTTATCTACCCATATATAATGGTGAAATTAATGCAGAGAAACTTAACAACCAGACTAGGCAACTTCAACTATGTTGCAGGATTCAGCAGATGTGGAGGATGAGGCAAAGATCTAGTTGGCTTCTCTTCGATGGAATGGCACAACTCTCATCTGGTGGGAGAGAAAAATTCAAGGAAACAATAATTTGGGTAACCTTCTTTCCTCATGGTCAAATTTCATTGCTGCACTTAAAGATCAATTCTATCCCTTGGGTTATAAGAAAAAAACCTTAATGGAGTGGCAGTACCTAAGGCAAGGCAAAGGACAAAACGTGTAAAGTTTTACCAAGGAATTTAGAAAACAAGCACTAAGTTTGGGCATTTCATTAGATTCACCTGAAGTTGTAACTAAGTACATTGGGTCATTACATAGTTACATTAGACATTCATTGTTAATGTTTGAACCTACTACCATTGACTCAGCCAGTGTAAAGGCCATTCATCTTGAAAACAGGGGCAGAAATGATAAGGATGATCATTCAAAGAAACCACCTTTTAAACCTTCAAATGGAAAATTTAGAGGGAAAGGAAAAGAAGACGTCATCAATGAAGAAGGATGAAGGAGAAAAGCCTTATTGCACTCACTGCAAAAAGGAAGGTCATGACGACAATCATTGTTGGAAGTTGTACCCAGAAAACAAGCCAAATAGATATGGTGGAAAGGGTAAGAAAAAGACGGTAGCAACCGTGCAGTAAGACCGTGGATACGACTCTAACGATGAGGCATTGATCACAAGAACAAGCACGAAAGGTACTCATTCTCTTCATGTTAATTATGAATCGCATGAGAGCACTAGTTCAACAGATGAGCCTCTTCCTAATGAACGAAAGATAATTGAGTTGTTTCATATTAGAGTTGCCATAAATCATACAAAAGTAGAAACTCTATTTGATTCAGGCTCTCAAGCAAATTTAATCTCAGAATCCTTGGTTAAAATGTTAGGCTTAGAAGTTAAGCCTCATATGAAACCTTATCTTCTTGGATGGATACATGACAAAGTAAAACTAAATGTAACCAAGCAATGTAAGGTTAAATTTGTAATTGCTTCTAAACTGGTGGATGAAGTAGAACTGGATGTCATACCATTGGATATTTGTGGTATCCCTATCTTTATGACAAGAAAAAAAATTCTTTCGACATGAAAATAGATACCAAATCACAAAAGATGGGGTAGAGTATATTGTAAGAGATCATCAAACTAAGGTCAGTGTCAGTCTTGTAAGTGCAGGACAGATGAAGATATTGGTGAATTCCAACAAGGGGTTTTTGCTCATGGTTGTAAGAGAAAAAGATGCAGAAACATCCGATGCTTTCCGAGGATGTGATTCGGCTCATAAACAAGAATTATGTGAATTTATTTCTAACTATGATGAGTTGTTTTAGGAACCCAAAGGATTTCCTCCAAAATGATAAATCCAACATGAGATCCATTTGCAGCATGATGGTCCATTGCCAAACATTGGTATGTACAAGATATCATCTATCGATATGGAGGAGATCAAAAAGCAGGTACAAGAATTGTTGAACCAAGGGATCATTTGGTCAAGTACTTCTCCTTGTGGCTCACCAATTGTGTTAATACCCAAGAAATATGGCACATGGAGGATGTGCATGGATTATCAGGTGCTAAACAAAATCACGGTGAAAAATTGATACCCTCTCCCTCACATTGATAATTTGTTAGATCAATTAAAGAATGCTATCTATTTCACCAAATTGGATTTGCGTAGTGGTTATCATCAGGTCAAAATCGTAGAGCAGGACGTGTGGAAAACCACCTTCAAGACCAAACAAGGGTTGTTCGAATGGATGGTGATGCCATTTGGACTGTGCAACTCTCCAGCCACATTCATGAGGGTCATGAATGATATTTTATGAATGATACTTTTAGGCCTTTCATTGATGAATTTGTCCTTGTGTCTTTAGATGATATTCTTGTTTTTAGTAGGAATTGTGATGAATATGTATGCCATGTAAAGAAAGTGCTTGATGTATTAAAGAGGAAAGAATTGTATGTAAAATTGTGAAAGTGTGAATTTGGGAAAACCTCTTTGGTTTACCTAGGTCATATTGTCGGTAATTGTCAATTAAAAATAGACCCCTCCAAAGTTGAGGTGATTGTAAAATGGCTTAAGCCTACCAATGTAACAGAGGTCCGTATTTTCTTAGGTGCAGTACAGTACTGGAGGATATTCATTACCAACTTCTCTATTATTGCATCACCCTTACACACACTGACAAGTATAAAACAAGCTTTTTAGTGGGGAGTAAATCAGCAAAAGTCTTTTGAAGCACTGAAAGAGAAAATTAGCACCGCACCAGTCTTGTGTTTACCCGATCTCCAGCAGCCTTTTGAGATCGAAACTGATGTCAGTGGGTATTCCATGGGAGTTGTATTGTTGCAGTAGAAGAAGACGATATGTTACCATTCATAGAAGTTCTCCCAGGCTGTCATTAATTACCCCACTTATGACAAAGAACTTTATGCCTTGGTCCAAAGTGTGAAAAAGTGGAAACACTACCTGATCGGAAAGGAAATTATTATCCATACGAATCACCGACCTTGCAATACCTTCAATCATAGAACAATCTACAAAAATCTCGTCATTTTAGGTGGATGGGGTTTCTACAACAGTTTCATCTGGTAATAAAGTATAAGAAGGGCACTAGTAACAAAGTAGTAGATATGATCTCTCGCCCTCCTATTGTTGCTTCTATTATTTTTCACAATGCTTTGTTGTCTTTTGAAATTTATGTTGAACAATGTGCTAACGATGATGAATTTAAAGAAATATATGAAAAACTAACTCATGGATTGCAGGTGGACAACTATCATTTGCAGGGGAAGCTCTTGTATCACCTTGGCAAATTCGAGAGGTGCATACCTCTCTTGTGTTTGGTCACTTTGGTGTTGTAAAAACCTTATGTCATTTGCAAAGGTTTTGCTTTTGGCCCCATATGAAAAAAAATTTAACCCATTTTGTAAATGGATGTGTGATGTGTTCTATTTCAAATCCCTCTAATAGAAAACTCGAACTCTACACACCGCTCGCTATTTCGGGTCATCCATGGGAAACTATGTCGATGGACTTTGTACGAGGTATGCCTATATCTAGAAAGGGTCATGAATATTTGTATGTTGTTGTCGATCACTTTAGTAAAATGTGCATATTAATGCCTTGTAAAAAGCAGATCACTGCTGAGCAGACTACTTTTCTTTTCTTTTAGTATGTTTGGGTCCACTTTGGGTTGCCCACATCGATTGTGTCAGATCAAGACTCTTGCTTCCTTGGATATTTTTGGACCAGCTTGTGGCGTATGATGGACACCAAATTGAAGAGAAGTACGACATTCCATCCATAAACTAACAAACAGACATAGGTCATCAACCTTACCGTGGTTTACTTGTTGTAGGGCTATTGCAGCAAACATCCCAAGTTGTGGGATGAGCATCTTCCATATGTGAAATACGCCTACAACTGAGTAGTGCATTCCTCTGTGTAGCATTCACCATTTGAGACATGTTTTGGTTACTTACCAAAGGACCCTTTTGACATGATCTATGGAAGGGATGAAGATGCCAGTGGACGTGATGATAGGGACAAAGCACAACAGTTCATCCAACGGATACAGACAATTCACCAAGCAGTACAAGAGCAGTTGGAAAAGAGTCGGGCCCAATATAAGGCCCGACATGATAAGCACAAGGTTGACCATCAATTTCAAGTTGGTGACAAGGTGTGGTTCCATATCAGCAAGGATCGAATGAAGGGGGAAGGCAAGAAATTGCGACCAATCCGGTATGGTTCATTTACCATATTGGAGAATATTGGGAATAATGATTTCTGACTCGATTCGCCTATATACATGCAGATGTACTCGGTCGTGAATGTCGAAAATCTGAAACTTTATGAACCACCATTGATTATGGACACCGAGGAGGTAGGATCAATTCCTACAGTAGATGACTTTACACGAGAGTATCTCGATGAACTTCCAGAAGACATCATTCTCAATCAAAGAACCAAAACTTCATGACGAGGAGATGTGGAATATCTCCGTGTTGGTTTCAAAGGGATGCACCCAAGTAAATCTAAATGGCTTGAAAAGGAGAAGGTGATGGAGCAATTCCATCACTTTCCTATTGATTGATAAGGCTTTTGGGGTCCAAAATCTCTTCAGTGGGGAGGAATGATCCAGGTGGATCGAATAGGTCCAAGTACAAGGGGCTTAAGTAAAAAGGCTCAAAAATCAAAGTGTCTGGAATGTGGAAAACTTAATGTCAAGTTGAATATCTCGTCTTTCTGATTCCAACGGCGCAGATGACACTCAATTCTAAGTCCGTATGGAGAAGTTAGGAGCAGTCAAAGTTTGAGGGTTGACCTGGTGACTGGGCAGGCTTAAGGAAGGCGCAATTTTGACCTTTTCCGACCACCAGTTTCTGGCCAGCTCCGGCCAGATTCCAGGCGAATTTGTGGCCTCCTTAAAAGGACTCCTACAACCTATTTTCGGGATTTTCAAAAATGTGTTCGGTTATTGAAAATTAAAAAAAATATATTAAAATTGGGTGGCGGGCCATGACCCCCACCACCCCCATCGGGTCTGACATAACAATAAATATTATTATAAGGGGGTCGACGGCCATGACCCCACCGCGCCCATTCCTCGGACACAATCTACATCCACACCATATATATTATGGGTAGGCGGGGGTGTTAACCCACTGCCCAACCCACAAGCATGTCATATATACCTTTCGATTTTGACGAAAATGGTGGGGTGGGACGCCCAATGCAGGCCCGTCCCCCCAACTACCCACTTTATTATTTAATATATCCGTTGGGTTTTCAAAAAAAGGTAAAGGGCGCAATTTATTAAAACAGATTTGACTTATTTTGGAGGGGGCGGGGTTTGACCACCCGACGCCCTCCCTCCACTTGCAGATCTCAAACCAACTTACCCAACGACAGACTTGGTAAAGTTCGCTCGACTTTTATATAAGAACCAGTCATTTCATAAGTGCACCCAGGTAGGCCAGGAGCGAGCACAAATTTGGAGATAGGTGGAACGATGAGCATTGTGCAGGAGGGGGGAAAAACCATGATCTAAGCCATTTTCAGAGGGTCCTGATTTTCACTTTGTCAGATTCAGGCAAATTTTATATGGATTCTGCACCTGTCAATGCCACGAATCAAATGGTGCTGTCCCATTTCTTCATCAGAGGTCTCTAATTTTTGGGCACTTTCAGCTATGGAGGTATAAGGGTGTAATTTTTCATTTTATACTTGTACTTTCATTTTTTTCCACTTAATGAAAGGGGGCCTCCCCACTATTTGAGCAGGGCCCAGAAACATAGTCCCTCCTGGACAAAATTCGATATCAATTATGTGTCTTCTTGCATGATGTTAATTGCTTCTCTCTTCTTATGTTTATGCCTTTAACGTTTCTTGTTGAAGCTACAATTTTCACATGTAATTCTTTAACACATCTCCAGCAAAAATTTTTGGATCATTACATGCCTATGCCCATAGAAACTTGGTCATGTTCTAGTCATACAACATAGCCTTTGTTGCCTCAACTATATTCATGTTTTTCTACTCCACTACTCCATTTTGTTGTGGATTGTATGGAGTTTTCCACTCTCTCCTAATGCACTCCTTTACACAAAACCCTATGAATTAAATATTCGTGTACTCTCCTTCATTATATGTACAAAGCAACATGATATTTTTCCCTATCATGTTCTCCACAAGATCCTTAAACTGCTGGAAGTGTTTGAAGAGCTCATCCTTTTTCTTAAAAAAGTAGATTCGGGTCTTCATGGAGTAATCATCTATGAGGGTAATGAATTACTCGTATCCTTTGAGATATTTGGTGGACTTTAGGTGGAAATATCTCAATGTACACTATGTAACACACCATATTCTCTATTGTAACTTCCTAGGAATGTTGCCCTAGTGAATTTCCCAATTACACACCCCCTGCACACATCATCATGTTTCATGCTCAATTTTGGAACACGAGTCAATATATCCTTGATCATGTTAATTGTTCCATGGTGTAAATTCCCCATTCTCCTATGCTGCAATTCACCCAAGACTCTACCATTGCTACTAGTGTTGCTAACTAGTTCCTTTGGAGAATCGAACTGCAACTTATATAATCTATTTCATCGAACCCCAATTTTCTTCACCTTCTTCCAAATTTGGTGCTTGATAAACACCTTCTTCCCTACGAAGTAGACATCATATCCCTTATCATGTAGTTCAGAAAATAAAATCATGTCCATGCCCAAACCTAGCACATGAAACACATATGTAACACTGGTGATTTCTCTTGACTCCCTCTGAATGTCGATGGTACCTCTCCCAACTAGAGTACATTTTTTTGTGCTTCCCATATATATTTGGAAGTCCATCTCCTCCTCCATGTAGTTGGAGAAGTAGTCTCTAACGCATGTAATATGTGTTGACACTCCACTGTCTATGTACCATACACCCTGTGAAGTCGAGTTAGAGAGGAAAACTATCAAGTAGCAAATTAATCTTCCAATTTGGAAGACAAATCCAAGTTATCACGGTCTCTGAATCTTTTTGCAGTCATATCTAGAAAATTTGTGAACTCAAATAATTTGGAAAAATTAATAAAATGGGTAAAAACCCTCGCATGCTTTCTCTTCCAAACCCTGCATTGATTTACTCTACAAAATCCTTTTGTTGCAAACCCTTTGCGCTATAGTTGTGTTGTGAAATTTGATCTACCTCTGAAAATCCTTTTTGATAACCTCACTAACTACTATGCTCACTAAGATAACTCTCACTTCCTCTGGATTGGAAATCGAATTATTGCCTCTGAAACATGAACTGATTGAATGTCATGCGCATATTTTCTCTTCATTGCTATAATATCCCTTTGATATGCACCAAATTCGCTATAGAACTTATATGATCTAATTTTATTTGATACCATGTGAAATTATATGATTGCAACTATTGGATATTTATCTCCTTACTTATACAATTTATTTGTCTTCTACAAATTCATGTATGACAAATATCAAATAAATTCACTTATGCAATATTCACAAATAAAAACGTTGTAGAAATAAAATACTATAATTTAGAAAATAATGCACACATACACACAATAAATCTGACACCAACATTTTTGGACAATCATCCCTTTGAAAAACCCTGAAGAGAAAACCAATGTAACATATGAGGGTTTTAGTATTATTAATCTTCAACAATTTGAGAGTACAATGATTTTCTTGCCTCTCATTGGAAAAGCTCCAACAAATACTAATATCCACTGTCAAAAATAAACTAGAGACTCAATGTGTCCTTTGCAACTCAATTTGGCCTCTCCCAACAAACTCTCACTCTCTCTGGCTACTTGCACTACCTCCTTAGAATGTGCACAACCTACCTCTGGAAATTTTCACAGCCTCTAGGAGCCCTTCCCTGCAAGTCGTTCTGCCTCCAGTAGCTGCTAGACCCACCTTCTCTGCCTCCAGGAAATAGTTCCAATATTGGCACACTGAAACGATGACTCCCTTGAAAATCGCATTGGGTAAATTGGCTACTTGCATTAGCTAATTTGACCTCCTTCTCTATAGATAAATCAACCTCCTTCCTGCCTCTGAAAGCTGGAAATCGTTGTATAAATTTTCTCCAAAAAATTTCCTCCCAAATCTTTATTGAAACCACGTTGCTCAGTGTTCCCTTAGCTTCAACTGTGCCCTTGTTGAATCACTACAACTATTGAAGTCAAACTGCTCAAAATGTTTTGTGTGTCTTCTCTAACCCCATTGACCATGTTCTTATAATATTTTGTTAGGTAACCAACGACCATGATCACATCTCAATCAATGGTTAAGATCATCTTGACTCCAAATCACTTTTTCGAAAGTCTTTAGAGAAAAATCGATCTACCTGAATTAATCTGATTTAATTAACCAATTTTTCTAAGTTAGGATTAGGAAATATTTAATTATTGGCTAATTAATCTAATTGAAGTGTTTCTAAGGCTTTTCTCACGAAACCCTTTTTGGGTTTTGGAGATCTCATGCTCCTTAGCCTCTTAAACACCATAGAGTCTAGAACACATGTACGTTGCTACCAAAAACTAGCACTATGTGATATGGGGAACATGTTAGATTATTGGATACATTGTTATAAACTTTGAATGGGTCAAGGCCTAGAGGTGAGCAGTGTTGGATCATGTGGCTAGTTTGGCTAGATTTGGAGAAGGGAAACCTCAAGTCAAGATTAAAGGGAGGAATGTTAGGTGAAACTTGACTCGTTAACAGAGCCAAAGTTGTTAGGTCAACGATCATGGTTTCTTGTATATGGTTTTGGTAGCTGATAGTATTTGAGCTCGTGGATTACATGTAATGAATTTTTTTAGAGTCTTGCGGATTCTCCATTCTAATGTGCCAATAGTTGAGCGGAAGGCTCACTTAGTTGGCTTGGTCAATTTTGGGCAAGGACATTAATAGTTCTATTAATGTTGGTTTTTCTCAAGTTTGGTTTCCCATGATACAGGATGTATATTATTTATGTTTTTATTGTTATTGTTGGTTAATATCTATCTCACAATTTTTAATAATATCAGCAAGATCAGTTAATGTTGGATTAGCCTAAAGGAAATTGTGTTTAATGAGTCTTGTCATGTATAGGTTGCATGCCATTAAATTTAACATTTATTAGAAGTTGGTACGATGGATTAATATATCGTTGGAGTTGTTGCATTATCACTTTCTATAATTAATGGATGTTTGGAATTGGTGCAAAGTTGAGTTGTGTCATTGACATTTAACAATTAATGTTAATGTTGCCATAATATTTGGCATAAGGCAAGTGCTTAAGCTTTCATCTTAAGTTATGGTTAGATCTTAAAAGCTAAAATTGTGATACCTTAGAAGAATAAATGATTTTTCACAAAGTATTAATTTAAGTTTTAAAAAAAAAACAAATTTTATAATTTAAAATGAAATTATAACATAAAACAATATCATTATAATAAAATAGTTTATCTCATTATATAAAGAATAATATAAATCAAAATCAATATATAAATATAACATTTTTTTGTAAGTCTAAAATTCTATTAATAAAAAATGAATTACATCACATTAGATCACATCAATCTTCCCCTAAGCACATTACACATCATTGCATTTTCTTCCTCCCTAGATTTAGGTTCCAGGAATGTAATTTGGCTTCTCCTTCTTTTCTTTCCTCTTCCAGAGGTCTATCCATCCCGAGGGATTATCACCAGTAGATGGAAATAAAATGACCATATTCTTTCATTTAGATGTTTCCAATGTTGAGTGCTCCGACATATTTGATGGTTCCTTGTCACTAGTTTAATGGTCTTAGTGATTCGTGGGTGTGTTTTTTCCCTCTCTTTGAATGTACCAAAATCATTGTTGAATCTTGTGTCGTATTGATGGAAGGATAAGCTTCCTCTCCTAACTGTTGAGATGGCATCTCATGATTTTGACTTGATTTTGGAGGAATAGTGTTGGTATTAGGATACTTCTGAGTCTGTGAGTTATTCGACTTGTGAATCGTAGTGGAATTAGATCCTTTGGGTCCTTTTGGATATTTCCATCCATGATTTTTCTTCTTGGCATCTAAGTGTAAAGAGGAACCTTGTGAATATGGACAGTAATTCTGTAGGTGGTCGAGTTGTTGACAAGTCATGCAACGAAAAGTTATATTTTCATAATCCATTGGTTGAGTATAAACTCTATCACTCCGTTTGGGGAGAATTATTTCTGAAAATCCTTTACTAAGGTCCAATTCAACATAAATGCAAGCAAGTGTGATAAATCCATTAGCAATCCTTTCAAATTTGACTTTGGTGAAGTGATTGAGCAAGTTCCCCACATTTTCTAAGATAGCTAGATGTGTCATATGGATGGGAAAATTGGGGAGCCTTACCCATACTAGAGTTACCAGAGACGACATAAAGAGAGGATTAAGATCCTAGAACTAAGGTTGAAAGGAAAGCCCGACCTGGCCCCAAAACCAGGGCCCCTTGTCAAAAACCTTTTATCGTTCCCCTAACTTACGAAAAGTAAAATAAATAATCATTTTGAGAAAAACCATATCCCAACATCATGAGACCAATTATGGTGTATCCACTCCTTAAGAGTTGATGATGAAGGCCAAAAACCATTGAAACGACCAATAATCCCTTTCCTTTCATAATTTGTGGCTATGCATCTGCATGTAGTATTACCCACTTCGACAGAAGGGGTTTCAACTATCTACTTCACCACAATTGTAGGACTAAAGAGATCTTTAGGGTTTGGTGAAGGAGGCCCTAGTTTTAGAACATCCTTAAACGATCTAGGTGGGGTTGAGGTGGATGCACCTCCCCCTTTGGCTATGCCTAAAATTCTTGCTACAATGTGAATCAGTGCATCCTTTTGATATGTCGTATTCACTAAGGGGCTTTTGATCCTGAAGTTGTCGCCTTTCATGAATGAGCTAAAAACATCCATGAGGAATGTGCACCTTCTCTTGTATCCTCGTCACAAGAGAAAATACAAGATCTAAGTTTGTAACATGTAAGCAAAAGGATCCCCCTAAGATTGGTTTCACCAGATCTAGATCGCATTGTTGGTAAAAATCCTCCATGCTTCTGAGTTAATTCTACACCACAAAGTTGTGAAGGGTTGCTTGAAGGGCACCATTTTGAGGCCCTTCAAACCCTCTTATAACACAATTTCCTGAACCTGCATTAATAAATTTGTCGATCCACTATTTCGCCAAGCAAAAATTCTAACAAATATTTCGAACCTTGCATTCCCAATCACTTCAACAAAAACCATTCTTAAAACCCTAACAAAGCCATTTCTCATAAATCTAAAATAAATATAATATATAAAATATCAATCCATCATCATTTTTAAAATAAAAGATGATATATTCGTATCGAAGTCTTAAAAAAAAGCAATAACAAATCTATAGATCACTATGACAACCCTAAGGAAATAATCATCTCCTCCCAGGAAGTCAATTAAACATGGATGATGAATTAAAGTTGAAAGGTGTGAACAAGAACGCACTCATGAGGAGAAATCATCTTGTTCTGACCATCACTTTAGTGCTTTTGAAATAAGTGGTGTGAATGGAATATGACAATGCATTTATCTTCAAAAGGAGATTGGAACCCTTCAAGAAAAAATAAATAAAGAGAAAAGAAAAGGTGAAACCTAATCTCTTTTTTTCTACTCGTATTTCTTTTATTTATTTTTAAATTAATTTGTTTTCTTTCTTTTATTTTTCTCCAAAATTCTAAGACGGTACCAAAGACTAGTCACATTGAAATGAGATGTCATGTACAGTTAGTGACCAGGGAAGTGAGGTGTTACGTGCAGTCACTTAATGAATTAAATAAAATGTTGCTGATGATTTTATTAATTATATATGTTTATGTAGATAATTCACTTTAATTCCATGTTATATAATTTATAATTATTTATTTAATAAATGTAATATTACAAAAATAATTAATTTAAATAAAAAATTATTATTATTATTATTATTGTTTTTATTATATAAATTATATTGTATGTTTATTTTAATATAATAATTCAGAAATTATATTTATAATCATATAATTAAAATATAATGAAAGCGAATAATACATCATTTTAATTATTTAATTAATAATAATTTATATAAATATATTATGAACCATTTTTGTTTGTTTGTTAAGTTGTTTGTGATCTTCAAGGTTTGACCTGTGGTACATGGTACAACCATTCCATGAAATTTGATCTTAGATCGCCTTGGCCTATTCTCAACCAATTATAATAATAAAACTTGACATATTATAAAACAATTCTTATTTATATAAATGTATGTATATTTTTAATCCAAAAAATATAAATAGTTATATATTTTAAATTCACATTATTAATATAAATATAAATTTATTAAACATAAATAAATAAATAAATAAATAAATAAATAAATAAACAAAAAAAAAACAAAACAAAACAAAACAAAACATAAATAATATTGTTACAATAAATATATATAAATTTAAATTTATTAAACGTAAAAAATAATTTAAATTTAGTAAACATAAAAATAAATACTTAGACCTTTTAAAAATAAAAATAAATAATAATGTTCCAATATATGTATGTTAAGTTGTTTTATTTTTTATTAATATATTTCCTCATATTAGCTTTTAAATTATAGTTATTTTCCAAAATTATTTATATTATATATCTTATTTAAATTAAATTATTAATATAATAATATTTTTGCAATTTATTAGTAAAATGAATCTTAAATTTTTTATTAATTTT
Organism: Pinus albicaulis; assembly: GCA_034641835.2. Lineage (NCBI taxonomy): Eukaryota > Viridiplantae > Streptophyta > Pinopsida > Pinales > Pinaceae > Pinus > Pinus albicaulis. The sequence continues at coordinate 160,579,912 of CM076582.1, read as the reverse complement.
TTTTTTTAATATATTAATAAAAAATTATATCTTTACATATTTATGATAATGTAATACATGTAAATAATAATGTTATTAACACTTTATGTGACTTTATTTATTTATTTATTTAACATCATATCTCTAAATCATATTAAAATGTGACATCCACTTCTCCTTTATTTTAATTATAAAATGGATAACAATTTTAGTAGATAAAATGTAAAAAATATTATTTTTACACTTAAATGACAATAAGATTGTAAGTGATAGTTTTTTTAGAAAGTGATAAAATTTATTACAGTAATTTTAAAAAGTCCTAAAATTTATTATAGTTGGCCACTCATGGCATGGTTCTTAAAGTGATAATTAATTTTGTTTTTAAATTTTGCCAGAAAAAATACTCCTAGTATAAATATAATGGAAGTTACAATTAATTAACTCATAGTTGAGAATACTCTTACTTTAAATATGATGGAAGTTACAATTAGTTAACTTATAGTTGAGAGTACTTGTAACATAAATATGATGGAAGTTACAATTAATTAACTCATAATTGAGTTATCCAATAACAATAAGAATAATTATAACTATTTATTATTTTAGATGTTTTATTATCATTATTTTAAAAAAATTATATTATTTAAAATAATTTGTTAATAAGTTCTACATAAATATATTTTTATATTTATTAATACTTTGAAATCATTGGTACTAACTAGTTTCTTTACCTATAAAAAACATAAATTCATAACTAATTATTAAAAAAATTAAATCACATTTTAAACCAAAAAATAATTTCAACCAAAAATCCAAATATTCTTTACCATCATTACAAAGACTTTATTAAATAAATGATATGCTTTCAAATAATTTTAAAATATAATCTTATATGGGATATCATTCCCATTACATTTTAAAATCATATTTAAAAGAAATTTAGATAATAATTTAAGATAGTAACTATATCTCAAGTGTGTAACTACATCTCAAAGTGGAAGTAGGTTACCTGAATTTTCTTTTTTAATTTTTTTATTTGTGAAAAGATTATTTTTTATAAATTTATTTTAATATTAAAATTACAAATATTTTAAAATGGTAAAATTTAATTATTAAATTTTATAAATTATTATATTAAAATATTGTTTATTTTTAAATGTTTTATCTATTAAGTAAATAGTTAGAGTAATTTGGGAAAAACCAAAGATTAAATTTGGTGTGATACCAAAACTAATATAAAAAAAGATATATGAGATATATAGGGAATTTATGACAGCCAATTAGGGGGGAGGAGTGCTCTCAACTTTATTACAAGTGTTCAAAAATGTATTCCCATAAATTTTTTAAAATAGAGTAGTGAAAATAACATTTGATTGTGCTACCACTTAATTATTGAAAAAAACCAAAAAAACAAAAGTTAAATCCATATTAACAACCAAATATATTATAGGATTTGAAAAATGTGATTTAACTTAGTATTGAATAATATATATAAAGGTCACGAGGGTTTAAGTGATGAGTGATTTATGATGTAGTTTAAGAATACCATTTTTTTTTGGCTTCCTATAAAATCTAAACCTGAACTTAACCATAATTAAATCCCCATAAATCAATTCATTTTCACCATATAAATTAAATATAAAAATCTTACCACTCTGACCAACATTCAACTCGCCACGATCACCATAAAGCCGGTGAATTGTGATTTTGGTACACCAACTACTGAAATCCACACAAAATCCACCATGATTCCGCGTTACACGTCATTATTCTCCTAGTCCTACCCGTCTACTCGGTCAAGAGGAAGCAACACTGGTGAGATGATGTAAGCTAGCATTGATGCTGTGATCGAAAACTGACACGTGTACGCACTCTACCTTTACGCGTAACGGCATCTTCTCTGGAATGCTCTGCCGAAAGCCAAATCAGCTTCAACAATTCCTTCGTGTGGACGGAAAGAATGAGTTGAGTAAATAAATATATAACTCAGGACTCTCTTCGCCATTTCAAGTTTTCTTGACACTGCGTATTCTGGTTTTTCAGGGTTTGTAAGTTACAGGTTCGAGTCTCGGCAGGGGTTCTTTTAGCGATTTTCTTTTCTTAAGTCGTTTGATCGTGTTTTGGCAGCGGTTCTTTTGTGAATTTTCCTTCATCGGTCGTGAGTTCGAGTCTCCGTGGAGGTTCTTTCGTGAAATTTTCCATTCTTAGAAAGAAAGCTCAAAGGAGAACCGTTAATCATGTCGGATCCAAAATACGCCTATCCATACCCTGCTCCAGGTTTGTGCTCGCTTCAGAGACTCTGAAACCTGAGTTTTTTAAGTTTTTGTTCTGGTTCATTGTCGAGTAAAATGAGGTTTTAAGGTTTGCTGATGAAGCCAACTAAGTCGTTCATTGTTGAGTAAAATGAGGTTTTAAGGTTTGCTGATGAAGCAGAACTAAGGTATAATTCACTGTTGCAGGTTACCCTCAAGGATACCCCCAAGGGTACCCCCAAGGTTACCCTCAAGGTTATCCACAGCAAGCTCCGCCTGTACAGGCACCGCCGGCTTACGGGGGGCAGCAGCCGCCGCGACAGCAGGGCTTTCTGGAGGGATGGTATACAAAACCTCCTGTCCTTTTTCTCTGAACTTCATTGCAGTAAGTTTTCTGGAATTTTTATTAGGGTTTGTGCGTTAATTGGGTTTTTGTACTGGAAATCTTGGTTGCAGCCTGGCGGCTCTGTGTTGCTGTTGCCTTCTGGATGAGTGTTGCTGCGATCCGACTGTGATATGTGACTGGTGAACAAGAGATCCTTCTTATGAATTTATCTGCTGTCGTCTTTATGCCAAAGCTTCTAGGGTTGCAACCTGCTCTCCTCTTTTGTATGGATTTAATTTCTAATATCAGTCTCTGTGATATCAGAGTTGTGATATCACAGGCGTTGAAATATTGAATAGTTTTCTTTAGAATTCCAAACTGGGAATTTATTGTATAGACATGGTTTCATGGATTGTGTGCATGAATGCTCTTTGGCATATAGCGATTGAAAAATGACAGTGATCTCGTTGGATATTGATTGTTTAAATTTCTAATTTAAGTATATATTTTCTGCCTAATTATTTTATTATTAATTTAAATTCAATTTCACAGTAAATAAATGAATAGCGTTATATGTTTATTTCTTCTTTTAATATTCAAAATCATAAAGACATTCATGGATTTTGATTTCAGAGGGAGGAAAGCATCAAACTCGGGATGAATTGATTTCTTTTTTCGGGGGCCCTCACAGTCATATTATTTATTATTTTTGCCATCTGTGTGCACACATTAATGAATTTGATTACTTAGGTGGGATAATTTAAAAGAATGAAATCGGAATCTACTTTTAACATATCAGTCAAAATCAATGAAACCCTAGCAATGATGACTATTAACCTATGCCAGTGGGAATCACCCCCACATAACTTTTTTTTTGGGGTCAAAGTTAAGAAAAAATTAAAGAAGAAAGAAGAATATTTTGGTTTATGGATGAAAATTTAGAAAAAAATAAGTAGAAGGAAGAATATTTTTAGGTTGAAGTTAAGAAAAAATTAAAGAAGAAGGAAGAATATTTTGGTTTAAGGATGAAAATTTAGAAAAATTTAAAGTAGAAGGAAGAATATGGTGGTTTAAGGATGAAAATTTACATGTAAATATATGATATTGTTGATTTTTATTTTATTTATTAATTGAGATGTTATGGTTGATTAGCAATTGAAAAATGAAGTAAGCAAAATTGATGTATTCTTTGCTTTTCGATTAATTTCATTTTGAAATAATAATATTTAAAAATTAGTGTAATTTCAGTGAATTAGATGTATTTAATTTAAATGATTAAAAAGTACAAATGATATTTTTTTATTAGGATTTATCTAATATCATTTTTGAATGGAGGAAAAGTGTTTATTGAGATGGATGGTTTATATTTAATATGAATTAAAGAAAAAGAGGATATTCTTTGCTTTTTAATTAATTTAAATTTTAAAATGTAATAAATATTTAGTCTCAACTAATTGAATTTAAATAATGGATATTTTCTTTTAATTAAAGGTTTATTTTATATTTCTTTGAGATGTGAAGAGAAAGTGTTGGGCATTTTTGGATGCATATTTAAAAAATGTGTTAAAAAATTAAATATAACTTAATCTATCTAATTTCAAATTCCACTTTATTATAACATGTTTAAAAGACTTCTGTGAAAAAATCAAATATTGTGCGAAAAAAATAAATATAACAGAATTTATCTAATTTCAAATTCCACTCTACCTTATTATAAGATGTTGCCGTATTTGGATTGTTTATTATTGAGATGTATATATCAATTTAAAAATTTGTTTCCTTTATTTATATTATTTTTATAGACAAGCATCAGGGTTTAGCTTGCTTTTGATTTCGTATATGAAATGTGAAATTTAAGTAATTGTTTCCTTTTTTAGTATTTGCTAAAATGGTTTGTTAATGTGAAATCTAAGTAATTGTTTCCTTTTTTAATATTTGCTAAAATGGTTTGTTAATGTGAAATCTCTGTAATTGTTTCCTTTTTTAATATTTGCTAAAATGGTTTGTTAATGTGAAATCTAATTAATTGTTTCCTTTTTTAATATTTGCTATTAATGTGAAATCTAAGTAATTGTTCCTTTTTAATATTTGTTAAAATTGTTTGTTTCTTTTGTTTACGTCTGGTCAAAAAATCAAAATGTTGGAGTGTTTGAATCGTTTTTTAATGGTGGAAATGGATTCAACACTATCAAGAACCCCCCTGCAACACTCAAAACCTAAAGTTTGACAACTATAACCCCGAAAACCTAAAGTTTGACAACTATAACCCTTGCTTGAATTTCCATATAACCCTTGCCTGAATTTCCATTATTTTCTGGGATAATTTGTGGGTGTATATTTTAGTTTTTTTATAAGCTTGGCAGGACTACATCTTCATCATGTCCAATATATCATTCCAATGGAGGTCGGGAATTGAATCGGTGAATTCACATCAAGGAGTGTCTTACTGGAGCATAGTCTATCTAAGACTCTGTGGAAGTGGTAATCTTTCACTTTTACTCTCGAAACCATAAATAAAATATTGCAATGTATATCTTAAGCAACATAATTCTATATCAATTTTAGAAAGATAAAATAAAATAAAATAAGAATATATTTACTTTATTATAGCACTTTAATAAATTGTTTGAATATCCATGTATTAATATATTTCAATATGGTTCGATTGTAGGGGATTGGACTAGATAGCGCAACGAAAGATGAAACCTGTTTTTAGCAGGCTACTCTATTCTCGCTGTCGCCATCCGGCTTCTGCTTGGCCCTGCAGATCATGGTGTCCAGAGGTCAAGCATGCTCCTGAATCCAATGAGGCCCAACAGCGAGCGCATATACGCGAAGGAATATGTGAAGACAACAAGTGTTGGGCTCAATGCATGCGTTGAAGCAGATATGGCAGCGACCTTTGTTTATGCGCAGATCTTCGGTAGCCTAACAGATCGAATGGGGACGACCCCCTATCCCGATGGACTCTCGAAGGATGTAATGCCTGACATCGAGCTAGGCAGCGATTGCTCTAGCCTGACCCTGCGCTCTAATCGGTCAGTGCTCTAGTGCGATACATCGAGTCTTACCCATCAGAGCAAATTTTGTAATAGGGGAAACAACATAAGAAAAGAGGCTGCCGCAGACTGCTGCGAGCCAACTAGGATCGTCAACCTGGCCTCTCAGACATGCTCTGGCAACGAGGGTTTCCAATAACCCTCATCTCCATATTATCAGATTCAGATCTCGCTTCCCTCTGGCAAATCCATGCTTCATTGGGTGCGTTCAACGGATCTGGTGCAGAACCTCATGCATGCCCTTGAACACAAGCTAGGGATCCCCTCAGCTCTTTAGAGATTTCTATATGGAGGTAAACAACTAGAGGATTCTTTCTGCCTCTCATTTTATAATATTGAAAGAGATGCTTATGTAGTTTTAGCCCTTCGTCTGCGAGGGGGAGCAACCAGACAACCATCTTCTGCTCCAGCTTTATCTTACAAGGATGTTGTCCATGCACAATCTCCCAAAAAAGCTACTCAACCCTCTGAGGTTCCCAAGCCTTTTTTGGTTGACAAACTAGAGGAAGTCCCCTACATAGAAATCTCTCATGTGGCACTTAAAGATCAGCTTCAAATATATGCAGAATCTGCCATCATCTGCCGATTTAATGGACTTTGGCCTCACACAACAGATCTCTACAAATGGATCCACTCCACTTGGACCAACAACAACAAGGTTATCTTCTACTCAAAGGGTTTCTTCATAGTTGTGTTTGCTTTCAGCGAAGACTATAAAAAAGCCTTAGCTAGGGTCCATGGTTTTGGGGGAAAAACGAGACTATTCCTTAACCCCTGGTTCACAGACTTCGACCCCTCTACGACAATCATTACCAAGCTTCCCATTTGGGCCAGGGCTTCAAACTTACCTACGCATTTATGGCACTATTTGATGGCACTTTGGACCGCTTTTTGGCAACAGATCCCTCAAGGGTGGAGAAAGGAATATACACCTATGGCAGGATATGTGCTGAAATAGACATAAGTAAAGGTCTGCGCGATCAAATCAATCTCAAAATTGGTGATTTTCAGTGGACGCAGACCCTGGACTATGAGAACACTGCTTTCTATTGCCGCCACTGCCATCAAATAGGGCACCATCAAAACTCCTACACCATGTTCCTCGCCCAAAAGAAGAAAAGCACTCACAAATCAAAATCTAAAAGCTAGAAACCTTGTGACTCGCCCCCCATGGATGACATAGTGTCCTTCAGCTCGGATGAGGAGACTGACGCAGAAGTGCAGGCTGCAAAGCAGATGCAGGATACGCCCCCCGCTGACCCTGAGGGACCCACGATTTTTTCGAATACACAGAAACACACTCATGAGTCAGCCTCCTGATTTAGACAAGGAGATTCTCCCCATAGTCAACGACAATCTTCAAGTGGTTCTTGCCCATCCGCACCAGGTTGGCTAGGTCAAACTTAACAAAAAGAAAGGAAAAAAATGTTGTATGGAGGATTCGACCCATTCTGGGTAGATTCCAATGTCTATTTCCCTATGTTTCCTTGTGACACTTTTTGTTTCTTTTTGCTTATTTCCTGATTACTTAACGGGACCGAGGTTGATAGATTATCATTTCCGGCTCTCCCGCTTTCCAAATTCTCTTGAATGTAATCTCATCTTGTACTATATGATCTCTTAATAGAATTAGTCTTATATATATATATTCTAAAAAACCCACAAATTATCTCGGAAAATAATGGAAATTCAAACAAGGTTATGAAAAAATCCAGTAGAAATTTTTGAAAATCTAGGTTACAACCTCCAAACTTCAGGATTTTGGGTGCCCCAAGGGTTCTTGAAGGTGTTGAATCCATTTCCGCCATAAAAAAACAATTCAAACACACATTCCAATTTTTTGAATTTTTTTTTACTGGATTTCGGTAAGATTTTTTTTTACTGGATTTCGGTAAGAAAATTGTCGTCCTAGTGAGTTTGTGCACTTTGTAGACAATGCCTTTTTTTTTTTAAGAACATTATTTACATTGAAATCATTTTTTTGGTTTTGGAGTAAGACCTAAAATTATTTTTGATTGGTTAAAAGTTTATAAGTTAAGTGACCCATGACCTAGAAGCATTTGACACAAATGAAACTTTGCCCCCTTATGGACCACCAACCTATTATTTCAAGTGATTTGGTTTTTCTTAAATAATAGTGATGAGTCAATACACATTTATGGATGGTAGTCCAAATAAAAACCCATTAGCAAGGCATTTCAGATGGTGTCGAGGCATTTGGCATGAGTGGAATTCTACTCCCTTATGAACCAGTAACAAGTCATTTTAAGTGGTGTGATTTTCCTTAAATAATAATAATGATATACATTTACAAATATAAAAAATGTATTATTTTAATTGAAAATTATGTTATGGTAAGTTTTACCCACTTGGAAGAAGAATGCAGATCTGATATATTGGTTGGCCCACATGTAAAAGTGGGAAGCCTGGGCGAAGCTCAAATGCTTCGTTTGGCTTATTGTTCATAACCACATACTTACGTGGGATAACCTTATCAAGAGGGGCTTCGTGGGTCTGGGTATCTGTCCGCTCTGCAGATCAGCTTCTGAGGATTTTGCTCAAATATTTCTGCACTGCCCCTCTACCATCTCCACTTGGGAGGAGGTCCTTACTTTCCTCCACATCCCTCTATATTCGGAGAGAGCTTCTATCATTTCTTGTCTTCGTTGTTGGTGTGATAGACAATGGGATTGCAGACCCATCCCCTTATATATCTTCTCGGGTAGCTGGCGTTGCTAGAATGCCTGCATGTTTTAGGGATTTGTCCTGGATTTGAGAGCCAGAACTCTCAAAATTGCGGCATATTTTTTTGGATATTGATCCTTGGAAAGCCTCTTGTTGCAGACATAGTTGTCTTATAAACAACTAGATAACTCATGTCCCTTCGGCTTTTTTGAGTTGGAAGAGATCCACATTGCAGGTGATTCGAAGGTGGTCATCGACTGGGCATTGGGTGGAGCAGATTTCTGCCCTGAAGGAATGTTTCTTCTCAATATCCTTTGATCACATCTTCCGGGAACAGAATCTCCAGATTGACCAGCTATCCAAGCGTGGTGTCTCTGCCTCGAGCGATATGATATTTTTTGAACGTTTGGTTCAAGGTGGAGCTACCCATACTGGCTCATTTGCTCTCTCTTGACAAATCCATGGCGTCCATGTTTTGCTCCTGTTACTTGTCCATCCGCTAAGTGCTTGTTTTTTTTTCAAGAAGGTTATATCTTGGTTTCCCACTCTTTGATCGATTTTTGACTATATAGCAGGGGCATGTCATTGTGGTCATTTATGATTTTGGAAGGAAGTCTTTCCTCTGTTTCTCGTCATCTTGAATTTTTGCATATTTCTGTATTTGGCTGGAACAAAAGAAATTTGGTATCAGATATATGTAACTTCTTTTATTACAAAATAGAAGAAGTTGTTTTTTGGGACCAAAAAATAAATAAAAAAGAGGTATTTTTATGAGATAAATTAATTTAACTATAAGAAATGTGATATATAAATTAATAATTATCAAGCAAAAAAACATGTAACTAAAAAAATATATGTCGCTCTAATGTAATTGATGTTATAAAACTAACATGCCAAAGTGGAGGTGGCAAACACACCACATGATTTTTGAAATGGGAAAATTGTTTGGAAACCATTGATTTCATCTACTGAATTGTGCATATGATGAAGAATAGTCTCATATCATTAAATCTTCACCATACATACATTTTTAATTTATTAAATAATAGAGATTATGGAAGCCCTCTTCTAAAATAGACCATGCCTATTGGCATAATTAAAATCCCCTATGGTGGGTATACACTCTTTACAACCCATAGATTCAAGACATAGAACGTCGCCCCTCAACTTGTTGAGTTAATGATTCTCGTATAGGTACATGCATGACTCTACTTGGATTTTCTCCACAATTGAGTTGGTTTGTGGTAAATATAACGTTGTTTCCTCTTGTAATAGAGCATAATTGCACTTGGATAATTTGGGTGGCACTTCAATCATGGTAACAACCTTGAGTGACTATTCAAATGGTTTCAAATATTATTGTTCTTTAGTATGCACCCTCATTTTGACTCAACATCTTCACTCCCTCTTATCTTAGTTTTCCTTTATTTTCTTGGTATTCATCCTTCTTTGTGCAAAGCCCTATCTAGAAGGTAGGTGAGAAACATTAATTTCCCTCAACCTCCTCCTCTTGTATAGTTAGTACCCCTTGGTTATCATTTTTCTCCCCACTCCCACCCAAGTATTTCTAATTTCTTCGTCTTTACAAACTCCTTGCTATTATCTTCACTTGAGTGGGATCTTACTTTGACCCTGCATCCCCAACCCTACTTGCTATTTTTTAGGTCTCTAGTGCTCGACGCTTTTACTCCCTATTACTCAGGTTGAGAGTCAAATCCCCTTGGGTCATAGAGGTTATCGTGGAAACAAACATCCTCCTTATAAATGAATATAGAAAGGTTCACAACAACTTTTAGGAGAATACTCCACCTTCAATTGATAGGGAAATAAATAATGATGAATAGGAGGCTCAAGTGGAGAGGTGAATTATCTCCAATACAGAGATAAAGTGTGAGAAATTGGATCCTTGATATAGGGCACTGATCAAGGGAACTGTTGAACCAGGAAAACTACATATATCCAAAATATAGATTTGTATTGGTGAATCAAAACTATTATGGGGAAAGTGTTAGTGAAATGATTTGAAGCTCACAAATAAATTCTTCTCGGCATTGACAATGTGTAGCTTCAATGGAATAATGTAGGAATCATCCTAAGTACTCCCAAATATTTATTTTAAACTTTTAAATAAAATATCTGCATACTAATAATACCACATATACAAGAAAATATTATCAAAAAAATAAATTATGTATCCCAAGATCAAATAGTTATAAAAATATATTCTAAAATAATTCATCCAGGCAATGAATACAACCAACATAAAATTTTATACACATTCAAATAAATCAAGATACATATACCCTCAATCAATGATTTTATTATTATGAAATATTCCTTCAAAACTCTACAATTAAGAACTAGGCATCAATAATACACTGATACCTTTGTAAAAACTATAGTATAACCTTTTACAACCAATAATAATACACATAGAAACTTTCTAAAAGACCATCGATACCATGCACTAAGGAGGTTGAATTTGAAATTCTGATTTGTTGATTCCTCATGCTCTTATGGAACTCTTGTGTCCTGAATGAACTTCACTAACTCATTCACTAATTCATTGGTTGACCTCCCAACGTTTCCTTGGGTACTCTTCTTCTCTCCAAACCCCCAAGCTATGATGGGGTTGTATGAAAGATTAAAACAATAACAAGTGGAGGAGAACCCTCAAACTCAAGAGGTTCCCACTCACAAACCCTCTACTTCAACCAAACTAACCACATATATCAATAGTCACTCTAAGTACACAATGTCATTAGGATATTCATCCAACAATTAGGTATTTAAAAAGTCCATTTCTCATAACATGTTCATTATTTTATAGGAAGTTCCAATAGTGACACTTGTCACATCATGCAATTTAAATATTTTTTTATTCCAATATTTTGATAACAGGAAAGGATATCCTCAGATGGGGTTATGATAATAAAGGCATGTGTACAATCAAAGAGGGTTACAAAATTTATGCAAATAATCGCAATAATAATGATAGGACCATATGGAAAAAAACTATGGGGTTTCAACCATTGGCCTAAAGTGGAGTACTTCATTTGGCTATTGAGTCACAGGAAAATCCTAACTTGGGATCAGATGCAGAAGCGAGGAATGCATGGCCCATCAATCTGCTACATGTGTAAGAACGCAAATGAATCAATCGAACACCTTTTAAATAGTTGTGAAATTGCTGAAACAATGTGGAACAACATTGAAAGGATATTTCTGCAAATGGATAGAGATAATGCAAATATAAATACTACAATCCTACGATGGCGGAAGGGAGGATTCAAAAGTGATGTCTTGAACAGAGCATGGAGACTATTTCCGAGGTTTCTCTTTTGGGGAATATGGAAGGAAATAAACCACAGGATATTCAGAGGTGATCCCAATAACAAGGATAAAATGTGGTAGAAAATGATTGAAAATATCAGGGAGACAATTCTGACATACAAGTGGACAGAGGAAGAGTGGAAGACAAAAGGTATTGAAACACAAATCATGGCTAATCTCAATCTCAAACCCTAAATTCTGTCAGCCAATCTATGGAAATTTGTACCTCCTAGAAGAACTGAACAAGAAAGATGGCAAGTACCACATCATGGATTTATCAAATTAAACTATGATGGCACATCAAAAGGAAACTCGGGGCAGGCAGGAGCTGGAGGGATTTTTAGAAACTCCAGAGGGGCAGCTTGTAGGAGTTATGCAATGGATATAGGACTTGCAACTAATAATGAATCAGATCTATCAGCAGTTAATCAGGGCTTAACGATAGCAAAACGAGAAAATTTTCAATGCCTAGTTGTAGAAGGAGACTCGGTAATGGTCACAGGGGTAATAAAGAAACCACAACAAGGCACACCCTGGGAAAAGATTACCAAAAGCTGGAGGACAACAAATATCATCAAAGAAATAGGTTCTCTCATTCAAGATATTCAGTATCTGATACCTTCACATGTTTGTCGGACAGGTAATGAGGCTACAGACTTTCTGGAAAATTGGGGGAGTCGAAATGTTTGTAGACAATTGGATGCAACACCAACAGACAGAACCTGGGATATAGAATTACATCCTCTTCAGATAATTATAGACAAATATCTAGTGGATCATGAGACCCTCGATCGGGGTTCTCAATGAACGAGGCCGCCGGTTATGGAGTCAGCCAAGTGGCAACCTCCATTCATGCATCATTAAGTCACCATGCATAAGCCGTCCACAACAAGATCATGGAAGCATGCGGTAGATAAGGGTATGGTGTTGAGTTTGGTAAGACAGCCTGTGTTGTCAAAGCCGGAAGTAAAAATCAAGTTGAGGGCAGGGTATAGGAACCGGAAGATTGATTGTAAAACAAAACATTCCTCTGTGGCAGCAATCGAGAAGAAGCGAGTGAGGACGGAGGCGACCATAGTCTGCACTAGGTTAATTGCTTTGTTGGGGTATGTTATTTTCCATTTTAAGTCTATGCTCAATACAAAAAACTGGGATATGTATCTGGTTAGGATAGAGTCAGAACGTTGTTTCAATCGGGGCGTAGATTGGTATGAATTTGTTATGTTAAACCCAGTCGAACCTTGCTTTAGAGATCCTTATCACTTTCAGATTAACTCTCATCTGTTGGTAAAGAGAAAGTCCTGGCCCTGCCTAGTTATACAAATATGTGTTGGGTTGGTCAGAAATCCAAACTCGAAAAGGAATGGTGTGAAAGTCTATAGTGGTATTCAGGGCATAAGTATGAGTATTTTCCCCTGTTGGTTGGTTATGCTTACTAATTATTTGCATAGTAGGCAAAAAGATAATTTTAATCCTGTTAGTGTTACACAACTCTGGTTTTATCATTTTTTTTCTTTTATTACCCGTAGCAAGAGGAAAGTCATGAAGGTTTTTCGTGGTCCCGGTTATAAACTTTGGGGGGTTCTTTCTTACTTTGAAAATAATGGTAGGAGTCAAACTAAGAGCCTGCGAGTATATTTAGATTTTACTCCGTCTCCCTGCCATCGCCTGTTGGCTAATCAGAAGTATAACCTTCAAAATTGTCTCTGTCTCTGTCTCTGTCCCAACTGTTTGCTAGTTTTCTTCATATATCAGGAACCTCTATCTTTTTTGGGTTCAATGTGATGCCCTTGCTACTATTGGAAGAGTAAACATGTCTTATGCTATCGAGGAGAAACAGAATTATCCAAATCATATTCTTGGTGACAAGGTTCAAACTTTAATTATTATCTATTTCTTATATTTGCTTATTCTTATTCCATAGCTCAATCTTACTATAAGTCAGCTCATCACCATGGTTAAGAGGCAAACAAGAAAATCTTTGGCCCATACCACAAAGAAAGGGAAATAGAAGATGTTACAGCCTAAAGATAAAAACAGGAAGAGAGGGAGGAAGACAAAACAAGAGGTTTTAATGAACCTTTCATCCACCTACTCACTTGGAAACTCATCACAGGTTAGACAAGAAATTCAAGGATGGGAAAGAGAAATTCAGAACAATGAGGAAGAAAAAGAAGCAGAAGCAGAAATTATGGACTTTGTTACAGATCTGGGCAATACTCGAGGTCGCTTATCACTGTTTAATCAAACAATTCACACTTATTGGATTGTCAAATGCCTATTAGCTAAGGCTATGCAGAGTTTTCACCCTAACAGAGAGAAGACATAACCAAAAATGGTGGATTTGTTACAAGACATTGACATTCAGCTGCAGCACATCAAAGTCACACAGTACCAGGCCACTGATCGTATTGGAAGACTTGAGAAGAAAATCCAATAGATGCAACAAGCGGATATGCCAAGAACCACATCAAAGGACCCAACCCCGATTGATTCTTCAGATGGATAGGAGCTTTGTTTTGTATATAATATGTATTTTGTTTTTCTACAAAGACATATAGTGCCTAACAGCTACGTAGAAAATAGATTAAATAGTCAGCTAGCCCATGAAACAAATAGTAGAATGAAAATTTTTTAGTTTTGGATGGATTTTAACACTCTACAGTGGCCAACATACCTGGTTTCCTACAAGCAGGTTGAGGCCACAGACTTAATATTTTTTTGTAACCTGCTCTCAAAAGATAAATAGAAAATAGCAAGGCACTACTAAATTGACAAAAAAAAGGATTATTCATCTATCCATGTGTCATCCTCTCACGAAATTTGTTTTGAAATTATTTTTTTAGTTTCTTATTTAACCTACTTCTTCTTAGAGATGTCCCTTGATCCTGAATTATACTCACCATTTTGTGCTTATTAACTTAAGTCAATATATAGGTCTTAGATTTTTTCCCCTAACCACTCCCTATTTTTTCTCAAGTTAATATCTGAGATTTTTTGTTATGATTTTACCACATGGAGGTTCTCATGAAATTTATTTCTCATTTTAAAAATTATTATTCTCCAATTTCATGCACAAACTCATTTTCTTAATGAGATTAAATTTTCATTGGATTAATATTTCTATTTTAACTCTATATCCCCTTTTTCCTTTTCTATTAAGACAATTTAAATACTTAGGAGTTATATATATATATATAAGGTTTTCCAAGAGTGAGGATGCTAGTGTTACTTATTTTGTTGACACCTATTCTCCCTTTCTCAAAATTTACTTTGTAATTTATTTTTTCTCAAAATCATCTCACTTCCATTATGTGTTTTAGTGTTTATCATTGCATGAGTATGAACCATCATTTATCTTCTAACTTACATTATGTGTTTTGGTGTGTATAATTGCATGAGTATGAACCATCATTTATCTTCATTCTCAACACTTCTACTCCTTATTACTTATGTTGAGGGTCAAAATCCCATAGGGTCGTAGAGGTTATTGTGGAAACAAATATCCTCCTCCTAAATGTATATAGAAAGGTTTGTAACAACTTTTAGGAGAATACTCCACCTTTATTTGATGGGAAAATGAATAATGATGAATAGGAGGCTCAAGTGGAGAGGCGATTTATATCCAATGTTGAGGAAAAGTGTGATGCATTGGATCCTTGATATAGGGAACCCCTGAACCAGGAAAAAAACATATATCCAAACTACATATTTGTATTGATGAATTAAAACAATTATCGAGAAAGTGTTCATGGAATGCTTTGAAGCTCACAAAGAAATTCTTCTCGACATTGACAATGTGTAGCTTGTAGGGACCCTCCTAAGTGTTGCCAATTAATTATTAATTTTTTAAATAAAGTATTTTCATACTAATAATACCACACATACAAAAAAATATTATCAACAAAATAAATGATGCATCCCAAGATCACATAGTTATAAAAATATATTCTAAAATATTTCATCCATGCAATGATTACAACCAACATAAAAGTTTATACACATACAAGTAAAGCAAGATACATATACCATCAATCAAGGATTTTGTGATTATGAAACATTTCTTCAAACCTCTACAATTAAGCACTAGGCATCAATAATGCACTAATATATTTGTAAAACCTATAGTATAACACATTGCAACAGATAATAATGCACATAGAAACTTTCTAAAAGACCATTGATATCGTGCACTAAGGGGGTTGAATTTGAAACTCTTATTTGTTGATTCCTTACGCTATATTTACGTAGTCCTCGTGCACTTGTGGAATTCTTGTGTCCTCACCAAAATTCACTGACTCACTGGTTAACCTCCCAACCTCTCCTTGGGTACTCTTCTTCTTTGAAACCCCTCGAGCTACGATGTGGTTGTATGTAAGATGAAAACAATAGCAAGTGGAGGAGAACCCTCAAACTCAAGAAGTTTCCACTCACAAAACCTCTACTTTCATCAACCTCACCACAAATCTCAATAGTCACTCTAAGTACACAATTCCATTAGGATAGTTGGTGAGCCCTAGTATTGCACTAAGAGTGTTGCAACTCCCAGGGGCTACCCTACTTTACTTTATCAACCCAGGGTTCGTACAAACTTGGAGGAGACAGTGTTATATACACAAAAGATGCACTCTGTTAATGTCATCCTCTTCTACTTTACAAAAGGGTGCTATTTCTCAAACTATGATAAAAACTGAAAAGTAAATTGTTGAAAGGAAATGACAGAAAGGAAACTAAACTAAATTGCTGAAAAGAAATGATAAGAATGAAACTAATTTAATTTGCAGAAAAGAAATGAAAAAAAAGAAACTAATTTAACTTGCTTAAAATAAATGGCAGAAAGGAAACTAATTCTAAACCACACCTAACTTGGCCAAACGACTAAATGCACTCTACTTATCCTCTGGTCTATCTACCATGCTTCTACCCATGCAAATAAGCTATCCATGACTTAATTATGATTTAAAAAGTGTGATTTTCAGCTTGGAGGAGAGAAAAAGGGCGAAAGAGGCTAATGGAGGGCTTAACACATGAAACAGGGCTTAGAAGTGGAAAGCGAGGGTTTAAACCAGATTAAGACTCTATTATAGCGCAAAAAGCTTTGGAGCAGAATAACTTGAAATATGCGATGTGGAGGTGGGACCAATATCGCAATCATGACATCGCAAAGTTTGATTGGTAAGCATTAAAGGGAACAGGATAAATAATGCGATGTGGGAAGTGTGACGGGGGAGAGCGGCAAAGTGCGATAACGATATCGCAATCAGCAAAAGAACCTGGTATGGTGGCAAGTATTGGAGAAAAAGGGAAAAGGTGTGAAATGAGATTTGCGATGGGTGACGTGGTGGTGGGATCGTCGGTAGGGCGCGATCGCAATCGACAGTTGGAGCGGTAACGGGAACAAGCGAAATAATGCGAAGTGCAAAATGTGATGCGATTTGCAATAAGTCTCAAAAGAAAAAGGGGGAAGGTGTGATCTGCGAGATGCGATATCGCAATATCGCAATCGACTACAACGAGCGGTAAGTGTTAAAGTAAAAGGGAAAAGTCGCGAAATGCGATTTGTGAAGTACGGTAGCGGGGATTTTGAGGAGGAAAGGCGGAGTTCGACCTTGGATGGTTTCTTAGTTGTTTTGTGACTAACGAGGGTAAGGCAGCCGTGATTGATAAAAACAATGGAATAGGGCGGGCAAAATGATTCAAGTGTTTTTATGAATAAAAAGGTGGGTGCAACAGTAAGACTAAGCGGGAAAAAGCAGAGATGGAGGGCGTAACAACAGTGGATAGAGCATAACAACAGAGATGGAAGGGAGATGGAAGATCAAGCAGGAGGTGTTGGAGAACTTATCTCCGAGATATACTGCCTGTACCTGCTATCAACCTGCCTATTTATGCAAGAAAGACAAACAATATGTTCATGAAAATACAAGCACTGATCTAATCTATTTCCAAGAAATCATAAGCAAGAAATCATTTTTGGTATGTGGGAAAAGGTGTACCCTCCTCGAGCTCTATTAACAGAGTTGAGAGGGGAAGGCTGGCCTCACAAATTTATGAATTTTATCAACTATTCTACCAGTCTATAAGAAGATTAAATCTACATCAAAATACAATGGGAAGTGAACTAAAACATCAATAAAAATAACAACAAACTAGCTAAATGACATGAAAGAAAAGAATGGAAATAGCAAAGAAGTAGAGGCACGTGGGTTGGGCCCTAACCCACGAGCCCAACTCTCTGGAACTAGATCAATAGAAATTCATCTGAATACTCATTGCATTAAAAATACGGTCTTATTACATCCCAAAGGTATTAAACAACAAAAGCCTAATAGCTTGCAGCAAAATTTCTGAATGGAATCAAATCCCCTAGAATGGAGTGGAAACCAACTAGAATCAACTCACTGGCTAACTAAGTCCTTTTTACTTTTGTCTTGTTCCTTTTCTTGGTGGAAAAAGTGAGACTAGTTTCTAGATAAGGTTGAGGTAGCTCTGCTACTGATTTTGGCTATATAAAAAAACTTTCCTTCTCACACATTTTAATGTTTTATTAAGCTAAAACAGATTCGAAGACATGGTTAGATGATTGCATACCTGAGCCTTACCATAGATTTGTTTTTTCATGTGATATTGAAGCTGCTACTGCAGTTTCATGTGGCGATCTTCTTGAGGTCCTTTTGGAGCTTCTTAGGACAGGAGGAGGAAGTCCAAGTTTGACTACCTTTGACTAAAGTGTTGACCAAATTTTCTTTTTGTGCCAACTTGTTGTTTTTCTACTTGCAAAGGCTGTAGAGCACCTGCATTCACTAGAGAGAGATACATGGATAAATGCATTTTTTTTAAGGCCTACTAGCTGCCTCAATGAGGTTTTCAACTAGGAGGTCTACCTAGGCGCCTTAAAGGAGGTTTTCACCTAGGATATTTTATTTTTCTCTCTTTTTTTCTTTCAAACCAATGAATGCCTCATGAAGGTTTTCAATCAGTGAACCAATCTCAAACGCCTAAAAAGAGGTTTTCGCCGAAGATTTTAATCTTTCCTTCTTCTTTTTTTCACTTTCCTACTCTACTTGAAAAAAAACAAAACCTTTTCAAGTATAGGAATACTTCCAATGGAGCCATGTACACATCAAGATGACAGATAAAATCATGTGCACACTTGCAATACATGCTTTGACATGTACCTGAATTGAAGAGATGAATTTATTTTATTGTGATTCTATCAAGTATTGTTGGAGAAGAGTGTGTTGCTGCAACTTAATGACTGTTTGGAACCATATGTCAATATAGTTGTGATGCCCCTGGTTCACTTGCTGAGTTGGATCACCTTGGATGTCCTCTTCTACTATGGCAGTCAAATCTTCCTCTCTTTTTTTATTGTTCTCTTGAACACATGGAGGGAATGCTGGTAAACATGAGGGAAATTTCTCAACATCTGATTCTGATTTCTGCTCTTCATCAAGTGTAGCACTTGATCTTTTGATCTCCTCATTTGGATATTCTTCTTCTTGATGTTGTCCTTCAATGACATTAAGAAAATCTCTTATTTGCAATACCTTTCTTCAACTAAGATGAAGAACATTTAGATCGAGAGGATATGTTTGGTAGTGTTGTACCTCAACATTGTAAGTGAGTTGAGATACTTCATTGTATGGGTTTGGAAATGGTGGTACATGTAGTTGAGTGGGGGTGGATATATGAGATGGATGTGTTTGAGGCTATGGTTGTGGTGGAGGTAGATGGTAGGGATAGCATGGAGTCGGATATGGAGGATATTGAGGGAAATATTGATGATGTTGAGGATATTTCCAATAAGGACCTTGCCAACCATGTTGCCAAGATTGGTTTTGGGGTTGAGATGGCCAAGGTTGCCAAGGAGGGAGTGTGTCCCAATTAGTTTGAGATGGATTTGAATAAGCTTGAAATTGCGAAGTGGGTCCTTGCATCATATCAAGTTGACTAGGCTACTAGGGTCTCCTTGGAGCTATATAACATAGCTTCTTTGGTGATTGCCTTGCTCCATTGTCTTCCCAGTAAAATTATTTAAACCTGGGGAATGATGAACAAAATTTAGTAGCATATGATTATGCATGGATAAGAAAAATATCAACATATTGTTTTTCCTCATTTTTCATTCTTAACATTTATACTTGTTCACTTATATTGCTAATCATTTATGTTTTAAAGTTGTCAAGCAAATTTTCAAGTTCATATTTCCTTACCAATGTTGATGTTGACTTACTTACTCTTTCCCTTCCTCTTGATATGCGCTTGCATGTTTCACAAATTTCTTCAAATGAAAATTTGTATACATCTCCTTTACTCATGAGATTAAGGAGATCAATCCACTTATCCCTAATTGTTCTAAGTAAGAGGGTTTTTAGTGTGTCAAATCCTAAATGATGCAATTTTTCCCCATTATACATTAACCTCTCTGTTAGATCCTCAAGGCTCTCATCTTCTTCTTCGTTCATTCTAAAAATTTCTTCTCTAAGATCACGATTTTCATATTTTTCTAGAAATATCTTTTTCATATCATTCCATGATCTTATAGAATAAGTACCTAGACTCATGAACCATTTAAGAGCTCTATCCTTCAATGTTGCAGGAAACAATCTAAGTTTTTTAGTGTGTGATAAGTAGCCATAAGACCTACAAAGTATCTCAAATTCAAAGAGAAATGTTTCCGGATCCTCTCTCCTCATACCATGGAAGTTGGGAAGGAAATATGGAGGGATGTTCTTCATATGTACATTGTGTTAGTCATTAGTATTTTTCACCTGTTGACGATGACTAGTTTTTAAAGCCAAGTTTTCTAGCTACTGATCTCCAATTTGTCAAATTTTCCAGCTGGAAAACACCCATAAGAATTTTTGCCCTCCTACCTTTTCAATCAACCCATGATGAGATAAAACCTAATTGTCAAGCCCTATCTGGCCTCAATCATACAAACTTGTCCATCAGCTCCAAAGAGAATACTCCAAATCTGTCCAAAAAGTATCCCCTAAGTTAGGTAGTGGTGCTTTAGGCGATCCTCCCTTGGCAAACTATCCTAAAGCCAAAAGAACCTCTATATAATATCAACCACTCATAGATGGCATTCCTATTCTTCAAATAAAGCTTGATACACTCTTAAGTCGCACCACTAACAAACCTTGATGTCTCAGCAGTGCATATGCCATAGGTCAAACTGATATTAGGTGGATTTACAATGTTTCAATGTCTTTTTCAAGAGAATAAGTGTACCAGTGTTCCAGAAGACATTATTAAACTTAACATGAGAAGACAACTGCTTCTCATGTGGTTTTGAGCCTGGGATGCAAGTACTGGATAGAGAGTTATTTCAATAAGCTCCTGCAAACACAGTCAAAAGATGAAATGACATCACTGTGTAAAACCTCCTCCAAACATGAGCAGAGGGTTGAATGACTGAGAAAACCTCCTCCAAATATGAGCAGAGGGTTTGGCAATGTGATAAAGGCCTCCTTCATTTGATAAGCAGAGGGCCATGAATAGAGGTATGGCCTCATTTAAGGGCACAAGTCTAAAAACGCTGCAATTAGCCTTAAAAACTTGTTTAAACACCTTGTCTCCAATAGATGAAGACCACTAACACAGCAGTAGTGTCTCAAAGATTGATTATAAGTTTTCATTGGTTGAAAGGCAGAGTCTAAGTGCAGTGGGAAACAATTGAAGGCTTATGAATAGAAAAATGGTGTTAAAAACAGAGGGAAAACAATGGTGTTTTAAAAGGTGCTTACATGAGTTTCACTGTTAAAACACAGAATTGAAATACAGTGTGAAGCTAATTGAAGGCTTATGAATAGAAAAATGGTGTTAAAAACAGATGGAAAGCAGTGGCTTTTTAAAAGGTGCTTACATGAGTTTCACTGTTAAAACACAAAATTGAAATACAATGTGAAGCTAATTGGATGATTATGAATGGAGAAATGTTGTTAAGCAAATGGCTAAGGAAGTAAAACAATCTTGGTTTTAAACTGACTTCTGCTAATAAATACAAAGAGAACCACTAACAGTTTGTTCATGGATATTCTTCATTTGGTTAAAACGGGGGTTGAAAAGAGCCCAGGCATTTGTCAAACATAGGCCTCCTTCATAAACAAGTAGAAGGCTCACCATTGTTTGAGGATGAAGAGCATTTATTTCAGTATGGAAAAGATTTCAAAAGGGTCTGCTCTCAAAAATGGTGAAATGAATGAAAATTCACTATTCTTACAGACCTCCTTCATAGAGGAACAAAGGGACAACCTTCCAATATTTACAATTCAACTTCAGCTCATCATCCCCTGTTATATCTCCGTAAAAGTTGAAGACTAGATTACTTTGGCAATCCAAGGTTAGTCATTTGCCTTGATGGTGGAGACTATTTGTAGCAGAGCTCTTCACTTGGAGTTTCAAATGAGGTTTCAAGTAAAAGAGATTAATTACCCATTCTAAATACCAACCTTGCAAGTTATTGATATGGACCAAGAATAGTTTTATTACTGCACTTGTGAAGTTCAGGATGGGAAGGTTCTTAAGATTGAAATTTGTGTAGTTGGCACACACAAGCTTCTGTGGATGTTTTTGTCTTTGATGCCTGAAGAGAAATTTTATAAACCCTTGCTGTTGAGCCTATACAATGGGCATGATCAACCATCAAACACCATAACAGTTAGTTTGTCAACTTGAAAATGGCCTCCCTCACAAAAGGCAAAGGGTCAGTTCCCCTGAGGTTTTCACCATACAAATCACTTCATACAAATGGCTAAGGAGATGCTAAAACAAGTTTTATATTCATATCAAAGGGCCTTCATCAGCCGATAAAGATAAAGATATCATAATATGTCTAAAGGGTTGTTTTGAAGGAGCTACGAGGTTGTTTTATTAATAGACTCCTCTATAAACAACAGTCCAAGTTTGAAGTTTTAACACTACTTCCATTTCATGTGAACAGAGTTTTTACAAATAGTTTCAAAGGTTAAGCAACAACCTATGCTAATAAGTATTCTTAGGTGAAGGGTCTTTTATGAAGTTTCAAAGGAAATTCCTGTTTTAAAAAGAGCAAGGAGGTCTTCAAAAGCATAAAGTAGTGCTTCATGTTTTGTTTAAAACCAAAATCCTTTTCAAAAGGCCTCTGAAACCCTCACAAAGAATTTTCAAAAGGTGGTTGGCTTTTTCGACTTTAAAGGGAGTAAGAGACTGTTGGAAAAGTCTCATTGTGCATTTCAAAACGCAAGAAACATCCCCCTAAGCTGCCCACTGGAGAAACGAGGAGATTTGAGCATTTTTCAAAGTGTGTGGAGGCTTAAAGCCTGCATGGCGTGCCTGGAAAAGTGTGTGGCACGTTCAGAATAGAAAATACACAGGTTTCAACGGCAGCGCGGTGCGCCTATAGCGCCGGTCACCACTGCCCGAAGGCCGACCCGACACCTCTCATTGCACGATGTTCTTCTCAGTAAACGTGCCGCTCCTCTCTAAATGCACAAAACACCTTCAAAAACGCCTTTGGACCTACTCAAATCATCAAACAAGGGCCCTTAAGCATTTTTAAGGTATTTTTCTCACTCTAATACAAATTTTGAGTTTAAGAGGTGATGTGCTTTTGCTATGTTTCCAAGAGACAAATGGTGTTATAAGGTGGGGTGTTTTGGTCGAAAATCAAAGGTTATTGTTGACTGTGAGTGTCAAATATCCACACTGTGATAGGCTAAGGTGTGTTTAGTCAATTCTGAAGAGCCCTAGCTGCCTTCAAACACGGTGATAACCCACAGTGCTACAAGGAGCAGACTTTGTAAAAAATACAGAGGATAAAATAGTAAATGCAAAAGGAGGATTGATAGATCAATTTAAAACTCTTCTGGTGTTATTAAAAAGACAAAACCATACACAAATTTTCTAGACAGAAATACAAAACATGGATCCCAAAGTTGGCTGGAAAGTGTCCTAACATTGTTAAAACAAAAGTAGACTTTGTCTAAAACTCAAAGGGGAAAAGACACGGTTTATAAGGTGGAAGTTTGATCATTATAAAGTGTCTTCTATGTGTTATGAAATAGCAAACTAGTGCAGCCTCCATTGTTCCATAAAACAGAGTATGCTATGAATATTTTTTAAATCAATTTGAGGGTGTTTTTGTCTACCATTGTAAGGAAACAGTGAACAGCAGAAGAGCATTGTTTGGGGAAGGGTGATTTTTTTTTTGTCTAAACACAAGGAGATCCTTGTTCTAACAAGAAAACAAAAATACCTATTTTCAATACCTTGCCCAGACACAGTAATAAATTAACTGCATGCTTTTTATTTGACAAATACTTGTTGTTTGGCATTAAAGAGGACAAAACAATGATTTATAAGGAGAACAAAGTTGGTGTTGGGGGACTGTTACACAGTAATTTGTCACCGTCCCTACCATTCCCCGTCCCGCACAATGGAGGACCCATTTTGTGACCTTCGAACATTGTAATGCCTTGAAAACATCATCAATGCATTCCTCTAAGCATGAGCTTCAATTGCCCTAAAGACATCTCCTTGCAAAAAATCATAAAAACATCTCATTTTGCATTGGCGCGGGCAGACAGTTCACCACTCGTGCCAATGGGGAAAATCCTACAAAGAGGCCGCGCCAACTGGCGCTCTGTCCCAGAGCAATAGTCGCGCCAGCCAATTTAAGGAGTGTTTTTTAAATAAATATGGCGGAAGTTGTGTTTCAACAAACTCAAAAACCATTGCCTATCTTGAGTTGGGAGGTTTGGCTGCGGGAGTTCTATGGAAGGGAAGTGGTTTTGCCACCTCCCATGGAACTTTCCTTGTTGATATGGCCAATCCCACAATAATAGGGATCCCAACTCCCTCCTTCCCCATCTATAAAATCCTGCTCAATTCCATGGCAAGCTAGTCTTGAAGTGCCTAAGCTTTGAATCTCCAAATTCCCAAGAGCCTTTGTGCTGTAAGAGCCCTCTTTCTTCCCTTAAGGTCGACTCAAGTAAGGAGACTATCGTCGAGAGACTCAGGAGAGGTTTTCCCTTTCCCTGGCGAGCTTTGCGAGACGTGAATGACTGGAGACCCATCCGAAGGAGACCACGACGTCAGAACTTTGGTTTTCGATTGTTATTTAATGAATGATTACGATTATGGTTCCACTCTGTTTTCGATTATGTTAATATGAGTAATATCCTTTTTGACTGATATTTAGTTACGTATGCCGGATTTTATGATTGTATCTGTTTGTTTCTTGCACGTGCAGGTATCCATCCACGGAGATCGTAGAGGATCGTGATCTGCCGAGGCTGAGGAACAGGAACGCTCTCTTCTTTGGATCGTAGCATTGGATTCCAGGTAGGCCTCCACCTTTGGTCTTTTCATTTCGTAACTAGGAATTTGCGTCGTAACATTTCGTGATTGTTGCTAGACCCCTGCTGGGATAGTAGGGATCGCCTCTGTCCGCAGAGGGGATTTACCTCCTCAACAATTTGGCGACTCCGCTGGGGATCGTCTATATTTCACTGTCTCGTTTATATTGTCTCGTTTTGATTATTTTATGTTTTTCCTTGCTTGATGAACCTTCTGGGTTGGGTTCTTTTGCTGTTTTTTACTTCTTGGTTTGCTTAGTATGCATTGATCTGATTCTGGAGTAGTTATTTTTTTTTTTGGCTAAGAAACTCGACTGGCGCGCTTTTTAGCTCGACAGTCGCGCCAATTGGTGCATGTTGCTTTTGTTTAGCCTGCGCCAA